>JAJEJO010053489.1:27392-108186 GCA_020662805.1 Glaucomys volans
TTTTTTTTTTTTTTTTGGTGGTGCTAGGGATTGAACCCAGGGCCTTGGGCGTGCTAGGCAAGTGCTCTATCACTGAGCAACACTTCAGCCCCCTTAGTTGGCTTTAAGTAAAGGAGATTATCCTTGACAATGCAGGTGGTCCTCATGTAATCAAAGGCCTTATAAGCAAAACCAAATAGGTTTCCAGAAAAAATTCTGCCTCAAGACTGTAATATAGAAATTCTGCTTGAGTTTCTGGCCTGCCAGTCTTCCCTACAAATTCAGACTCAAGACTATCACAACAACTCTTCCCTGAGTTTTCAGCTCTCTGGATCTTGGTCTTATCAGTCCTCACAACTGCTCAAGCCAATTCCTTAAAATAAATCTCTTTTTTTTTTTTTTGCAGGGGGTGGAGGGGATTGAATTTAGGGGCACTCCACCACTGAGCCACATCCCCAGCCCTATTTTGTATTGTATTTAGAGACAGGGTCTCACTGAGTTGCTTAGCACCTGACCATTGGTAAGGCTGACTTTGGATTGGCAATCTCCTGCCTCAGCGTCTGGAGACGCTGGGATTACAGGCTTGCGATACCGCGCCTGGTTTAAAATAAATCTCTTTATATTATCCTGGCTGATACAGACTGTTATGTTTCTATTTCTTCCAGATGTTCTAAAGGTACTTAAAATGCAGTATGTCCTGAATGGAATCTGTTTCCTCCTATAGTCACACGTAGTGGTGCCACCACCGACCTCATCACCCAAGCTTAAAACTTTGGATTCAATATATAGACTCCTCCTTTCTTCCTTCATCCCTCCTACCTTCTTAGCCATCAAATCCTGCATGCATCAGTTCAATGAATACACAAGTGCCTACTGTGTGCCAACACTGAGCTAGGACTGGTAGTAAAAATAAGACACATCTACCCTCCAGAGGCCTCTAGTAATCACAGGACAACTGTGGTAAGTGTGACAGCCACACTGTGGGTGTTATGAGAGTCCAGAGGGGGCTCAGAGGGGCAGCATGGGGGCCTTGGCATTGGCCTGGCTCTCCTTCCCCACTCAGTGTTTGTCTTCAGCTCCTGGTGTCTTGCCAGGACTGTAAATGTCTCCTCACTGGTCTTCTAGCTCCTCTGCACTGATCCCAGAATAATATTTCTAAAATGCTAATCAAATTGTCTAAAATACCACATAGCTAATTGCCTTACAAAACATAAGCCCTGGCTCCTTAATAAGGCCCACTCTCCTCCATGGTCTTCACTGTGGTCTCCCCTTCCCTCCATCCCAAAACTTCCTGAACTGCTTCAGTTCCTTTAATGTACCCAGGGGATCCAGAGTTACCACCTCTGCTCAAAGGAACTGCATTCTGTGGGTTTTCCTCTCTCTCTTCAGGTGGTTAAACACTCATCTTTTTTTTTTTTTTTTTCCGCTACTAGGGATTGAACCAAGAGGTGCTTTATCATTGACCTACATCCCCAGCCCAGTTTTTTTTTTTTCTTTTTTTTTTAACTAATGCTGCCTGTTAGGATGCAGAGGGTGATATTGGGGGACTCTGATCATCATGGTTGCTCAGGGATCCATGTTAAAGAAGATTCCATTAAAAGAGAGTGTTAGGGCGACTCGGGGATAAAGCACTTGCCCAGCATGTGCCAGAAGATGGGGGGGCGGGGAGCGTTGCTGTTCTGTAGAATGTCTTAAAAGCTGGGCACAGTGGCGCATGCATGCCTGTAATCCCAGCAGCTCAGGAGGTTGAGGAAGGAGGATCATGAATTCAAAGCCAGCCTCAGCAAAAGTGGGGCTAAGCAACTCAGTGAGACCCTGTCTCAAAATACAAAATAGGGCTGGGGATGTGGCTCAGTGGTGGAGTACAACTGATTTCAATCCCCAGTACCCCCCCCCCCCCCCCACACACCGCCGCGGAAATAAATGGTTCACATGCAGGAACAGGAAGCAGGGGCATCTGCCCCCCAGTTCCTATTCTCTGATTGACAGCAGGTTGACGAGGGCATTAGCTTCCCTGCGTTTTCCACTTGTGCTTGCCCGCTGGGCACTGAGGCCCAGAATAATGCCCGGGTTTGCATGACTTAGC
This sequence comes from Glaucomys volans, assembly GCA_020662805.1. Taxonomy (NCBI): domain Eukaryota; kingdom Metazoa; phylum Chordata; class Mammalia; order Rodentia; family Sciuridae; genus Glaucomys; species Glaucomys volans. The sequence goes on from JAJEJO010053489.1 coordinate 29,458, forward strand.
ATAAGGTGAGTCTGAGCTCCTGAAGAGCCACCCAACTCAGCCACGGCTGAAGTCAGAGGTGGGCAGAGGGCGTCTGATGCTGGGCATGAAAAGTAGCTGCCCCCTGGGCCCAGAACTTATTGTATTACCACTCTCTGCCCGTCCTTGTGTTGGTGCTAATTTAGTATGTTTATTGCAGAAACCCAATGAGGTAGGTTTTGCAGTAGTTTATAGAAAGACAGTAGCCTGTCATCTAGGGAAGGATACAACTGGTGGCCCTGATGGTGGCTTAACCTTTATGTGGTCACTTCTTAAAAGGTCTGGTCCTTGGCTTTTTGAACTCAGAAATGGGGTTTTAAAAATGCAGATATGACTGAGCTCCAAGGAAGTAACTCATGAAAAGTTAATGTACAAATGACTCATTTATTAATTTGATTGGTAGATGCAGCTTGCAAGATGATTCAGTACTTATGTTCCCTGAGTCTTATTTTCATGCATTTGATATTTTTGACGCTTATTGTTTATCAGGTTCTTGTATCTTTTCTAGTCTTGCATGTGTGTGTGTGTATACATATATATATACATACACACACATATATTCATTTATTTATTTTTTTAGTTGTACGTGAAACAATACCCTTGTTTTATTTTTTTTTTAAATTTTTAATTTTTTAAAATTATTTATTTATTTATTTATTTTTTTGCAGTACTGGGGATTGAACCCAGGGCCTTATGCTTGACAGACAAGCACTCTACCAACTGAGCTATATCCCCAGCCCCCTTTGTTTTATTTTTATGGGGTGCTGAGGATGGAACCCACGGCCTCACATGTGCTAGCCAAGTGCCCTACCACTGAGCCATAACTCCAACCTAGATTTGAGCTTCTATATACAATTTTTATAATGGAGTTACATTTTAAAATTAAATAGTGAGTGGGCTGGGGTTGTAGCTCAGTGGTAGAATGCTTGCTTAGCATGTGTGAGGCATTGGGTTCCATCCTCAGCAGCACATATAAATAGATAAAATAAAGGTATTGTGTCCATCTACAACTAAAAATATATATATTTTTTAAAAAACTAAATAGTGAAGTACAGAGTGGGAAGGGAACTAGACATGTCTTTATCTGAGAGGTGGTTCTCAGGTGACAACTGTATAAAAAGTCAACAGGGCTAGGTGTGGTGGCCCCATGATGGCTCTCAGTGACTTATAAGGCTGAAGCAGGAGGATCACAAGTTCTAGGCCAGCTTCAATTACTTAGTGAGACCTTGTCTAATTAAAAAAAAAAAAAAAAAAAGGGATGGAACTTGGTGGTACCTTGGTGGTAGAGACCTTCAGGCATGTGGTTTCATCTCCAGTGCCGAAAAGTCAATGAACTTTACAAATAGATTTGTGTATTTTGCATATCAATTAAAAAAAAAGATAATGTGAGTTGAGAATGTAGCTCAATAGTAGAATATTTGCCTAGCATTTCCAAGGCCCTGAGTTCTATCCCAGTACCACCAAAAAAAAAAAAGATAATACAATTGTGGAGTTCAAAGCCAGCCTGAAGGGCTGGGGTTGTGGCTCAGTGGTAAAGCACTGGCCTAGCACTTGTGAGGCCCTGGGTTCGATCCTCAGCATCACATAAAAATAAAAAATAAAGGTATTGTGTCCACCTACAATTATTTATTTATTTATTTTGGTACTGGGGATTGAACCCAGGGGCACTCCACCACTGAGCCACATCCCCAGCCCTATTTTGTATTTTATTTAGAGACAGGGTCTCACTGAGTTGCTTAGGGCCTCGCTAAGTTGCTGAGGCTGGCTTTGAACTCACGATCCTCCTGACAGCCTCCCAAGTTGCTTGGATTACAGGCGTGCGCCACCACGCCCGGCTTCTTCTTTTGTATATGTTTGAAATTTTACAAAATGAAACAATCTGCAGAGAGACTGTCTGCAGTCTATTGATCACGGTCCAGCAAGATTTTTCTTTGGCATATTAGAAAGTTTAGGTGGACATTCAAGTCACTTTGTCTGTGAAGGCTTTTACAGGACTTCCTCTGGGGCAACAGATTGAGGACACAAAGGAAGTGCTGACTACCCCAAAGACCTCCCTCAAGAGTCTTTCTGGCTGGGTGTTGTGGCACATGCCTGTAATCCCAGGAACCTGGGAAACTGAGGCAGGAGGATCACTTCTTTGAGGCTAGCTTCAGCAATTTAGCAAGGCCCTAAGCAACTTAGTGAGACCCTGTCTCAAAATAAAAAAAATAAAATGAAATGAAAAGGGCTGGGGATATGGCTCAGGGGTTAAGCACCCTTTGGTTTAATCCCCAGTACCTAAAGAAAAAAAAAAAAAAAGTCTTTCTGCCTGGTTCCACAGCTCTCTCCTTGCCTTCCTATTTCTGTCCATCTATCTAAGTATCATGAGCGTGATAAAGAGCATAAGCAAGGGCTGGGTTGCAGCTAGGTGGTCAGGTGGGTGCTTAGTATGCATGAGGGATGCTCTGGGTTCAATCTGCAGCACCAAAAATTAATTAATTTTTTAAAAGGGGATTTAGTGAAAAGCAAGTTGCCCTCCTTGCCCTACATCCCATTTTCCAGCCTCCAGTTCTCCCTAGAGGCAACTCTCCTATCCAGTTTCATGTGTACCTGTACAGAACCATTAAACACATGTGAAGTATGTACATGCAGGGGCAGCAGAGTAGCTCAGTGCTGGCCTAGGGAAGCCCTGGGTTCCATCCCCAGCACCACAAAAGCAAAACAAAACAAAGAGTGTGTATGTCTCCCATCTCTTTCCTCCCATCCTTTTTGCATCAATGGTGACATCCATACCTACTGCTCTGAACATCTGTTTAGTTAAAAAGCATATGTTTATTATATTTCAATAATATCTGAGACATTCCACTCTATATGTACAATAAGTCTTAAGCTTTCAGAGGTCCATTGTCCTCCAGTGTCCACGTGCCACAGGTGCTGTGTTAGACCTCTGTTAGTGGAAGCAGGGTCTTTCTAAACTTCGTATGTCACCTTTAGGGTAGTAGGTCCTTTCCTTTTGAGGTCTTAATTTAATTTCCAGAGGTAACCTTAAGGGGAGTGTGTTTTGCTTTTGGCTTTGCAAAAAGCGATTTTTTTTTTATGACAGGTGGTGCAATAGGGAGAGTGAGGTTATGAAACAGCTAATGAATTTGCCAAGCTGAACCTTAGATTCCAGGCTATCTGAAGTCAAAGCCCAAATTCTTCCACCACACTGGGGCTGGGGCTGGAGGGGTTCTGCTGGGGTGTGACCTTTCATTTGCATCTGGGAGGAAAGCAAGGCATGAGTATAAGTCCCTTGTATCTGGAAAGTTTCACCCCATCTTGGCAGCATTGGGCATCAAGGGCATGAACTCCAGGGCTGTCCTTTTGGCTGTTACCCAGAACAAGGAAGGAGATGAAGCACCTCTTCACTCCCTGGCATGTGCAAGGAACTTTAGAAAGGCACTGTGAATGAAAGGGCAGATGGAGGGCAGTCAGGTTCCCCCTCTCCCTAAGGTCAAGTTCAAAACTGGAAGGCAGGGGACTTGTAAGGCAGGAGGCAGAGCAGTTGCAGCCACAGGTCATCCCTCCTGACCTTTGAACAGGTGACCCATGGTCATCGTCCTTTCACTTGAGTCATGCAGGACAGCCTTGCCCCCAAGTAGCAAGATGTGTGTCACTGACCCCAGAACAGTTGAGACAGGTCTTCTGTTTCTTGGGAGGCCCACCCTGCCGCTTAGTTGCTTGTTTAATTCTTGGGAATGGATTCTTGTCCAATGGATATGAGGACAGGAGGTTCAGTATACAATTTAGTGTCTGGACCTGAAGGTGGCCCTTGGGCCCTGGGAGCCTGAAAAGGTAGAGGCTGGATACATCCTTTCCTGGAGTCCCCAAGTGTAATGTATGAAAAGTTTCCTCAAGGTCACAGTTGGACAATCAGTTCAAAGTAATTAAATCAATGCCTGGTGGAATGGGGGATAGTATGATTACCTAGTGGCCCAGCAGTGGCCTGTGTTAGAGGAAGTGAGTGGGGCATACCCAATGTAAATATTTTTATTAATAAATTAGTGGAAAAAGTAGAAACAAAAGCCACTTCTTTGGCTAATCTAAAAAATAAAAAATACTATTTTCTTGGGATGGAGGTAGACCTGGGGAAGGTGTGATCTCAACCTTACTCCTAGATCTCATTGTTTCAACAAAAACTCCTTGGATCCTTCCTCTGGGGAACTTGAGACAAGCATATGAATAACTCGAAGGCAGGGAGTGGTGTGGACAGGTCCTGTCGGAGTCTGACATATAAGGCATTTGAGAAGGATGCAAAAGAAAGTGTTATGCAATGTGGGGAACAGAAGACAGGAGCCTAGGGAGGCAGAGGTTGGACAGGCACAGTGCAAAGTGCTGGGGTGGGTTTGAGGGACACACAGTGAGCTCTGAAGACACTACAGAGGTGAAAGGAAGAGGCACCACAGCACCGTGGCTATGAGTGTAGACTCTGGAGTCACTTAGTGCCTATGTGAACCTGAGGCCCCTCACTTAACCTTTCTGCAACTCAGTTTCCTCATCTGTAAAGTGGGAATGATGAATAGAACCTCATTTATTGCAAAGATTAAGTGAGTACTTACCTAGAAAGGGCTTAAACCAGGGTTTGGCACATAGCGGTTACCATGAACATGAAATTCTTTTCCCCAGAAGTAGATGCAAACTCTGTAATAACCATTCAAATAGTGTATTTGGAAGGTGATCTCAGGAAACATGGGTAGGGAAGTGGGAAAGTAGGTTAGGGAAGGAAGGCAGTCAACAAAGGGTGTATTATCAAGGCAGTTTGCCATGGGGCAAGTGAATGGAGGTTAATCTGCCGAGGAACCCTGGAGTGGTGCTGGACATGCATGTCAGAGTTATCCCATGGTGGTGGGTGAGGGAGCTGGACTACTTATATACCTATCCCAATCACTCATTTGTCCGGGGACCTTGATTCTCTGGTGTTTCCAGTTTTTTGTGTACATGTGGGGCAGGACACACACATACACACACACACAACCAACAAAAAAACAAAACAACAAACTCTTGGGCAAAGAGGGAGAGATGCTGCTGTTGGAAGCCAGTGAAACACCCCAGTGATAAAGCCCATGCCGGGCAATGGTGGATCTGCTACAACCACAAAGAAGCTTGTTAAACAATATTGACTTCCTAGCTAAAAATCACACAGTATGACTGGGAACCAGGCCAGGGCAGCCTACTTTCTGAAATTAGGAGTTGATATGAGTTTAGGAACAAGCTGTACATTTGCTATGGAAGGTTGAAGGGTGGCAGATCCTAGAACATTAGCAAAGTTTATGTCCAAGTGTCCAGATCACAGAAGGAATAGACCATGGTCACTATGGTAGGCTTGACCCATGCTATCTGCCACTTTTCCAGTGAAATTTTTAGCTGCAAGATATGGAGTGCTTCTGAAGAGTAGTGAGTCAGACTGAGAGGTCATCATTCCACCATTTCTACTTTTTACTTGTGAGTAGGGGATGAAGTGCAGAAATTGGGGTATTGATTTATTCTCTTTGAAACTGGCCCCCTGGAAGCAGATATTAGAAACCTTGAATTCATAAAAAGAAATTTGAACAAGATGAAAGAAGTTGTCATTATTCACCTCATTCCTTCCATCTGAAGTGAAAAGCACAGGTTGCATTTTTCAGGATTTTGGATGATGTAAGAAATAGACTGGCCAAGATCACCTTCACCCAATGGGAACCTTCTAAAAAAGCTACTTAGGAGCATGGAGGGGGAATAAAGATGGTGCTTCCAGCCCTAGAGTCACTCAGGTCATAGTCCTGCCACATAGGACTGGGTGGGCTTCTTGGAGACGTGGCCTCTGTGACCTACTCTGTCTTGTTCGTCTTGACTTCCCACTGCAGGGTGTGTCCCCCCACTGTGCAGTGCTTCCCATCAACGCTCCTCTTGCACATTGCACATTCTTTCCCCCAATCCATCTCCTTCTGGTATTCCATTAGAGTTCCAGCTGCACACGTGGTAGACAAAATAGAGACCACATTTCCCAGCCTTCTATATGTCTGTTTTTGCCAATGGAACGCGAGTGGAATAGTTAGGTGGAATTTTCCTGACATTACTTGCCCCCTATTTCCTCTCTCATTGGAACTGGAATGCAGACTTGATGGAGATCCTGTTTCAACCATGTGGACAAGGACAATTCCCAGTGGAAGAACCACAAGATGGAATAGACCTGAAGTCCTGAGGGAGGGTGACATACAACTGTCCTGCCATTCAGGGTCCCCTCAACTATCACCCTTGTCTGCTTACGCTGGCACTCTTTTATTGGAGAGAAGAAAGCCTTTCTGGTGTATCTTGGGGTCTCTTTATTTACAGTTCCTGAGTGTTGCCTTTGGCTCCCATTTGATTTTTGGCTAGGTGTGTTGTTAGATACAGACTCATTGCTAAACCAAAGGTAGAGTGGCATGGCTTAAATGGTCTGAGCATAAGCACTACAAGAACAGTCTTGACAGCCCTACAGGATTGGGAACAGGGCTTCTTTAATTTTGTTGCTTTGTCATCAGAGACGTGTGACTTCCATCTTGTAACTAGGGTGACCGCTGCAATTTCCACCATTCTGTCCTCTTTCCAGCTAGTGGAAAGGGAAGAAGAATATTGAGAAACATATGCCTCTTTCCTTGAGAGCATACTTTATAGGCTCAGTGAAAACAGGGGCATTTTATTACTTAAGGAAGAAGAGAATGGATTCTGCCACACCGTGCCAAGTTGATTTAACTCAATAAATATTGGGAGAAATTCATGAAAGAAAGATTCTTCCTTTTAAAGGCAGCTGTAAGACATGTGCTTGTGGCTTAACAAAGCACCCTAAATTCAGTGGCTTAAGTATCATCCAGGTTAGGATTTATTTTGCTTTGGTGACAAATCATCCCAAAGTATTTGTTGCCAGAGTAGTTAGCAAACTGTGACTGCAAATCTCTTCTATTCTGGTGTGTGTGCCCCCTGTAATGTGACTTTGCCACTCCTCCCATTAAGAGGTAAAGTCTATTCCTCCACCCTTAAATCTGAGCTGGCCTTGCAATGTTTTTTGGCCAAAAGAACGTGGCAGAAATGTTGTCATATGACTTCCAGTAACACAAAAGATTAAAATAACACAGGTGTATTTTTTTTAATCATATTTTGTATCTACTATAGGTCATATGGTGTTATGCTTTTGGTGTCACCCAGGGATCTAGGCGGATGGAACAGTCACTTTATCAAATGTTGCTATACAAAAGAAAAGAAGACTGTGTTGGTTTTCAATGTCCACCTGGGTGTGACCCATTATCACTGGTACTCACATTTCAGTGGCCAAAGCAAATGGATGGGGAAATTAAGTTCATCCATGTGAACAAAAGGAGACAAAACCACAATATCTGTGAACATCCCTAAATACCACCACCCTTAACATAGTTTATTTCCCCCTTGTAGCAATCTGAGTAGGTGGGCAGGGCTCCTCTGACATCAACACCATGTTGGGGCTGCAGGCTCCTCTGTTTGCTCTTCCATCCCCAGGACATTGCCCTCATCCTCATGGTGGTGACAGCTCTCCACTAAGTTTATATTCTAGCCCATGGGAATGGAAGGACATGCTCCTCTTTTATTTTAGGGACATAAGTTGGAAGTTACAGCATCAGTTCCACTTACATATTATTGGTCAGAATAAAGTCATCTGACCTCTGGTTGCAAGGAAGGCTGGGGAATGATCTTCAGTTGGGTGACTGTGTGTCCTCTTAAACATCTTCCACTGTAAGGGAGAAAAGAGATCCTGGGGTTGGGGGGAAGCACTAGCTGCTCTGCCACATCAGCAACTTTGGGACCCTTGACACCGGGGTTGTTATGGTCTTCTTGCACACAGTCCTGTCCATGGTGAGACCCACTTTGTGTGTTTCTAAGAAATTATTTGTAAATCCAAAGAATTTACACAAACATGAATGATCATTTCAGAAAGATTTCATCTTCATTTTTATTGATCTTATTTATTTATATCCCATATTTATTTGATATTTCAAAAAGCATTAAAGAGACTACCTTGGGATGGGGAGCCTAGCACACTGGCTTAAAATTTCTCTGCTTCCTGCATTTTATACAAGTGTATGTTATGATTGAAAGGCACATCCTAAACCCCAAATGCTTTTAATGCTTCAAATAACCAATCCCAAATTTATTTATTTTGCAAGTGGGGAATTTTTCTACTGGGCTTTCTGTAAAAATATTCTAAACATTTTTCCTGTTTCCACAAACAAGGGCTGATTCTATTTTTCTTCCTAGATTCTCTCTTGGGAAGGGTTGCAGGAAAGAAAAGGATTGTGAATCTTCCTATTAAGAAGTCTAAGAACATTGGTCTCAATCCCTTGGAAGTTTATATTCAAGAAGATCACATTCTCCCAGGCTCCCAGGAAATAAAATGCACCTGGCAAACCCAAAAAGAAAACTAAAACTTCGCTTAAATAACATATTTTGCAAGATCTTGGATGGTTGTGGGTTTGTGTACTTTAGACTATTCACGTAAGAGCAAGTGCGCATGAGCATGTGTGTGAGTGCACTTGTGTGTGTGTGTGTGGGTGTGTTGGGCATGCTTGTGCTACTGTGTGTGTGTGTGTGTGGGTGTGTGTGTGTATGGCACATGGCACTTGAGATCAGTATGCAAAATCTGGTGGTGATCTACTGACTATGGATATATCAGAATTAGGGAGGCAGAGCAAATATATTGCCCCTCAACTTAGTCCCCGACCCCTGCTTACTTAGTGTTTTCTCACAAGAGGCCATCCCCCTTGCCACTCCCTAGCTTTCATTCTCTGTCAGTAAATGAAGCAGTTGCTGAGCCAGCTCTGGATTTCGGGAAGTCAGATGACCTTTCCCCTCCTCTGGCTCGGCTCTCCTTGGCCTGGGGTGGACACCATGGACCCACGGATGGTTCTCCTTTGCTTGCTGCTCCTGTGCCCAGGTAGGAGGCAGTGGAGGGGGAGGTGGGCTCTGCGGGAGAGGCCAGTACCACTCGGCTGAGACCAGTCCCACATATGAAAGGGATGGTTTTTGCTTTCCTTTTTCTCATCTGTGCTTTTCTCTTTCTCCTCTTGCTGTCTGTGTGTCTCCACATCCACAGGCCTGGCAGCTACTGCTCCTTCCTGTCCTCAGAATGTGAATATCTCTGGTGGCACTTTCACCCTCAGCCATGGCTGGGCACCTGGGAGCCTCCTCACCTACTCCTGCCCCCAGGGCAGTTACCCAGTCCCTACATCGCGCCTGTGCAAGAGCAGTGGACAGTGGCTGACGCCAAAATCTACAAGATCCACCCGGTTCACTAAGGCGGTCTGCAGACGTGAGGCTCCCCTTGGGCTTTGCCCAGCATGCCCTGACAAGGGCCAGCCCAGAACTTCTATTTATGAGTGGCTCAGGATAGGCTGACCCTGATTAGGTGGCATGGAGGGATGGCCAAGTTGCTCTTTTGGAGGGCCCTCCAAAATACTTGGAAAATGTCAGTTGTCCACAGTAAGGAATTCAGGACAGGCTTTAATGGAGATTGTGGGGGATTAAAGTTAGGGATGACTTTTTACGTACAATTGATTGCGTGGTAGTTACTGTTCTGAATGGCTGCTGAATGGCCCCAGGACCTCCTGGACACCTGAGAATCCCAGGAGAGGGGCTGGGGTGACCATGACCCACAGGGGGCCGAGGGTAGTAACTATCAATCAATTAAGTTGAACTGTGTAAAATTGTCAGTAGTCAACCAGTTGTCTTAAAAAGTAATTTCAGGGCTGGGGTTGTGGCTCAGTGGTAGAGCACTTGCCTAGCATATGTGAGGCACTGGGTTTGATTCTCAGCACCACATATAAACAAATGAATAAAATAAAGGTCTAGCAACATCTTTAAAAAAAAAAAGTAATTTCATCTCTGTCAACCTACTTTCTCAAAAAAATTTTTTGTGTTTGTGTGTGTGTGTGATACTGGGAATTGAATCCAGGAGCACTCCATCATTGAACTACATCCCCAGCCCCTTTTATATTTTATCTTGAGACAGGATCTTGCTAAGTTGCTGAGGCTGACCTCCTGCCTCAGTCTCCCCAGTTGCTGGGATTGGGTGTGCACCATCCTGTTTAGCTCTTCCAGTGTTTTGACAACCAGTTGATCATTCTCCTGTGTCCCAGAAGAATATCACTCACTCTATGCCCAGCCCAGGTGTCAGCCATCCACCCCTGTCTCCCCCAATTTCTCCCCCAGCTGTTCGCTGTCCAGCCCCTGTTTCCTTTGAGAATGGTGTGTACACTCCACGACTGGGGTCCCACCCTGTGGGTGGCAACCTGAGTTTCGAGTGTGAGGATGGCTTCACACTGCGGGGCTCACCTGTGCGGCACTGTCGCCCCAATGGCATGTGGGATGGAGAGACAGCCGTGTGTGACAATGGGGGTGAGTGGTCTAACCAGGGGCTGTGTGGGGGCCAGATGTGTCCAGGGAGCCTCTGTTGGGGATAGGGGCCTGGTGTTCTAGGACAGAAGAACATTCCTGGAATTGGGTAAATTGAGATTCACAGGTCACCCATCACTGGCCTACAGGGAACCTGGTCCTGGCAGTTGGTACTAAACTTCAGCTCCAATACAACGGCTCCACGTGCTCTGTCCATCTTTTCTAAATGCCCCAAGGCAACATTTGGTATTTGGGCCCCAAGAAGTATTGCAGGGAAAACAGGCTGGGAGAGAGTTGAGTACTGTGCTTAAGTATCTTGCCTTCAGAACCAGATTAGGATTCCAAACGCATATCTTGGGCAGGTTATATTACCTCTTCGTGCCTCAGTTTTCACATCTGTAAAATGGGAATAGTAAGAGTGCCGACCTCATGGGATTTCCACGTGAGTTAAATGTGTTGAATTAGTAAGCACCTAGAACAGCTTCTAGAACTTGATAAACACCACGTGCACTTTTGTCATGGTTCTTACTGCCCCTGTGAATGGTGAGTGGCTCCACTTGGCAGAAGTAGAACTTCTAGGATACCCCTGAACTACATTTGTCTGTGGCTTTTATATAAAACAGAAGACAACGCCTACCAGGTGGCAGAACTATACCCACACTCAGTGACCCAGATGATGGCTCCTTACTTCTGCCCTGGAGTTTTCCCTAAGTAACCTTTTTTTTGGGGGGGGTACTAGGGAGTGACTCCAGGGGTGCTTAACCACTGACTACACCCCAAACCCTTTTTTATATTTTATTTAGAGACAGGATCTCACTGAGTTGCTTAGCACCTCGCTGTTGCTGAGGCTGGCTTTGAACTCAAGATCCTCCTGCCTCAACCTCCTGAGCCTGGGAATACAGGTGTGTGCCACCACGCCTGGCCCCAAATAGCCATTTATTCAAACATACATTTAATTTATTTTAAAATTTCCCTAGATGCTGGGGAATGAACCTGGGGCCTCACACATGCTGGGCCAGCACTCTACCACTGAGCCACACCCAATCCTGTTTTTATTATATTTTGAGACAGGGTCTTGTTGTTACCCAGGCTGGCCTCCAACTTGCCATCCTCCTGCCTCAGCCTCCCAAGTAGCTGGAATTGCAGCTGTGTGCCACCGTGCCCCAGATCTTTTATTTTTTTTGGTATTGGGAATGGAACCCAGGGCCTCAGGCAAGTTAGGCAAGTTCTCTACCAATGAGCTATACCCTCAACTCCAAAGTATACAAATATTAAATATTGGGTTTGATGGATTTATACATTTGTATCCATCTATATAATCACCACCCAGATAAAGAACATGTCCCACACTTTGGGATGCTCCCTCCTATCCTGCTTCTGACTCCTCTTAACCTCTCCTAACCCCTCTTCTGTCTTCTATCTGCATGGAGTGGTTTAACTTGCACTGATACTTCATAAAAATGGAATCATACAGGATGTGCACTTTCACATTTGACTTCCTTTATCTGACACTCTGACTATGAGATTTATCCATGTTGTGGTGCTCAGTTCATTATATGATTGTATTGCATTGCATATTCATTCTTCTGCTGAGCATTTTGGTTATTTCCAGTTTGGGGCTATGATGAGTAGGCTCTATGAATATCATTATACTTGGCTTTTAAAAAATATTTTTAGCTGTAGATGGATACAATACCTTATTTTTATTTATTTATTTTTACGTGGTGCTGAGGATTGAACCCAGTGTCTCACATGTGCCAGGAAAGTGTTCTACCCCTGAACTACAACCCTAACCCCACACTTGGCTTTTGTACCTTGTTTCTCTTGAGTAAATGGCCCACAGAGGGAATTGTCTGGAGAGATGATAGGTTGGCATATTAGCCTTAGCACAGGCTGACAGTGTCACTGGTGGACATTCCAGCAATGTAACAGTTCTGGCTGCCTCACATCCTCTTCAACACCTGGAATTATCTGTGGTTTCAGTGTTAGACATGATGGTGTGTATGTAGTGACATCTCATTGTATTTTATGAAATGCAACTGTCCTCATACTACATTTTCTCTGGGGCTCTGGGTAGACACAGGTGGAGGCCTGGGTTGCAACTAGGATGCGTCAACTGACCACCGAGGCTTCTAGATTCTAAGCCCTTTACCCTTCTTAAGGTTCTCCATTCTCACCTCTAGGAGGAGGAAGAGCCTGGTGGGAGGGGCTTGGTCGCTTGCTCACCTCTGTCTTCTTTGTTCACTTGCAGCTGGCCACTGCCCCAACCCAGGCATTTCAGTAGGTGCAGTGCGGACAGGCTCCCGCTTTCGCCTTGGGGACAAGGTCAGCTATCGCTGCTCCTCAAAACTTGTGCTGACAGGGTCTTCAGAGAGGGAGTGCCAGGGCAATGGGGTCTGGAGTGGGACGGAGCCCATCTGCCGCCGTAAGTAGCCACACTACCCTCCTAAGACCCCTGACACCCCTGGCCTTGGCCTTGGCTGACCCCCAGGTGTTCTTCCCACAGAACCCTACTCTTACGACTTTCCTGAGGATGTGGCCTCTGTCCTGTCCACCTCCTTGTCCCATGTGCTTGGAGCCACCAATCCCACCCAGAAGAAGAAGAGTGAGTGTTTGAGATGGGGGTAGCAGAAGCTGGACCTGGGTGGAACAGGGGAAGGAGTGAGCTTCCTAGACATCAGGAAGCCTCCTGTGGCTCAGTGATTAAAGGGGAGGCCAGAAGGCTGGACTCCCTCACCAAGAGCACCAGGAAGGAGGTGGGCATCTGAATTTCCCCTTGCACATTTCTCCAGAAAACCTGGGCCGTAAAATCCAGATCCAGCGCTCTGGTCACCTGAACCTCTACCTGCTCCTGGATGCCTCTCAGAGTGTGTCAGAAGATGACTTTGAGATCTTCAAGAACAGTTCTTTCCTCATGGTGGACAGGGTCAGGAATTAGGAGTCTGCATGCAGAGAAGTCCTTCCTGGCTTTCTTGGTTTCCTTCCTGTGCTCAGAGCCTCACTTGCAGCCCACCTCCTTCTAGAAGTCCTCCAAGATTGTATTAACGCCATGCAGGAATCATAAATTCAATTCATAAAATCATATTTTTCATTCCGCAAAACCCTTTGGGGCACCTATAATGCATCAGGCACCATGCTGAGTACTGGGGGATAACGAAGGTGAACAAGGCTGTGAGGTCTTTTCCTCAGAAATTCATTCCCTAGAGCAGTGATATCTACAGAGAGGTAACAAAATAATCCATGGGGGTGTGGTGGAAAAACAGTGGTGTCTCTGTTGAATAATTTTTTTTTTTTTTTGGTTTGGTACTGGGGAGTGAATCCAGGGGCACTTAACCACTGAACCACATCTCCAGCCCAAATAATCTAAATTTTAATTAAATTAATAAGATTAAATAATTTTATTTTAAAACTTCAATAATTTGTGTAGGTTTAAAAATGTGTGTATTTGAATAGTGAAGCGCTTTATAATTTATAAATGTAGCTGGGCACAATGGCCTGTAATCCCACTACTGGAGAAGTTGAGGCAGGAGGTTGAGGGTTCAAGGCCAACCTGGGCAGCTTAGCAAGACTCTCTCAAAACAAAACAAAACAAAATGAAACAAAACAAAACAAAACAAAACAAAACAAGGGATGTGGCTCACAGGTAGAATGCCTCTGGTTCAATTCCCAGTACCACACACACACACACACACACACACACACAATTTTAACAGTATGTACCTACATTGGAGTATGTGTCCAGCATGTTTTCGTTGACAGGGAGCATCAACAGAAGAGTTCAGAAGCCACTGGTTTCAGTTCCTTAGTTCCTTTCTAGCCTTTCTTGTGTAATTATGTTTTTCACAGTGATTCATGTAAATAGGTGGTTTTTGCTCTCAGCTACATTTTTTTTTATTTAAATTTTTTTCCTTCTAGATGGACACAATACCTTTATTTTATTTATTTATTTTTATGTGGTGCTGAGGATGGAACCCAGTGCCTCACACGTGCAAAGCAAGTGGTTCACTACTGAGCCACGACCCTAGCCCTCAGCTACGTATTTAATTTTATTAAATTGTTGTTGCTGCCGGGGATTGAACCCAGGGTTAAGCACACCTACCTGTGTACCCCAGTCATGTTTTACAGAGGGTTTCTTTATGTCTTCTGTAGAGTCTTTCTTAGGAAGGACTTAAAGTACCTAATTAAATGGTGAGGCAACAAAATGCACCAGTTAGAGAAATGACCTCAGAGTTAAATTGGTAGACTCAAATCCTTTATTTTGAATTAAAAATATAAATTTTTTGATACTGGGGATTGAACCCAGGGGATGCATCCCCAGTCCTTTTTATTTTTTATTTAGAGGCAGGGTCTCACTAAGTTGTTGAGGGTCTTGCTAAATTGCTGAGACTGGCCTCGAACTTGCGATCCTCCTGCCTCAGCCTCCTGAGTCACTGGGATTACAGGTGGGCACCACTGTGCCTGGCCAGACTCAAACCCTCATGCCACCTCTTACTTGTGGTCTGATCTAGGGTGAGGTAATAAGTCTCAGTTTCCTTATCTATGAAATAGGGAGCATCATGCCCATCACTGATTTGATGTGAGGATGAAATGAGGAGAGAGTCTGTCAAAGAGAATAGATACTCAGCAAATGTCTTCCTGGCTTCTTCCAAGCTGCACTTTCTTGCACCTATCAATCCCAGTGCAGGTTCTCTGACTCTGCCTCTTGCAGAGGTTCTCAAGCCTCTTGCTTGTTCTCTTACTATGTCCCCTTTGGCTTCTGGGCCTCTTATTCCACCTCTCACCTGCCTTCCTCAGCTCTTCAGCTTCGAGATCAGCGTCAGTGTTGCCATCATCACCTTTGCCTCACGGCCCCAAGTCGTCATGTCTGTCCTGAATGACAGATCCAGGGATGTGACTGAAGTGATCACCAGTCTGAAAAATGCCAACTATAAAGGTATGGCTGTCATCAAATGAGGGCCATGGGAGAGGAGAGGAGGGATTCAGTACCTGCAGTGGATTCTGGACAAATTAGAAAGTGAGGTCCCATGGGGCGCTTGAGTCCTAAGGCTCTGGAGTATCTGCCAAGTCCCGAATCACGGTGGGGGAGTCCCAGCTTCCCCCAGCTCTTGGCTTACTCTGACATGCTGCCAGTCTAAATGCATGATTCAGGTTTTCAACTCCTTCCAGAGACCCATGCTGTGTGGTTAATTTTCATGGCTCAACACTGTAGTCTCCCATCATTATCCACCTGCATGCTGTGTAAAAAATGGCTAAACAGTGCTGGGGACATAGCTAAGTTGGTAGAGTGCTTGTCTCCCATGTATAAAGGCCCTGGGTTCAATCCCCAGCACCACAAAAAAAAACAAAAAAAAAAAAAAAAGGCTAAACAACCCAAGTTCTTTGGAAACCCCATCTTTGAATCTTGGAACCTTAGAGTGGTCTTGGATACAATGAGCATTTCTAGGTAGAAAGACAGGACATTTGAACAGACACCAATGTCAAATCATTGGATGGTGAAGGTCTGAGTTTATTAAAGCATGTTGATAACTTGCATTTCTAGTGGTTGTGAAAGAGTGATTTTTCACTCCCAGTTGTAGGTGGGAAGTTTCTAAGAGAGTCTTTCCTTTTGGCATATTCCAGATCATGAGAATGGAACTGGGACCAATACCTATGAAGCCCTAAATGCCGTCTACCTCATGATGAATAACCAAATGCAACGCCTTGGCATGGAAACAATGGCCTGGAAGGAAATCAGACATGCCATCATCCTTCTGACAGATGGTGGGTATTGCTGTCTCTTGAGTGGCTCTGGAATAGTGAAAGGGCATTGGTGTGGGGTCAGAAGTCCTGCATTCTGTTCCGCCCTCAGCCACTTTGGTCCTCAGTTTCTGTCCTTTCCTGTTTTTTTTTTTTTTTTTTTACTTTCCATAGCAAAAGTATTTCAAGGGAACAAGTTGGACCACAATGCGGTTGAACCAATGTAAAATAAATTCTTAAGAGAAAGTCTTGTAATTCTTTGTAGACAAGATGATTTTCAGATAATATGTAACAATGTGTGAATATACAGAGAAGGCTTCTTTTTTAAAAAAAATATTTTTAATTGTCACATATCATCATACATATTTATGGGATACAGTGTGGCATTTCAAAACATGTGTACAATGTGTAATGCTCAGATCAGGGATATTGGCATGTTTTGCCACCGAGGACATTTATCATTTCTTTGTACTAGGGACATTCAAAATCCTCTCCTCCAGTTATTTTGAAATATTCAATTGTCCCTCACAGTTATCCTACTGTGCTGTTATAGAACATTAGAAAAATATGGAACAGTTCATGAATTTTCATACCATCCTTGTGCAGGGGTCATGATAATCTTCTTTGTTATCATTCTGATTTTTTTTTAAATTTTATTTTTGGTACCAGGGATTGAACCCAGGGTTGCTTAACCACTGAGTCACATCCCCAGCCCTTCTTATTTTTCATTTTGAGACAGGGTCTTGCTAAGAAGCTTAGGGCCTTGCTAAATTACTGAGGCTGGCCTCGAACTTGTGATTCTCCTGCCTCAGACTCCTGAGCTGCAGGGATTGCAGGCATGTGCTACCATGTCTGGCTTCATTCTGATTTTAATATATATGCTGCTGAAACAATCATGGGCCTCAGTTTCTTATTTCTAAGATAGAAATAGTGTTATTGATGATGATTGTAATGACAACAAGGATAGTGATAGCTGCTCTCCTTTCCTTACATAATTTTTTTGGAGAGAAACTTGAGTAGTTTGTATAAAAGCATTCTGTGATTAGAACGTGTCAGTCATGTCATGTCAGTACATGTATAAAAGCATTCTGTGATCAGAACGTGTCAGGTTACCTGGAGGTAACCTGGTGATGGAGATGTGACAACTGATCAGGAATGTGAGGCACTGTCTATATTGGATCTAGCCTCTGCCATTTACATCTTGATTTTGTCCACATTACATAGCCCTTCCAGGACTTGGTTTTCTCATCTGTGAAATAAGGATATCCATACTTCCTGGGGTTTCATGAGAATTAAATGAGAAAGAATAGATGAAGCTCCTGGCCCAGTGCCTGGAATGTGGACAATTTCAGGAAACAAAATATTTTGAAATGGCTTTAAGGTTCCCAGGCAGAATGCTTCCTCATGCTTCTGGGGCTCCAGAGGATCCTGACCCACCCAGGTGGACAATTCTTTCCTCTCTCTGTTCTAGGGAAGTCCAACATGGGTGGTTCTCCCAAGCCAGCAGTTGACAATATCAGAGAGGTCCTGAATATCAAAGCGAATAGGAATGACTATCTAGGTAAGCCTCTGCCCCCACCCATCCAATCTGTGCTGCCCTCTGGGGACTATGGTGTCCTCAGCCAGGGTTCCAGTGGGTCTGGCTCTGGCCGAGACCCACAGTTTTCTCTCTGTTGTTTTGTTTGAGGGTGGCTGAGTATCACATGAAGAGTGGAGTTGATCTGCCCATGGTCCCCACCTTGATTTCATCTTTGGTAGGCTGGGATTGTGGGCAGTTTCTTCATCCGTAAAAAGGGAGCAGTACTAGGACCTGCCTCACAGGCCAAGAGGAAAAGATGCTCAGGCACATGTGGCCTAGCACAGAGAACTGCCATCATCATCATTGGTGTGGTCATCACCACCGTCTCATGTTTCAGGAAACTTTCCAGGAAGAAGGAACCGGGATTCCTTTAAGGGACTCTCCCTGCTGTTCCTCTTTTAGCAATATAAACTGCTAACCAAAATTCAGCAATTGCAGTCTATGAAGGAAAAATTTCTCAGGTTCAGAGTAAACACAAATTGTACTGACATTTGACCTGAAAAGGATTTTGGAGAGAGACACTCAGAGAGGGTAACTATTTTTCGTTATTATTGTTGTTCTTTTGTTGCTGGGTTTGTTTGTTTGTTTGTCTGTTTCTTTTGATACTAGGGATTGAACACCCAGGGGTGCTTAACCACTGAGCCACATCCCCAGCTCTTTTTATATGTTTTTTTTAGAGACAGGGTCTCACTAAGTTTCTTAGGGCCTCGATAAGTTCCTGAGGCTGGCTTTGAACTTGTGATCCTCCTGCCTCAGCCTCCTGAGCATGGATTACAGGTGTGTGCCACCACACCTGGCTTAAAACTGGCCCAGTTTTAAAACTCAAAATCCATTTCCTTCCTCTTTAGCATCTAAACCAGAGTCAAATGCTCAAAAACTTTAATAGCTGTGTGCAGTGGTACACACTTATAATCCCAGCTACTTGGGAGGTTGAGGCAGGAGACTAGAAAGTTTGAGGCCAGCTTGTGCAATTTGGTAAGACCCTGTCTCAAAATACAAAAACAAAAAAGAAGGACTTGGGGTGTAGCTCAGTGGTAGAACACTTGCCTAGCAACAGCAAGAACCCTGGATTCCATCCTCTGCACTGGAAAAGCAAGCAAGCAAACAAACAGAGAAGGAAACTGAAGGAATATTGTTGAAGAAAACATACAGGGCATGACCATTGTGTGGCTCCACTGTGCTTCTGTCCTGGCCATTGCTGGATTGCTTCCTGGCTGAAGACTTCTCTCAGTCTGCCTGAGCTTCTTGATCCTTTCATACAAAAAGGTTGCAAAGAGTGGAAGAAGATGGACTCTGAGTGCCAGCACAGGGTGGTTCTTCCTGGCATGCATCCTCTTAGGCCAGAATTGGCAGTTGTGTGGGTCCAGGGCCTCCAGTTTAAAGAGATGGCTTTAGGCCCTTCTCCCACAGCCTACATTTCCCGAAGAAGAACAGAATCTGAAGTTTTGTCTCTGTGCTATGTTTATAAGTTCCTTTTATTCATTCAGTCATTTCAAAGTCCTTACTGAGAATCTCTCCTGAGCCAGGCACCATCCTGGGTGCTGCTGGACAGACGAAAATGCCTGCTTGCACAGGACTGCCATTCCAGGGAGGACAATGTATTAGTTTCTTAGGGCTGCTGTAACAAATTGCCCCAAACTTGGGTGGCTTGAAACACAAATTTATTCTTCCACAGTTCTGGAGGTCAGAAGTCTGAAATCAAGGCATGGGAAGGGCCATGTTCCCTTTAGAGGCTGTAGGGAAGAATCCTTACATGCCTCTTCCAGTTTCTCGTAGCTCCAGGCATTCCTTGGCTCATAGCAGCATAACCCCAATCTCTACTTCTGTCCTTACCTTACCTTCTTTCCTGTGTAATCTCTATATCATCACATGGCATCCTACTATCTATCTGTGTGTTTGTTTCCAAAGTCCTATATTATTCTTATTTATTA
Source organism: Glaucomys volans (assembly GCA_020662805.1). NCBI lineage: Eukaryota > Metazoa > Chordata > Mammalia > Rodentia > Sciuridae > Glaucomys > Glaucomys volans. The sequence continues at coordinate 49,117 of JAJEJO010053489.1, forward strand.
ATTTTTTTTTTGCATTGCTCAGGATTGAACCCAGGGCCTCATACATGCTAAGCAGGTACACTCTACCACTTAGCTATACTGCCAGCCCCTGCCTCTTATACCAGTCAGTTGATACTAGTCAGTGGATCATGACCCACTTTAGTATGACCTCATCTTAACCTGATTTATTCTGCAAATACTTTTTTCGGACAATCCCTATCATGTCTGCTCTTGCCCTATGGGAGCCCTGTGACTTTTCTTCTCACTTGAATAAATTCTGCTCTTTACACTGAAAAGAAGAAAGAAAGAAAAAGAAAGAAAGAAAGAAAGAAAGAAAGGAAGAAAGAAAGAAAGAAAGAAAGAAAGGAAGAAAGAAAGAAAAAGAAAAGGCTGAGGATATAACTTAGTACTTAGAAAAAGAAAAAATAGTAAGACCCTGTTTCCAATTAAGTCCACATCTGTGGGTCCTGGGGGTTAAGACTTGAATATATCCTTTTGGAGAACACAATTCTATCCACTTTAGGTAATACTCAGGATAAATATGGAAACCATATAGCATGCAGCTTGTAGGTAACTCATGACATGATATGAATGAGGCAGAGAGGGAACCGGAGGGTCTGGGGCATTGAAGCTTTAGACATTGAAGGTACATTTGTGTTAAGACTTTAAAAGGTGAGAAAGTAAGCCATGAGGACATCTGGGGAGAATGACCTAGGTGGGGTGCAGCTGGTGCAGAGGGCTGGAGGTGAGAGTGTGTCTGCAGATTTGAGGAACTTCAAGAAGTTTGTGCTGAAAGAGTGAGGGGCAGAAAGTGCTAGGAAACAAAGACAGGTAACAGGGGTGAGGGCAGCTTGGGTCCAGCTCATGTAGATCTTCGTTGGCATAGTGAGTTCAGAGTCCAGCATTCCTTCTCACGGGGTAGACCCTCAGCCACAGAATTGGTTACTCCCTCCTCCCCATCAGACATCTATGCCATCGGGGTGGGCAAGCTGGATGTGGACTGGAGAGAACTGAATGAACTGGGGTCCAAAAAGGATGGTGAGAGGCATGCCTTCATTCTGCAGGACACACAGGCTTTGCAGCAGGTTTTTGAACACATGCTGGGTGAGTGAATTCCCCAGTATTGGGGAGAATGGTGGGAAGACAGTGGGGAGGCCCAAGTTGGGAACCTGGGTACAGTACCCTTCCCTTGCCTCCCTCACAACCTGATCCTCACACCCACAGATGTCTCCAAGTTCACAGACACCATCTGTGGGGTGGGAAACATGTCAGCCAATGCCTCCGACCAGGAGAGGACACCCTGGCATGTCACTTTTAAGGTACCAGGAAAGAGAGGTGGGCTTGGATCTCAGAGGTTAAAGTAGCCACAGGCCAGAGACATTGCAGTTTCTGAGTATCACTTATTCCCTTCAGCCCAAGAACCAGGAGACCTGTCGGGGGGCCCTTGTATCTGACCAGTGGGTTCTGACAGCAGCTCACTGCTTCCATCATGCTGAACACCACTCCCTGTGGAGGGTCAATGTGGGTAAGGCAGGGGCTTCACCAGGCTTCTACCCCAAGGCCAGAGCTCTGGTTATCCATCCCCGGCATCTGGCCCTGGTCCAGCCTCATCCACCATATTATTCCCAGGGGATCCCAATTCTCAGCGGGGCAAAGACTTCGATATTGAGAAGGTTGTGATCTCCCCGGGGTTTGATGTCCATGCAAAGAAGAACCAGGGGATCCGGGAGTTCTATGGTGATGACATAGCCTTGCTGAAGCTGGCCCAGAAAGTGAAAATGTCCACCCATGCCAGGTGCCTGATCCTGGGACAGGAGGATGCCCTTCATAGGAGAGTGCTCTGGGACGCCCCAGGACACTGAGGATGGACTTGTGTGACACTTGCCCTTCTCTCCAGGCCTATCTGCATTCCCTGCACAGTGGAGGCCAACATGGCTCTGCGGAGACCCCAAGATAGCACTTGTCGGGACCATGGTGAGTGCCGAGGTTTAGGGTTTGTAAAGAAGTGGGGCTCGGGCCTGGGGGTGCCAGCAGGGACTGGACTGAGGTCCCCATGCCAGAAGTCTGGATGGTGGGTAAAGGGAACTACACCAACACCCTCTTCTCTCTGATGGCAGAGACAGAACTTCTGAACCAACAGAGCATCCCTGCTCATTTTGTGGCCCTGAATGGGAGCAAACTGAACATTAACCTCAAGACAGGGTCAGAGGTGAGCGTCTTAGGTGCAGGGTGCCGGGGTCCTGCTCAAGCCAGCTCCCAGAATGGCACTCTTCCTCCTCCATCTCTGGCTTTTTCCCCTCTTCCCAGGTTTAGCTGGTCTGTCAAGTGTGCCTGGGTCACTCATTCTATTCTTCCTTCCTGCTTCACCTCTACTGCAGAGGTCAAACTGTATCCAGGTTGTCTCCCAAGAAAAAAAAATGTTCCCCAACTTGACGGATGTCAGAGAGGTGGTGACAGATCAGTTCCTATGCAGTGGGACCCAGGAGGATGACAATCCCTGTAAAGGTGAGTGCCCCCCATGTCTGGATTTCCCAAGGGAGGGCCACCATTCACACCAGGACACCAGCACACTGCCCTAGATGACACTGTCTCTTGCCCCTCTTGCTGACAGGAGAATCTGGGGGAGCAGTTTTCCTTGAGCGGAGATTCAGGTTTTTCCAGGTGAGTAGAGGGAAGTTCACAAGGCTGGCTACAGAATCTCAGCTTAGCCTGTGTGTGTGTGTGTGTGTGTGTGTGTGTGTGTGTGTGTTTAGAGCTGGGCTGTGGCAGCTTCATACCTCATTTTCCTTTCCTCCAGGTGGGCCTGGTGAGCTGGGGTCTTTACAACCCCTGTTTTGATGCCAACAACAAAAACTCCCGCAAAAAGCCTCCCCGTGGTGCGCCACCACCCAGAGATTTCCACATTAATCTCTTCCGCCTACAGCCCTGGCTGAGGCAGCATCTGGAAGGTGTCCTGAATTTTTTGCCCCTCTAATCATGGTCACCAATCCCTTGGCTATCCTGCCAGGATCTGCCATCTCTCCTATCTCCTACTTCTGAACGCCTGCCCTCAGACCCTGTGATCCATCTTCAATCCTAGCTGTGTGAATCCAGGAGCCCAGCAACAGCAAACACAAGCAGGAAAGTCCCCAGGGCTGCTGGCCAGTGTGTCTGCCCATTGCACCCTCCCCTCCTGCCCTTGCTTAAATCCCTCCCTCTGGCGAACTTGACTTGTGTTCCTTTCACTTTCACATGAAATTTCCCTGTTATGAAATTAATAAAAATTGATGATTTCCACATCTGTCTGTACCTCTGCCTGGGGGATGGGGAATGATTCCAGGAAGGTCAGAGACCCTACAGGACAAACAGGGACTGGACTCTGCCCCATAACACAGTCAACAGGGGAACCAGTTGGAGGACTATTTCTGGTCTCTAGCTAGGGTGGTCTGGGATTGTTGGGGAGAATCTGGGGGCTGACATGAAGTGTTGAAGGGGAGAGTCCCGGACCTTGGGCAGCAAAGGGTGGGGCCTGTGTAGTTTCTGTTCTTTCAATTGGCAGCTCAGTGGGGCCCTCCTGCTTGAATATTCCCGGAAAGTGATGTGTATAGGGCAGGCAGGACAAGCCGCAGGTGCCAGAACAGATTGCATAAAAGGCTGGGGGTTGGTGGGGAAGGGAGTGCCATTAGACTTAGGTCTGGAGTTTCAGCTTGGACACTGAGCCAAGCAGGCACACAGAAGGAACCTGGAGAAACCCTCCTGACCCCAGCTCCAGCTTCTCTCCTGCCTTCTCTCACCATGGGGTGCCATCTCAGCCCCCAACTCTGCCTGATATCCTTGGTCTTGGGCCTCTTTTCTGGAGGTAAGCAAGGGTCACCTCCCTCTCCTGCTGCCCCCAGCATTCTTCCTTGACTTTGCAGGGTCAGGCTTCACCAGCCTTTCTTTTCAGGTGTGAACACAACTCCATTGGTGGCCCAGCCCCAAGTCTCCTGCTCTCTGGAGGGGGTAGGGATCAAAGGTGGCTCCTTTCAACTTCTCCAAGATGGCCAAGTCCTGGAGTACATATGTCCCTCTGGCTTCTACCCATACCCTGTACAGACACGCACCTGCAGATCCACAGGATCCTGGAGTGCCCTACAGACTCGAGACCAAAAGATTGTCAAGAAAGCAGAGTGCAGAGGTTAGAGATGGCACAGGGATGGGCTGGGAAAGGAGATGATGGGGCAGATGGTGGCCAAGGTCAGCAGCACTTGGGTGAGACTAGAACTGTGTTGAGGCCAAACTGATCGGGCTGAACAGGGTAAGGGGCAGCCCTAGGGGTGCAGGTGAAAAGCAGAGAGGCAGGAGGGCTCACCTTCACCAAGTAGTTGCCCTGTGTCAGGCAGCCCGGGCAGTGAAGAGAATGCTCAGGAATGGAGAGCAGACCAGCAGAGCAGGGACTAGCTGTGTCTCAGTGACAAGGTCTCTGAGAGCAGAGGGATACCCCAAAGACAGCCCTTCCCTCTTGGTGACTTTTTTTTTTTTTTTTTTTGGTACTGGGGATTGAACCCAGGGGCACTCCACCACTGAGCCACATCCCCAGCCCTATTTTGTATTTTATTTAGAGACAGGGTCTCACTGAGTTGCTTAGTGCCTCACTAAGTTGCTGAGGCTGGCTTTGAACTCTCGATCCTCCTGCCTCAGCCTCCCAAATGCTGGGATTACAGGCCTGCGCCACCATGCCCGACACCCTTTTGGTGACTTTTATTTGTCCTCCTCCCCAAAGCAATGCACTGCCCAAGACCACAGGACTTTGAGAATGGGTACTACTGGCCGAGGTCTCCTTATTACAATGTGAGTGATGAGATTTCTTTCTACTGCTACCATGGATATGTTCTCCGGGGCTCTGCCAATCGTACCTGCCAAGTGAATGGCCGGTGGGATGGGCAAACAGCAATCTGTGATGATGGAGGTAAGAAGCCCGCCCACTCCTGATGACCTTACTCTCTCCCTTACACATCCCCAAGGAACAGTCATCACAACTGTTCTTTGATGTGCCCTCTGGATCTCTGCAGCGGGGTACTGCTCCAACCCGGGCATCCCCATTGGCACAAGGAAGGTGGGAAGCCAGTACCGCCTTGAAGACAGTGTCACTTACCACTGCAGCCGGGGGCTAACCCTGCGTGGCTCCCAGCAGCGAAAATGCCAGGAAGGTGGATCTTGGAGTGGGACAGAGCCTTCCTGCCAAGGTGATTCTTGATCTGGACTCCTGCATCAGCTTCTGCTCTCCAATCCTAATGTTCCCACACCAAGGCACTCTTTCCTTCTCTCTTCAACCCAACTCCCTCCTCACTTCTTCCAAACCTCTCTGAAGAGCTTTCCTACTTCCAAGCCCTTCCCACCTAGAAACCCATCATCTTGTTTTTCTGGTCACTGTGTCCTTGACCCTCCAGATATTTTACCTGATTTCTGACCTCTCGCAGACACCTTCATGTATGACACCCCTCAAGAGGTGGCTGAAGCCTTCCTGTCTTCCCTGACAGAGACCATAGAAGGAGTTGATGCTGAGGATGGGCACAGCCCAGGTCTGAGCAGAGAAGGGAGGCAGGGAAGGGAATTGAGGGAGTTGCAGGAGAACCATGCAACCCTCAAGCCTGAGTCTCTCTGCTGACATTCAGGGGAACAACAGAAGCGGAAGATTGTCCTGGATCCTTCAGGCTCCATGAACATCTACCTGGTGCTGGATGGATCTGACAGCATTGGGGCCAGCAACTTCACAGGGGCCAAGAGGTGTCTCGCCAACTTAATTGAGAAGGTGAAGTTCCCTTCCCTTTGAATGTGGGGACACTGACTGGACCTCACTGCCCTTCCAGGACTAAACCCCCTTGTGCTTCCAGTCCCTCTGAACATCCCAGAAAAATCTCCAGGTCCTATTTTGTCCTTTCCTTTTAAGGTGAAATGGTATCTTAATGCTTAACACAGCTTCCTCCATGAATTTCAGCCTACTGTGGTCTTCCTGTCCCAGGAAAGGTGCTGAATTCTCCCAACTATAGCACTGTACTTTGAATGCCATGACTCCTTATTCTTCTCATTCACAGGTAGCAAGTTATGGGGTGAGGCCAAGATATGGTCTAGTGACATATGCTACAGAACCCAAAGTTGTGATCAGAGTGTCTGATCCAAAGAGCAGTGATGCAGACTGGGTCACAGAGAAACTCAATCAAATCAGTTATGAAGGTCAGAGGTTAAGCAAGGGAAGCTCCGAGGTTGAATGTGGGGCTAGAGAGATCAGAAGTCTCAGAGGTATTGTGGGGAAGGGGTAGAGGATTCATGTTGAGGGAGATAGAGGGGACCATACATTGTAGTTAAAGATGGATGGCAGGGTCACCGGGCAATGTGGGTTAGTGGGGAGCTTTTTGGGGGCTGATAGGGCTATTTTGTAGCCAAAGTGATGTCAGTGGGATGATAACTCACAAAGATGAAGGATGTGGGATCTGTTGTGATAGGCTCAAAGATGGCTTGGAAGACCAGGTGAGGTGATGACTTTTTCCCTTTCCACAGACCACAAATTGAAGACAGGGACTAATACCAAGAGAGCTCTCCAGGCAGTGTACAACATGATGGACTGGGCAGGAGATGTCCCCCCTGAAGGCTGGAACCGCACCCGCCATGTCATCATCCTGATGACTGATGGTCAGAAGGGACCTTTCTCCTCCCCACCCTCCCATGCCAGTGTGTGACCCTCACAAACACATATAACCCTAGAGGTGGGGTCCTGAACACTACTCATAGCTGGCTGTTGAGCTTTCCTATGACCCTTTATAAGGTGGGACTTTTCTCCCCAAGGCCTTCTATGATCTGTCACCTCCATCCTGTCTCCAACCTGCTTACTCAGCCATGTGTGCCACTTCCTTCACCACTTTCTTTTTGACCCTTTTCCTCTCCCACTCACATGGTCCTTCTCTTCTCTGCAGGCTTGTACAACATGGGTGGGGACCCAGTCACCATTATTGGTGAGATCCGGGACTTGCTGGACATTGGCAGGGATCGCAAAAACCCAAGGGAGGATTATTTGGGTGAGTGACCTGCCCAAGACCCAGGATGCTGCTTCCTCAGGGCTTGGACCCTTACTCTGCCTTTTCCTCCCTTAGATGTATATGTGTTTGGAGTCGGGCCTCTGGTGGACCAAGCGAACATCAATGCTTTGGCTTCCAAGAAGGACAATGAGCAGCATGTGTTCAAAGTCAAAGACATGGAAAATCTGGAGGATGTTTTCTACCAAATGATTGGTAGGAAGATAAAAAAGTATAAGGAAGCATTAGGAAATTCAGTTCTCCCCAGGTCCCCCAAGTTGCTTATTTCCCTCTACCCATGAAGCCCTAGAAATTTGGAAGCCTTTCCTTTTCTTCCTTCCTCCCCTCTTTTCTTTCTGGTACTGGGGATAGAACCCAGGGCCTCACACATGCTAGGCAAACATTCTACCACTGAGTTACTCCCAGCCTTTCCTCTACGGCACTATTCATGTTTCTTGCCACTGTCCAATTCCTGATCTTAGAATCACAGCAACGTCAGAGCTTTCTACTTCATTTCACAGATGTGGTAACTGATGTTAAGGGACAGAAAGCTAGCAACAGATGTGGGCCTGAAAACAGAAGGTCTCTGATCTCTTGGTCCCAAGGCCATTTCACCACACCACAGGGTTTCCTTGTCTCCTAACATAACAAAACAAATAACCTCAGCCTCTTTCCTCCATGTGTTTCTGCTCTCCATAGAAATGCAGGGATTCCTTTTGAAAGGATGAAGTGTCCTTGGGGATGAAGTGTCCCCAGCTTTCATCACATTTTCCTTTCTGCCAGATGAAACCAAGTCTCTAGGCCTCTGTGGCATGGTTTGGGAGCACAGGAAAGGTACTGATTACCACAAGCAACCATGGCAGGCCAAGATCTCAGTCACTGTAAGCACTATATCCTAGTAGCAGGGACTTGTGGGAGGGAAGGCAGAAGGGGAAAAGAGGGTAGAAGAGCAAAATATTCACATCAGACTGGCTTTTCCCCTTCACTGTTTTGTTCCCAGCGCCCTTTGAAGGGACATGAGAACTGTATGGGGGCTGTGGTGTCTGAGTACTTTGTGCTGACAGCAGCACACTGTTTCACTGTGGATGACCAAAAACACTCAATCAAGGTCAGCGTGGGTAAGGATGCAGCAGATGGACCCTGAGGCTCTAGCCACACCTCTCACTTCCTCACCACCCTGTACTCTGCCTGTTCTTGGTGCAGCCCCTCCCTCTAGACCAGTCGGGTGGGGAAAACCAGAAGTCAGGGATGACTCTGGGTCAGAAGCAGGAGGTTGCCCACAGAGAAGTGATGCCCTTTCTTCCTCCATCAGGAGGGAAGCGGCAGGACCTGGAGATAGAAGAAGTCCTATTTCATCCCAACTACAACATCAATGGGAAAAAGGCACAAGGAATTTCTGAATTTTATGACTATGATGTTGCCCTGATCAAGCTCAAGAGTAAACTGAAGTACAGCGAGACTCTTAGGTGAGAGTGTCTGGGTCCCTGAGGACAGATTGGGAAAGGTGGGCTGGAGGATTGGGGTGAAGGGCAGGCCATTTGCTGACTGTCTCCACCTCTGTAACAGGCCCATTTGTCTGCCCTGCACCGAGGGAACAACTCGAGCTTTGCGACTCCCTCAGACAGCCACTTGCCAGCAACACAGTAAGGCATATTCTGGGACAGGACAAAGATGAGACTCCAGGAGACAAGTGGGAATGAAGGGGAGGTGTAGTAGGAGCAAATGATGCCCAGCTCAGGACGGTCTTGAAGGACATCTGTTAAGTGACAGAGGCAACGGGGTTGGAGGGGGGAACTGCAGTGACTCAGTCTGTCCACCTGTTCAGAGGAAGAGCTGCTCCCTGCAAAGGATGTCAAAGCAATGTTTGTCTCTGAGGAGCAGAAAAAGCTGACTCGGAAGGAGGTCTACATCAAGAATGGGGATAAGGTGAGGAATGGGGGAATCCTAAGGTCCTCTAGGCCTGTCCTAAGTCAGCTTTGTTCATCATCCCTTTCCCCCCATGCTTCCCTTCAGAAAGCCAGCTGTGAAAAAGATGCTCAGTATGCCCCAGGCTATGACAAAGTCAAGGACATCTCAGAGGTTGTCACTCCCAGGTTCCTCTGCACTGGAGGGATATATCCCTATGCTGACCCCAATACTTGCAAAGGTGAGAGAAGAATCTTTGGCTATGTTACAAGTTCCTGAGGCTCAACAGTCCTTTCCCTAAAGCTTCTCTCTCCTGCAGGTGACTCTGGTGGCCCTCTGATTATTCACAAGAGGAGTCGCTTCATTCAAGTGAGTACTTACTCCTTTTCCTATCCATGGGGAGATGCCAAGTGGTCAGCATGGACCCCAAAGCAGGAAAGTTCCCTGCATGTAGCTGGTAACAGAAGGGCAGAGTCTGCCTCACCTTAGAGCTAGTCTCCGAACTGGGCACTTTAGGGTCATGTGCCTGGCCTGTGAGGCAAGGAAAACAGGGTTGAGTCTCATTCCCTTGCATCAGCTCAGACGCAGTCAGGGACAGGTATGCTTCCTGGCATTAGGATGAAACTCTACCAAATGATCCATGGCATCCCCTCACCTCTGCAGGTTGGTGTGATTAGCTGGGGAGTAGTGGATGTCTGCAAAGATCACAGACTGCAACAGCAGGTACCTGCTCATGCCCGGGACTTTCACGTCAATCTCTTCCAAGTGCTGCCCTGGCTCAAGGAAAAACTCAAAGATGAGGATCTCGGTTTTCTATGAGGGGTTTCCTTCTGGAAGGGGGCATGGGATCAAATTAAAACAGCTGCAATAATAACTGTGTTCCAGATCCTTGTGGGTAAAGGAGTGGGGATGTGTACTGGCCATGTTGTTAACAACTGAGATACAATCTGACAGCCGTTTTTAAAGGCTTAACCCCAATCCCAAGTGCTGAAAAACCAGAGGCTGAGGAAGATGTGTGAGCTTCCACCCCAGTGTTTTACTGAGACTGGCATTGGGGGCGTATGAGGCACAAGGAATCCAGCTCCAATCCCTAGAAGTCATCCACAAGGTTTTCCTCATAGACATCATCATTGTAGACAATCTGGGTCCTCTTGTCCCGATGGCAACCCTTAGGGCTGTTCTGAACAGCTAGAGAGGGAGAAGAGTAACAATTAAGGTTTGAAGGATATCATGGGTCAGACCTGAGGCTTTGAGCTTGACTACCTCACTCTGGCCTCTGGCCCCAGAAGCCCAGTTCTTATGCTGCCCTCTGGTGACCATGATGCCTATCTCCTCTTGGCCCCCTCAGGTAGGTTGTGGTCAACCTACCACGGTGCAGAGTTTACCATGTTATTGTAGTGCATGGGCTACTGTGATGAATGTTTTGTTCTTAGAAAATCCTCAAATGTTATCATTACTGAGACATGTGAATGATGGTAACCTACTACTTCTGGTCAATACATCAAAAATTAAAAATTGGAAACTCTCTGCAGCCCTTTGTTGATCAATTCTGGATCCTTCCTAGTGTCTGAATCCTACTTTCTGCTCACTTCCTTCCCAGGAAAATCTGTTTTCAGGTAAAATGGGTTATTCACAGTGAGAGATGCTACTGGCTCCATCAGAACTCATTTAGGGGGAAACTTTGGCTCTCAGCACACTCCCTTGAGCCTCTGGTTCTTTATTCCCCTTTCTATTTTTTTCCTTCACCAGACATGGACCTCTCTTCACCCCATTCAAGGATTCCATCCTTACTATTTGAGGGCTGGAGTAAATCCCTCCACACTAGCTCCCATTCTCTTTGGTCTTTGTATCGTGCCACCCCTGACTGTTTCTCCCTCTTATACCCTGTGTCCTTTGGCTTCAGAGGCCCAGGGCTTCTGGTGCTGTTCCTGGTGCCCTGGACACATCTTGTTTCCTTTGCTGAATCCTCAAACTAACATGTCAGGACTGCTGGGGACAAGGAGCCCAGTCCAGTTTTCTAGAGAATTCCCTGAATAGTCCTCAAACCAGTCCTGGGTCACTTTTTTCTCCAGAATCAGTTTTCCTGATGATACCATTATTTTGTAGCAAACTTGAGATGCAAATGATTCAAATCCATTTTCATTCCTCACTCCACATCTGAGTTTTGGACCCCTAATTTAAAATTCTCATGAAGTCTGCTGTACTCCAGCTCAGAATGCACAAGTCTCATGAGCTGTTCATCTCCCTCACTCAACTGACTTTGGCTCTCACTTTCTTCCCTATTCCAGTCACTGCTTTGGGAGTCAGTTTCAATTCTTTTCTCTCCTTCCCTTACCCCTAGCTGATGGAGGGCCTGGCAACTCTCCTTTCTATTCCCATAGCCTCCATAAAAATTTCTGACCATTACCACCTTTAGGGAACCCAGGGATGTGCAAGGAAACGCAAAAGGGTGGGTTGTGGGAGGAATGAGAAAGATTTCCATTCTTACCAAGGGAGCCCCAGAGAGACTTGCCAGTAGCAGCATCCAGCATGGGCTGTTTTCGGGCTATGTTGACTTTGAGCTGTACGGACTCCACCTGGGTCCCGTTGAGCTGTAGCAGAAGATGGTAGGGTACAGAGAATAGAGGAAACATTATACATCACCCAAAGGAGTTGTTCCAGGGACTACTATTCTAGAAGTAGATGAATAAGGATGTGAGAATATAAGTTTTTGTGTGACCAGGAAGAGACTTTCTGTCACAAGGAACCAATTTCCTCCTGGCTCTCAAGTATTTTAAGGAGAAAACATGAAACTGGCAGAAGGGATGGGAAGAACAGGTCTGGGAAGTCCCAACCTCGGCAACGGCCTGATCTGCTGACTCCATCTTTTCATAGGTGACGAAGGCACAGCTGGGATGAGAGAAAACAGAGTCAGTAGAAGGCCTCTGGGCTCTGCTGGACCTAACCAAATTCAGTGCTTACAGGCTGCTGGTAACAGGGCAGCTTCCTCCCCGAGGCCTTACATCCCAGATTTTCTTATCATGCCCTGTGGCCATCCTTACTTTCTGGGTGGGTCCATGGAGAGGTCAATGATGTTTCCAAAGGGAGAGAAGGCCCCACGAAGGAGGGTGGGTGTCATGTCTTCTCCATACACGTAGAGAGTGTTCCCCTTCCGAGGGGCCCTGCGTTCAGGAAATGAGTCCGACCCTATGGGATCAGAAATCAGTCATGACATAGTCCATTTCACCCTCCACTTGAGCGGGACCCACCCAAATCTGAGCTAAGATCACCCTGCCCGCCAGCCAAGATCACTCACTGCGGAAAGGGCCCTCTCGGTCTCGGTCTCTATCCCTGTCCCGGTCCCGGTCTCGATCTCTATCCCTGTCTCGATCTCGATCCCGGTCTCTGTCTCGCTCCCGGTCCCGATCTCGATCTCTGTCCCGCTCCCGATCTCGGTCTCTGTCCCGGTTCCTCTCATGGCTGCGGTCTCGGCTTCGGGGAGGGGAGGCTGAGGAGCGAGCACTGCTACGTTCTTCATAACCCCAATCAAAGCTTCGAGGGGGACCATCACCAGACCCTGGGCCCTCTGTTTCTTCTCCATCTGGCCCCAGTTCCCAAAGCCTATCGCTAGAAGACACAAAGCTGGGGAGAAACAGACAGTATGGTTCAAAGGGGGCCTTTTCTCCTCCTCCCAGACCCTGTGGAGACTCAACACACCCTCCACAACCTGACTTTCTTTTTCTTCCAGTCCCAACCTTCCCAAGGACTAGGCAACCAATTCCCCACACTGAATGGGACCAGGTTTAGTTCTCTAACCTCTCATACAAAGATTTCCTCTGGGGACGTCTGGATGACTGAAAAAGAAACCAACAATAGTTAATATGATTCCTACTTGTTGGCATGTGGGTCTCTTGTTTTCCTCAATCCCCAGCTCAAGACAGCAAACTGGGAACCATTACCTCTTGCATGTCATCATCAGCAGATATGCTCCTCTGGAAGGGCTGGAAAGTAGGGACTGGCCCCTTCTCAGGGTCCTGAAGAGGTGGTAGAAGCCTATGTCAGTGTTGAAACAGGAAGCTGGCTAACCATGAGACAGAGGGGCTACTCTTCCTTCACTCTCTTCTTGACTTCTAATTTTTCAATGCTACATACAATTTTTATCTGATTATGGGCAATTTTTAAAATAAGTGACCTAACATACATGTAAAGTACCTGGTTTAACTGCTACCTTTCTTGAACCTGATGACATTTTCAGCCTGTTCAACTTCTTGGAGCAACACATTTTAGGAGCTCTAATCCGAGGTGGATTAGAATCACGAAATGGAGAAAAACATAGGAGTCATCTAGCTTTTTTCATTTTACAAATAAGAAACCTTAAAGCTCTTCTCAGGTGTGGTGGGTCATGCATATAGTCCCAGCTTGGGAAGCTGAGGTGGGATTACTTGAGGCCAGGAGTTTAATATCAGCCTGGGCAACATAGTGAGACCCATCTCAAAAAGAAAAGGAAAAAAAAAAGAAAAGAAACTCAGAGCTGAGAGTGGTACAGCAATTTGTCCATGTCTGAATATGCATTATTTTTTTTCACTAAACCTATCTCCTTTCTACCTTGGAGGAATGCTCTCTGGAGTCAAAGGTCCCAAGAACAATCCTGCTTGTGCTCACCTTTAGCTTCCCCTCTAGGGTTCGAGAACGTTTAAAGCCTGAGTTCTTGGTCTCAGCTTTGATGGCACTGATGGCCCCTGACTTCACCAGTTGCTTTGCCTGCTCTGTTGCTGTGGCTGTGTCCACCACAGGCTGCTCTGACAGTGCTAGAGTGGTGAGGGAGGGAAAGAGACGTTACACTGGCTGTGGCAGAGGTCAGCCCCAACCTGCCCACTTCTAATCCTCTCCATTTCTTGTTACTCACAGCGTTTGACGCCACCTTGGCTGGCTGTGCTGTTGTTACTTTGCTTCTTCAGAGCCAGCAATGCCTTTTTCTGTGAATTGTGAGAAGAGAGAGGTCAGTCAGAGCAAGTCCTTTCCCAAGGCCCCTACGTACAACACTCCAGGGACACCTTTCTTGAAGAAGACAATGCAAATGGTGCCCTTGGAGTGGTGCCTTGAGGCAGCCCTGCCTCTCATATCTGATCCCCAAATCCTTTACAATGCCAGCAATACTTAACCAAATCATGGTATCCAGAAGCTTTCCAAAGTCTCATGTTTTTTAAGTTGAAAAAAAAAATCAAAAAAACAAAAAACCGAATCAGTCATGGATTGGAGTCCCAGGATATAAGTTGCAAGTAAGTAAAAGCCTACATGCCTTTGTGGGGGCCTTTACCTACCCATTCCTTATATATTTAATGAAATCCAGACATAACTTTGTCACAGAGACACACAGAAGTAAAATACATAGTTTCTATGCTTAACAGTCCAGGAAATAAAATGATTAGACTGAATGCCAAGAATGATTACAAAAGATGTAGATTACTTGTAACGGAATACAAGTAAGACTTTCTGATGCTTTCATGGCTATTAAACAGGGCCCTGAGCAGAATCTAAGCCAATACACATAGAAGGGTATTTTAGACAAAGAAAACAGGGTGGCAAAGATGCAGAGAAAAGACAGTTTCGGGGAATGTGTTCTGAGTAGTAAACAGTTCTGCTTGATTAGATAGCTGAGGTTTGGGGGCTCTGTTCTACACATACTGTGAAAGCACTTATGAATTTTTGAGAAGAACAGGGAATAGAATTTAGAATTGTCAATGGATTTTTAACAGGAGTGAATAAGTTTGTCCAAAAACAACAACAACAAAAAAGACTGGAGATCATTCCAACAGCCTACCTTGCAAAGAAATTCACAGGAATGAATAAACAAGAGAAATTACTTTGAAAGAAGAATCAAGAAGACTTGACACACTGAATGTGGTGGTGTGTGCCTATATATTCAGCTACTCAGGAGGCTGAGGCAGGAGGTCACTTGAGCCCAGAAACTGGAGAGCAGCCCAGGCAACATGGTGAGACCCCCAATCTCAAAAAGAAAGGGGGTGGGGAAGACAACTGTTGGCTCCGCAAATAGTGCAGAAGTCAGAGATGATATTTTTGAGTTTAAACACAACAGAGTTGAATGCAGTCAGTCCTATGTGAAAGAGCAAGAGAAAGGACTGGATTAGAAAGGAAGATAATAATTTCAGTTTGGGTATCTGTTATAAGTAAGGCAACAGATGAAACTGGAAAATCCAAACTTGGGAATTGCTGGTCTCAAGTGTGGCGGTATTAAAAGCTCCAGGAAAAGATGACAATTCCACAAAAGACTGCAGAGAAAAAGGAAAAGGCACACCAAGACTTGAGAAAGCCCACCTCTTGAAGTTACATGGAGAGGTGATGTCTCCAGGTATAAGCTGGACGACCCCCCCCCCCAGCCCTCAACTCACCCCAGGTGTTCTTGGAGTGCTGAATCTGAAAGGTTGGGATATGCCCCCACACACTCCCTCACCTTTTTCTTGAGTTTGTTGAATTTCTTCTGCAGAGCCTCCTCCTCCTCGCTCAGTCCGGGGGGTATCACCAACATGGTGGCTCCTGGTTCAAGGGCAGGGCCCAAGACATCTTTCTCCACTTTCACCACCCAGGGTTCTCACGCCGTCCACCCTGTACTCCAACCCACCCTTCCAGGCCTGCCTACTTTTGCGTTTGGCCTTTCTCTTTCCCTTGTTTAAACAAGACTGCAGTCCAAGCTCCCGCTCGTAGAATCAACCAGCATTCCCTCTTGTCTCCAAGGATCACAGACACCAGAGCCTTGGGGTAGCACGTGGCCCAGGGAGGGAAAAACACTGACTCTGTCACCAAGGTGATGGCACCCGACCCCCATCTCCATTTGAGTTAGTATGGCCAACCGTGAGGTCTGAACAGCAGAGGAGGCGGCTGAAACCGCGCAGCGCTCTCAGTGCATGGAAAGGGGGAAGAAAATAGAAGGGGCTCCGAAAAAAGGGGCGAGGAGTGAGGAGAAGACCTTACCTGAGGGGGCGGCAACCCGAGTCCCACAGTCTCGGGCGGCGCCAGCGCTGGCCGCTGAGAGCGGGCTCTGAGCGATGACGTAGCAGGGGCTGAGAACGCGGTAACCAAGGCGGCGGAGGAGCAGGCACTTCCGCCCGGCCTTCTCCTGTTCTAGGTCGGGCCCCTCGGCCGCGCTGGTCCACGCTCCCGGCGGGGGTGTGTACCGGAAGTCGCCTCCACTTCCGCCCATTTAGGGGCGGGGCTTGCTGGCAACTACTCGCGGCATTTCTAGGTTGCGGGGCGGCTGTCCTGGCTCCGGGATGTTGGAAACCGAGCGACTTGGTGAGGGGGAAGAGGGTGGAACGGATTCGTAGACAGGTAATGACCCTTGACCCTTGACACCTGACCTTTGCCCTGTAGTGCTGCCTCCCCCCGACCCCCTGAACCTGCCCCTTCGGACCGTCGAACTGGGATGCACAGGACATTGGGAACTGCTGAACGTGCCTGGGACTCCAGAGAGCACTGTGAGTAACAATTGACCCCAAGCTTTGACCCGCATTAAGCCTAAAACTTCCACTGTCTTCAGTAGGATCTAGCATGACCTTGCTCTCCTGTGCCTGGCCACTGTCATCTCGGACCCCTGGTGGTGCTGGACAGATCTTAGCTCAGTGGACCTGTAGTGGGTCAAAGCCCATTTGAGGATGGAGCTGGGAGTGCTGGAGATACTTTAGTTTTGAGAGATGCTCTATGAAATGTGTCTTTTGCTTGGAGTTCCTGTGCTATCTCCAAGAACTAGTGCACTTTGTGACTGAGATGCTATCTTTTGAGCCCATCCCTTTATCCTTAGATCTGGCATACCTTTTCTTTTGGTACCGGTGATTGAACTCAGGGGCACTCAACCACTGGGCCACATTCCCAGCCCTATTTTGTGTTTTATTTAGAGACAGGGTCTCACTGAGTTGCTTAGTGCCTCGTTTTTGCTGAGGCTGGCTTTGAACTTGAGATCCTCTGGTCTCAGCCTCCTGGGCCACTGGGATTACAGGCCTGTGCCACCAGCCTGGCCCCATGCCTTTTCTAAAACTAGTGATTTTCAAGTTTAAGTGTACTTCGTGGTTATCAGGAGAACTTTTTTTTAAATGCAACTCTTTGGTGTGAATGTGTGAAATCCAAAATCTGTTCCCCAGATAATTCAGTAGTAGGTAGTTTTTGGACAACTCTTGGAAAATATTGCTTCAACCTGTTGATCCTAGTCTGTCTGTTTGGGATATCTACTATTTCTGACCTAAACACAAATTCCATCATCTCTTTTGTTTGTTTCCTGACCTAATGTCTCTCATCTTGTCCTGGTTCCAGCTTCCCCATGGCCTTCCTCCCTGTGCCCCAGATCTGCAGCAAGAAGCAGAACAGTTGTTTCTGTCCTCTCCAGCCTGGTTGCCACTGCATGGTGTGGAGCACTCAGCTCGGTGAGGAGTCTGGAGGGGTCCAGACTAGCGAGATGGGTCAATGAAGGAAGCTGGGGCAGGGAGACAGAAGACTTGAAAATTATTTTCTTTATTTTCAGAAAATGGCAGAGGAAGACAGATCCCTGGTCACTCCTGGCTGCCCTGGGGGCTCCAGTTCCATCCGACCTTCAGGCCCAGAGACACCCAACAACAGGCCAGATACTGGGCTATAAGGAGGTAAGAGGTCAGGGACTTCCAGAAGTAGAATTGGAAGAAGAGGGTTAGAGGCAAGCCCAGCCTCACTGGGGCTCTGATCTCTTACTTCAGGTCCTCCTGGAGAACACAAACCTGTCAGCCACAACCTCCTTGTCTCTTCACCGGCCTCCAGCGCCAGTCTCCCAATCTCTATGGGGGAATCCAACACAATACCCTTTCTGGCCAGGTGACTCTTATGGAGACAGGGTGGTAGGAGAGGGAGTCCTTAGTCTCCAGAAAGGGTTCCCCACCCATCCTATTTTGTTCATTCCATGAATCCCTATCTGCCTACCCTCTCAGGTGGGATGGATGAGCCCACCATAACAGATCTGAGCACTTGTGAGGAGGCTGAGGAGGAGATAGACTTCGAGAAAGGTGAGATGGGGCTCTGCATCTGGGACCTGAGGGGGAGGGGCCCAGGCTGCCCTGTCACTAGGCTGCTGGTAGCCCTTCCATGCTTTTGTATATTATGTAAAGTTTCCCCACCAAAGAAACAAAGGGAAAAGTGTCCTTTCAATAACAACCTTTATTGTCATCACAGAACGGTCACAGCAAACATACCCATCTATAAGATCTAATTTGCAGATATCTATGCTATCTGATACATAACTTGTATAACAGCATGCAGTGACCTTGATTCTCTCTTTACTCCTGGCTTCCAGATCTTCTCACTATCCCACCTGGCTTCAAGAAAGGCATGAACTTTGCCCCCAAGGGTGAGTTTTATAAAGTTTTGCAGTATCTCCCTTCCTTGGACAGTGATGGATGTGACAAGGTTGCTTTTTTTGTTTTGCTTCTCAGATCACCCAGCTCCAGCTCCTGGGCTGCTCAGCCTCAGCCGTCTGTTGGAGCCTCTAGATTTGGGAGGGGGTGATGAGGATGAGGTCAAGACAACGGGACAGTCAGAAGGTCCCAAAGGAGACAGTGTTTCAGCTTCTCCCTGCAGTGCTCCCCTGGCCCGGTCAAGCAGCTTGGAGGACCTAGTGTTAAAGGTTGGTGGTTCTGGGCAGTGGAGGCAAGAAAGAAAGGACCTCACTGTAGGGTGGGTGGGATGGCTTGGTTGGGTCAAGGGGAAGAATGGAGCATCTTTGGGGAGGAGTGGTCTTTGAGAGATCTTTGGCTGTACCTTTATCACTCCTGTCCCTGATTTTTCTAGGAAGCATCCACAGTCATATCCCCCCCAGAGCCTCCCAAACCTCTACCTCAGGAGCAGTGGGCCATTCCTGTGGATGTTACCTCCCCTGTTGGTGATTTCTACCGCCTCATTCCCCAGCCAGCTTTTCAGGTACTGCATCTCAGTCCTCACATGCTCTTCCATCTCAGGGTAACTCAAACTCTGGCCCTGTGTCCCAGCCTACCCCTGTCTTCTTTCTCCACAGGAGACTTTATACCTTCCAGACCAATGTTGGTTACTTTGTCCCTTTCTCCTTTATGTCTATGAGCAGGAGGCCCCTTCTTCAGCCCATCAATTTCTCTCTCTCACAGTGGGCGTTTGAGCCAGATGTGTTTCAGAAACAAGCCATCCTGCACTTGGAACAGCATGACTCTGTCTTTGTAGCAGCTCACACATCTGCGGGAAAGACAGTTGTGGCTGAATATGCTATTGCCCTGGCCCAGAAACACATGACTCGGTACAAGTGCCCTCTTCTCCCTTCACTATCCAGCCCTGTTTTTTTTTCCTGTGTCCTTTCTGGACCTCATCTTTTCCCCCACCTCTCCACTCATCCTTTATAATGGAGGTTCAGGAGAGAGACTGAGATGGGGCTAGAGAGAAATGATAAGGTGTGGTGGGGAGAAAGTTTAGAAAGACAGTCTGGGCTATAGGATGGGATGGGAGACAGAATTTTTCTGGTTTCATATCATGAAGGAGTCTTTGAGGGCATTTGGGTGAAGAAGGGGAGCTCCAGAGCCTCTGGGGTGTGGACTTGGGAAGGCTCAGCAAAGCAGAGCTGGTGCTGACCCTGGGTCTGTGTGAGACTCTTGCTGACTTTCTACCTCTTCCCAGCACCATCTACACTTCACCTATCAAAGCCCTGAGCAACCAGAAGTTCCGGGACTTCCGAAACACATTTGGGGATGTGGGGCTGCTGACTGGTGATGTGCAGCTGCACCCAGAGGCCTCTTGCCTCATCATGACAACAGAGATCCTTCGGTAAGAAAGGAGCACCCAACATGGTGGGGTTTTGGTAGGCAGATGAGGCTGCTCTGGAAAGCAGAGGTGAATTTAGAGCCTCTGAGCAGTCAACTCTCTGCTCTTCTCCCCAGCTCCATGCTATACAGTGGCTCCGATGTTATTCGGGACCTGGAATGGGTCATCTTTGATGAGGTTCACTATATTAATGATGCAGAGGTAAGAAGCATGGAGTCCCCTGTGGGGCTAGTGGACTGCTCTCCTATTTCACATACCCTGAGGACCTTATTGCCTTCTTTGCCCCCACAAGGAACCCTGTGCCACATTCCTAGGGGCAGAAAGTTAGCCCCTCTGTGGTCCCTATGACCAGTCTTCCCTTTCCATGCCTAGCGTGGGGTCGTGTGGGAGGAAGTGCTCATCATGCTCCCTGACCATGTCTCCATCATCCTTCTGAGTGCTACTGTCCCTAATGCCCTGGAGTTTGCTGACTGGATTGGGTAAGATGTGTGTTCTAGGGTACTTGGGTGAAGGGGACTGTAAAATTCCTTGATTAGGAGCTGGGAGTACTACAGACACCACAGCAAGGAGAGGGGTCAGGTCTTGGGGGTGGCTGTGGGATTCCCCTTGGACCCAGAACACTTTGCATGTTGAGATGGGATAATTGGGGACAATTTTCCATTCTGGGTCTCAGAAGAGACTGGATACAGTCAGAGGGGGTGGAGAAGGTGTTAGACATGAGGGTTTCTTTCTGCATTCCCATTCTAACCTGCTTCCTCTTCCCTTCAGGAGACTGAAGCGTCGACAGATCTACGTGATCAGCACTGTTGCCCGTCCTGTGCCTCTGGAGCACTATCTTTTCACAGGGAATAGCCCCAAGACCCAGGGGGAGCTCTTTCTGCTGTTGGACTCTCGAGGGGCCTTCCATACCAAGGGGTAAGTCTAGGGTTGGGTGAATCAAGTCTGGGCTCCAGCCAGACCTGATGGTTGCCCCTCCCTGCCACAGGTACTACGCAGCTGTAGAGGCCAAGAAGGAGAGAATGAGCAAACATGCCCAGACCTTTGGGGCCAAGCAGCCCACACACCAGGGGGGGCCTGCACAGGTCAGATTTGGGAGGGTTCCTACCTGCCAACATAGGTTTCTCTGCTGTCCTTTCTTCCCTGATCTCCTAGGGACTTGGTCTTGAACTTTGAGCCCTTGCTAAGTGATCACTATTTCACATTCTCCACTTTAGTTTTCTCTCAAGGACTCAACCTGTACCCTTTTTCCTTCCTTCTCCAGGACCGCGGGGTATACCTGTCCCTCCTGACCTCCCTCCGTACCCGGGCCCAGCTGCCTGTGGTAGTGTTCACCTTTTCCCGGGGCCGTTGTGATGAGCAGGCCTCAGGCCTCACCTCACTTGACCTTACCACGAGTTCAGAGAAGAGTGAAATTCACCTCTTTCTGCAGCGCTGCCTCGCTCGTCTCAGGGGCTCTGACCGCCAACTGCCCCAGGTGCATCTGTGTGGAAACTGGTGAGACAGGGTGTTCAGAGACCCATCTCTGACCATGGACCACCACCCCACCCTCACAGGTCCTGCACATGTCTGAACTCCTGCACCGTGGCCTGGGTGTACACCACAGTGGCATCCTGCCCATTCTCAAGGAGATTGTGGAGATGTTGTTTAGCCGTGGCCTGGTCAAGGTACACATGGTGGGGGAAGAGGGACTTCCATGGTACTAGGTATCCCCTTAGGGGCAGTCCTGAGGCAGGGATATAGAAGTTTAGGCAAGACAGTGTAGAACCTGGGCTCTAGGTTCAGACTGCCTGGGTTTGAATCCCAGTTCACCACATCCTCTCTGTGTAACGTGGACAAATTTCTTAACCTCCCCGAACTTTAGGTTTCTCATCTTAAAATGTGGATGCACAGGATACTCAAACAAACAATCCTCAGAAGAGAAACCCAAAAAGCTAGTGACCCTATGAAAAGTTACTAGAGCTGGGGATGTGGCCCAGTGATAGAGCACTTGCCTAGCATCCATAGGCTCTGGTTCCATCCCCAATGCTGAATGAAAAAAAAAAAAGAAAAAGAAAAAAAGTTATTAGTAATCAGAGAAACAAATTGAAATGCTTATAAGATATGCCTTTATAGCTATTAAATGTAAAATTTAGGAACCTGGCTAATGCCAAGTATGGCCAGAGACATGGAAGACTAGGAGTCCTTGTACCAGTTATAACCAGTTTGGAATGCACCCTGGCATTATTTTTTTTTTTTAATATTTTTTTTTAGTTGTTGATGGACCTTTATTTTTTTCATTTATTTACATGTGCCTCACACATTCAAGGCAAATTTTCTACCACTGAACCACAACCCCAGCCCTCACCCTGGTACTATTTAAGCAAATGAATTCATAGCATGCATAAGGCCCTGGGTTTAATCCCCAGCACTACAGATAAATAAATATTCTTAAAAAATTGCAAGTGCACAAGAAAAGATACAGTCTGCGATAACATGTTCACACCAAGATACTTGTTAAACACATTGGAATCATTGCAGTGGGATATGCAGGCAAAAGGAAAGAAATAGGTGACTACATAAGCAAAATGAGGAAAATGATAGTATCTGTCCTATAGAATTACCTGGAGAGTTAAATGAGATTCTGCAAGAAATGACCTGGGACTGTGCCTCTGTCTACTTAGCCTTGGCTACAAAGTGAGGTGGGTGTGATCAGGGCTGAGGTGTGCATTGAGCACCTTTGCTGATCCTTGCTCTTCCAGGTCTTGTTTGCCACAGAGACCTTTGCCATGGGTGTAAACATGCCAGCACGTACAGTGGTGTTTGACTCCATGCGCAAGCATGATGGCTCCACCTTCCGGGACCTTCTACCTGGAGAGTACGTACAGATGGCTGGCCGGGCAGGCCGGAGGGGCTTGGACCCCACAGGCACGGTCATCCTTCTCTGCAAGGGTCGTGTGCCTGAGATGGCAGATCTGCACCGCATGATGATGGTGAGCAGGGGTGGTGTGAGGCCAAGACAGGCAGGGCTTCAGCTCTAGGGATCTTCTGAATTCCCTTTTCCAACCCTCTGCCCCTTTCCTCTCCTCTGGCTTTTTTTTTTTGCTTGGGAAGACCCAAGGTAGGAGTGAGGATATCCAAGGAGATTGGATCCCATCTGTTCTAGTTTATTTCTGCTGTGAATATTTAGCTAGAGAGAAACTTTGAGAGCCTTTGTATTTCATTTTGCTCCCTCATGTCACAGAAGAGGTGAGCAGGTGGTTTGTTTAAGGCCCCTGGTTTCAGAGCTGGGACCAGATCTGAGTAGATCCAGTCCCCATAGAACTGGCCAGAAAGTGGCAGGTCCTCACCTGATCTCATTAACTTCTCTGGCTTGGCTCCAGGGGAAGCCATCCCAGCTGCAGTCCCAGTTCCGCCTCACATATACTATGATTCTCAACCTGCTTCGGGTAGATGCCCTTAGGGTAGAGGACATGATGAAGAGGAGCTTCTCTGAGTTTCCATCCCGCAAGGATAGCAAGGTGAGGAGATTGGGATGACCAGTATACTGGG
This sequence comes from Glaucomys volans, assembly GCA_020662805.1. Taxonomy (NCBI): domain Eukaryota; kingdom Metazoa; phylum Chordata; class Mammalia; order Rodentia; family Sciuridae; genus Glaucomys; species Glaucomys volans. The sequence goes on from JAJEJO010053489.1 coordinate 72,351, forward strand.
CAGTAAGTTGGACAAAACCAGGTTGAGAAGAGGTGGTTATATAGGCTAGTGGGGTGAAGGTGGGGGGTGTGGATGAGCCTGAGGGGCTTGTTTCACACCTTTCCCCCTGCTGCTCAGGCACATGAACAGGCTCTGGCTGAACTAACCAAAAGGCTGGGTGCCTTGGAGGAGCCTGATATGACTGGCCAATTGGTGGACCTACCAGAATATTACAACTGGGGGGAGGAACTGACAGAAACCCGGAACATGATCCAGGTAAGTGCCTGCCAGAGGGGAAATGATGGGGAAGGGAGTAAGAGAATGGGTCACCCTGGGTGCTCCTGAACTTAGTCCTAGTGACACCTCCTTCCATAACCCCTTGTGCACTTTCCTCTTTTTCAGCAACGCATCATAGAGTCTGTGAATGGGCTGAAATCTCTCTCAGCAGGAAGGGTGATAGTTGTGAAGAATCGGGAGCATCACAATGCATTGGGTGTGATCCTACAGGTGAGGATGATGAGGTTTTGGAACCCAGAAGGTAGGAAGGAATTAGGAAGCAAGCTTTCACTCCATCTTTCCTGGTTTGCTGGGATGCTTTCATTTCGCCCTCTTTTCCTTCCCACCAATATCTCAAGTCCACCTCCCCACACGAAGAAATAGATTGGTTGGTTACCCCTCCATACTGGTAGGCTCTGTGTAGTTGCTCTCTGATCCCAGCCCCAGGGTGGGCTTCTGATCTCTACCTTTAATGTCCACTCCATACATTCCTTGTCCTGGCCTTTCTGCCTCCCTCAGGTCTCCTCAAACTCCACCAGCAGAATCTTCACAACCCTGGTCTTGTGTGATAAGCCTTTGTCTGAGGAGCCACAGGACAAGGATCCAGCCACTCCAGATGTGCCCCACCCTGATGACCTTGTGGGCTTCAAGCTGTTCCTGCCTGAAGGTGAATGAAGCAGATGTCTGGCTTCCTGACAGCAATGTGAGCTTGATGCCTGGCTCTATGGCAAGGTCTAACCTGCTTTTCCTTTCTCACAGGGCCCTGTGACCATACTGTAGCCAAGCTTCAGCCTGGAGATGTGGCTGCCATCACCACTAAGGTGCTCCGGGTAAATGGTGAGAAGATCTTGGAGGATTTCAGCAAGAGGCAGCAACCAAAATTCAGGTCAGATATGCTCAGAGTATCCTCTTCCCCAGAGAGGGATATGAAGTACCAACTAGGGGAGGGTACTTGGGAGACTCCCTTAGCCTGAGGGGGATCCCCCTGTCTAGCCTAAAGTGGTTCCTATTGCAGAGAAGCCTCTTGTCCCAGGTCTCAAAACCAGTTCCCTCTTTAGGAAGGATCCTCCCCTTGCAGCTGTGACCACTGCTGTCCAGGAATTGCTGCGTCTAGCTCAAGCCTACCCAGCAGGACCTCCCACACTTGATCCTGTCAATGACTTGCAACTCAAGGATGTGTTGGTGGTAGAGGGTGGGCTCCGGGCCCGGAAGCTGGAAGAGCTGATCCGGGGGGCCCAGTGTGTACACAGCCCCCGTTTTTCTGCCCAGGTAGCTCTGAAGTGGAGAAGGAGTGCTTTTCTTCTTTGTAGGGGAAGTGGCTTCCAGCTGCTTCCCCTCAGTGCTTGTCCTTAGTGCATCCCTGCTGTGGCTTTCTGTAGTACCTGAAACTGAGGGAACGAATGCAGATTCAGAAGGAGATGGAGCGGCTGCGCTTCCTACTGTCAGATCAGTCACTGCTGCTGCTCCCTGAGTACCACCAGCGAGTAGAGGTAGGAGTGGTGGGGATGGGGGCAGGAGACTAGTGTGGGAAAAATGGCAGGCTCCCCAACACCTACTCTCTTTCTTATAGGTACTCCGAACCCTGGGTTACGTGGACCAGGCAGGTACTGTGAAGTTGGCAGGGCGGGTGGCTTGTGCCATGAGCAGCCATGAATTACTCCTCACTGAGCTCATGTTTGACAATGCACTGAGTGCCCTGCGTCCTGAGGAGATTGCAGCCCTGCTTTCTGGCCTGGTCTGCCAGAGTCCTGGGGACCCTGGGGATCAGCTTCCAAGCACCCTCAAGCAGGTAAGGGATACCACCCACTCTCCCTGGACTGTGGCATTCCCAACCTCTCATCAGTTTTCCCCAGGTGATCACAAGTGCCTCTAAGAATGCACATGGCCTCTTTCTTCATCTGGGCCTCCCTCAGGAAGATAGGCCTTGACCTCTTCTTTCCTTCCTGCAGGGGGTAGAACGTGTCCGAGCTGTGGCAAAGCGGATTGGTGAAGTCCAGGTGGCCTGTGGTCTGAACCAGACAGTGGAGGAATTTGTGGGGGAGCTGAATTTTGGGTTGGTTGAGGTTGTGTACGAGTGGGCCCGGGGCATGGTGAGTACCCGGGGCTTGGAGTTTTGTGGACAGCTTGCTGGTGAGAGGCTGCCAGGGCCTGGCACCTTCAGTCTTCACTCTGTTCTCCCCACAGCCCTTTTCTGAGTTGGCAGGGCTCTCGGGGACCCCCGAAGGCCTGGTGGTCCGCTGCATTCAGCGCCTGGCTGAGATGTGTCGCTCACTGCGAGGGGCAGCCCGCCTGGTAGGGGAGCCTGTGCTGGGCGCCAAGATGGAGACAGCAGCTACCTTGTTACGACGGGACATTGTCTTTGCAGCTAGCCTTTACACCCAGTGAATGACACCTGGGTGGAAGTAGAATAAAATATTGAACCACCACATGTGCTTGGGGTGTTGGGCAAGATGACTCAGTTCAGAAGACATAGCAGGGAGAACCACTTAGAAAGCTTTTATTTTCTGTGCAGATAGGATTGGCCCCTTGAATCATCAGTCTGTGGGGGAGGGTGTCTTGGGAACTGATGGGAGGTCCTGGGTCATGGCTTCCACATACCACATAGGCAGGAATGCATAGGGTGCATCTCGATGTACAGACACTGTGACTGGGCCACCAGGTTCCCAGGAGAAAAGGTGGACAAGCCTGGGAGCAGATGGGAGAGTGAGTTGAGGGCCAGAGGCAGAGCTCCTGGGATCTAAAGTGGGTATTCAGAGCTAAATGCCTCACCTAGAGTCATCCTGGACAACTGTGCTCTGGGCAAAGCTAAGGAAAGCAGCACAGAAGTTCATGCACACAGAGGGATTCCAGCCATCACGGTCATTCTGGAGTGGAACAGAGGAGGAGGCAGAAGACTAGTGGTGGGTGGATGGGGTGGAAGAAGGGGAAAGCAGACTGCAGCCCTGGATGTTGGACCTGTGGTCTTGGTGCAGGGAGTAGGCCAATACAAGTGGGAACTGTGACATCATTGCCTTACCCTGACATGTTCAAACATCTCCATGGTAGGAAAGGTCTTAAGGGAACAGACGAAACCCTCTGGGTTACGGAAGCCAGCAACAACTTTCGGGACTCCTGGGAGGAATGACTGAGCCCACCATTTCAGAAGCTTGTGTCTGACAGGAAAGGCAAGGGGTTAGTGGGACCCCCTCCTCCACCCTCCACTGCTCCCTCACCCTGAGGCCTTATTCTCCTCCCCAGGTTCCTTTCCCAGTCCCTGCTCTGCCCACCCCATCCTGAACCTGTAGAAGCTCTTCCATTGTCCAGGGCTGTACATCTCCTTGGAGGTCTTGAGCTCCACATAGCAGGTGGGTGGCTGTGGGGATGGGGCCTGGGGGTCAGTGCAGTCTACCTCCCCTGAGAAGAGCAGAGGGTGGTTTCCCAGGCGGCTGCGTAGCACAGAGCAGAAGGCGATGTTGGTGTTAACCTCTCCAGAGGGATCTGGGGAGCCTCCAGGTTTGTCTGCACAAGGGAGAGAAGCAGCAGCAGGGGTGGGGGCATCTCAGTCTCTGGGGAAGGGGAAAGGGGTCACTGAGCAGGGGCAACTCTCACCTGCACACATGTACTGCTCAAACTTGTACCCCATGTACATAAGCTCCCGGAGAAGGGGTGGCCGAGCAAGCCTCTGAGCCCGAGCTGCCGGTGTCTCCACCTCACTCAGGTACAGTGTACCCTGGAACCTGGAGGCTGCCAGCTGCCAGCCTTCCTGCCGCTCATATGGTGTTGTCAGCAACTTTGTCAAGTGTCCCCGCCATGTCACTATGGCCCCTGCCAGCCAGCCTGGACCCCTGAGAGGGAAGAGTTAAGAGGCCAAAGGTTTGTCACAGACCTTAGCTCAGCTTACTCCCCCAAGAATGGTTCCCTCTAAAGACTCATTCCCACTCCAGCTTTGGCCCTCCTAACTTTAGACGTACATTTAAGTCTCCAGACCTACTTGTAAGGTATGCTTATCTCACCCCTCCAACTGGCCTCGGTGTTCCAGAAGCCAGCGTAGCAAGTGGTCCAGCCCCTCTCGGACTTCCTCATCCCGGGGCTGGTATCGATCAGGGTATCCATCTCTGAGGTCAAATTCAGGGCCTGGACCGTTAGTGGAGGGTGGATTGTAGTAGCGGAGGGCTCGGGCATCTCCATGGTATTGGCGTTGTGCATCCAGAGAGAAGCAGCCTAGTTCAGAAGGGCGCCGGTAGAAAGGAAAGGGTCCAGAGTAGAGCGCAGGCTCTGTGGGTAATGAGGATGCTGAATAAGGAAGTTTGTTCCGAGGTTCAGCTACCTCTATCTTTTCTGCTCTTCTCTTGGTCCCTCTGGGCTCCATAAGGTCCTAAGAAGGAAAAAGTTTACTTTATACACAGTGGGTCAGGACCAAGTGTGCCTCCTGACTTCCACGTTTTGGCCTTGAAACTTGCAGGCCCCAGCCCCTCAAAGCTAGCCCACCTCTTTCTTTGCCCTATCCCCCAGGTCCTCCAAATGTAGTGAGGTCAGAAAGTCTGGACTCAAATCAAAGATCTGGTTACCTCAGAGTCCCCCAACCTTGTCTTCCACTTCCGGAAGGCTATGACGTCAGGGGGGCATATCAAAAGCCGAAGAGCAATGCAAAGGTTTTTTTTTTTTTTCTTCTTTTTTTTTGCTTCCGATGACGCAAGGATTCCGTGATCGTGTGCGGCAAACCGTCTTGGGGGCGCGGGGGTCGGGGTGGGTAGCAGTGAGGTTTACACCAGGAATGTGGGCCCAACGTGGCCACAGGTGCGGCTCCGCGCCGTCCAAGCGTTCCGGGACAAGAGCGCTCTCGGCTGGAGCCAATCGCCGGCAGGCATAGGGCAGCCGCCGGCGGAAGTGGTGCTGGTATCCGCCTCTCCTAGCCAAGAGCCCTAAAGACTAGTGGACCCTTCTTCCGTCCTCACGTTGTGAAACCTACTGGATCACCTGATTTCCAAAGGAGGGACGCCCAGGAACGTCGACGTCATTACTGTGCGCCGGAAGACCCTGTTTTCACGCGCTCTTCCCTCAGTTTCTACCCTTCCCAGGTACCTTAAAGTGCCGGGGTATGAGCCGGAAGAGGCATCGCCTGGTCCCGGAGACTTTTGCATTGAAGAAGCGGCGGGAGCGAGGGCCAGTAGAAGCGGATCCTTTGAGGAGCGAGTCAGGTAACCGTGGCCGCCCCGTGGTGGGGCTGCAGACCCCAGCTGGGAGGGACCTCACATCCGTTAGCCAGGTGTTTGGTGAGACCCGCACCCCCATAGTTGTCCCCAACCTCCACTTAGTTTCGTCTTAGTGACCCTGTTTCCCGCCCAGGGTCTGCGCGCGCAGCGGTCGAGGAGCTAGTGCAGCTGTTCCCGAGAGGTCTGTTCGAGGATGCACTGCCGCCCATCGCGCTGAGGAGCCAAGTGTACAGCCTTCTGCCGGACCGGACCGTGGCCGACCGGCAGCTGGTGAGGGGCATCACGGGCCTCGCGGGCACTCGCTAAGGCCAGCGTCAGACAGACCCTCAGTCGGTTCGCCAGCCATCCAGCAAACATTAGGCCAAGTCAAGAAGACAGAAGAGCGAAGCTTTTAGGGAAGCAGTCATGGAGCATACATAGTTCGAGCATCCATCTCTGGGAATGCAGGCAGACGTCAGCTCACAAGAGGCCTTGTCTGTCAATGCTCTTTCAGTCTTACACTGAAAGTGATGAGCTAGTAGAACATGTTAAACAGGAGAAAGAATGGCGTATTGGACATAATGCCGTGCCTGCAAAGCTACTGCAGCTGAGAACTGGTGAGGCCTAACTTAGGGAAGTGTGGTAGGTAGGGAGAGGTTGAGTGAGGCAATTTGGAGAATGAGGAAGAGGGAGGAATTCAGGATAACTTCCAGGTTTTCCACATGATTGGTGGAGTGGATAGAGGAGGAGCTCATGGAGTTTTTGGAGCAGATGATGCGTTTAATTTTGTAATTTTGAGTTGGAGGTGTTTGTGGATCATCCACAGGCAAAAGTAGTAGCAGGATATGATAGTTGGAGAGAATTTGGAGACAGTGATAATAGAATTTAAAGGCATGGAGGTGTGGATAGCCGGGTTCAGTCCATGATGTATGTGAGATCCAGTAGGAAAAGGGAGTGATTTCTGTTTTTACAAAGTTTGGAAGGTGATGAAAGCAATAGCTGTTTCTTGGCAGGAAAATGCCTCTAACACACACACACACACACACACATACACATACACATACACACACGCATGCAGTATTACGTATGATTTGTGGGGGAGTGTTTCACAGTTCCTCTGAGATCCAGGGTTAAAGACCCCAGATTTAGGGTGTAAGATATTAGGGCCATATCCACAATGCTGGCGACACTGCTATTTAGGGCAGTCTTTCTCAGTGTGTGGCCTTGTTTCTACCTATGTCAGAATCACCTGGGCTGCTAATTCAGAAAATAGAGGTTCTGGGATTCACCCAAGATTAATGAATTAAGATTTCTTGTATGAATGGGATGTAGGGATCTACATTTTTAAATTCCTGCTTCAGGTGATTCTTAATTTTCCTTAAAATTTGAGATCCACTAATGTAAGAGAAAACCAAGGAAAAGGAATCTGTGAAAGAGGCTGAGAAGAAATTGCCAGTTAATAGGAACCCAGGAAGAGGCCTAATGTGAAAGTAAAGAGGTATTCAAGGAGGTGGGAATAGTTGGCAGTATTAGAACCTGCAACTCAACAGTGTTCTCTGAAGAGGTCGAGTAAAATAAAAACTGAAATCTCTATCCATTGGAGTTAGCTAGTTACAAAAAGAAGGAAGAAAGGACTTGTACCAGTCTCATATGAGGAAGCAAGTCAGATGGAATTACTTCTTAAAAAAGATTTGCGATTTTTAGAGAAATGTGGTTGTGACTAGGGAGCCTGAGGCAGGAGAATTGCAAGTTTGAGGACTGCTTCAGCAACTAAAGGAGACCTTGTCTTAAAATAAAAAATTGAAAGGGCTAGAAATGTAGCTCAGGGGTAGAATGCCCCTGGGTCCCCCCCCCCAAAAAAAAAGGAGTATTGTTTTTAATTTATTTTTATTAGCTTATATATTTTATAAACAATATTTTTAGTTGTAGGTGGACACAGTGCCTCTGTTTTATTCATTTTTATGTGGTGCTAAGGATTGAACCCAGTGCCTCTCATGATTCCTTGAGGGCAGGGCCTATGTCTTGGTAGAGCAAGTGCTCTACCACCAAGCTGCAACCCCAGCCCCTATATCTTTTATATCTTGATCAAAATTCTTTATGTCCTTGGGAATTGGGTGTTGACCTCTACTAAAACTTCTATAATTGTTCCTTTGGTTTTCTTTATGCCACCTGTGTATGTATTCATAAGTAATGTAGTTTAACTTTAGTATCCCCCGCCACCCTCTGCCTTTTTTCAGTTCTAGGGGGATTGAACCCAGGGGCCAGTTTGAGGCCTACTTCAACCACTTAACAAAACTCCATCTCAAAATAAAAAAATGAAAAAGGACTGTGGTAAAGTACCCCTCAGTTCAATCCCTACAACCAATACCAAAAAGAAAAAAAAAAGAAAAAAAAAAAAAAAAGGTGGATAGTCTTATTTTAACCTAGAATAATTGTGCACATTGCTAGGGTACGATATGACTTATCTGATTCATGTATACAGTGTGTAACCTTCAGATTAGGATAATGAACATTTTCCTCTTCATTTATAATTATATATTGAAAACTTTCCAGTTCCTCTTTTCTAGTTCTTTATGAAATTGTTCTGTATTCATCCTACCATGCTATAGAACAGTTATTCCATTTATCTTAACTGTATTTTGATAGCCATTAGAAAAGATTGTCTTTTTGATAATTCCACTATAGAAGTCTTCTGGGTCTGTTTCAGTTGTTTCTTTTGAGTTTTGTTTCCTGTGTGCTCAGTTATTTTTGGCCATGTGTTAGACAAATTAGATTAGATTAGCACCCTCCATGTCCCACTCCTACTGTGTTTGAAACTCTTGTTTTAGTATTTTAGTTACTAAAAACCAGTGGTTTGGTTCTTGCTGTATTCCTGCAAACAGGAATCCTAGTTTATTTTTATTTCGTTGTTATTATTTTCAGTACTGGGAATTGAACTCAGGAGCATTCTACCTCTGTGTTATGTCCCCTGTCCAGCTTTTATTTTTATTTTTATTTTTTTAATAATAACTTTATTTATTTTTTTATGTGGTGCTAAGGATGGAACCCAGTGCCTCACAGTGGTTGTGGCTACCACTGAGCCACAACCCTATCCCTGTTTTTTAAATTTTGAGACAGGGTCTTGTTAAGTTGCCCAAACTGGCCTCAAACTTGTGTTCCTCCTGACTCAGCTGGGATTACAGGCATATGCCACTGCACCTGGCTATTTTTACTTATTTTAAACATTTTATCCAATACTTCTCCCCTTTTTCTGCCGCCTGAAATCTTTACCATTGATTCCTTGACGGCAGGGCCTATGTCTTAATCACTGTTTTATCTCAGTGCCTGGTATAGAACTGATCTTAGAAAATATATATTGTTTGATAGACAACTGAAAAGGCATTCACGGAGGTGGGATGGGAAAGAGAGGGGAATGGAAAAGTGGGTAACTTGTTGAAAAAGGCTGCTTTAAAAAAAAACCCAGAAAACAAAAAACAAACTTCTGGGCTGGGACTGTAACTCAGAGCATTTGCCTAGCATGTATGAGGCACTGGATTCAATTTTCAGCACCACATATTAGTAAGTAAAATAAAGGTCCATTGACAACTAAAAACATATTTTAAAAAAACCCCAAACTTCTATGTAAATTGCTTCATTCAAGGCTTATATAAGACTTTCAAATAAAAATATTAAATTATAACCATAAAAAAAAGACTGCTTGGTGTACCACCTGATTATATCCCCATATATTAAAATGCCCCAATTCTTTCAAACAAAATCTCCCTTGCCCAAAGTACGCAGAGTATAACAACATCTTACCCTGACCTCCTTTTCACTTCTATATCTGTGGAGACAGAAGGAGCTTCAAGAGCAGGGAGAAATCATAATCATCCAGCTGGGCTTTGACTTGGATAGCCATGGAATTATCTTCACTGAGGACTACAGGACCAGAGTATGTGTGGCTGTGTATGTGTGTGTCATGAGCAGAGGGAGGGTGAGGAAATTGGGGAATGGAAATAAAAATGATTTCCCCTGTCCCATGTCCCATGGAGAGGGTACAGGGTGGCAAGTGGCAAAATGAGGGAGAGGAAGTGGAGAAAGGGGGAAAGGAAGAGGAGTGGAGGAAGGGAGTAAGGGAAGTCAAAGAAATGCTGGCCTGGGGATGGAGATGGTTGGAGGGTAGGACCAGCCCATGTCTTTCACCTTTGGTTCTAGGTCCTCAAGGCCTGTGATGGCCGAGCATATGCTGGGGCAGTACAGAAGTTTCTGGCCTCAGTGCTTCCAGCCTGTGGGGATCTTAGTTTCCAGCAGGAGCAAATGACACAGACCTTTGGCTTCAGGGATCCAGAGATCACGTGAGATTTGTAGGACCAACAGTCAAATATCTGGTACCTCCCTGCCTTCCTCCAGTCCCATCCATCCTGTCTTTTTCTTCCTAGTAAGCCTTCCCAAAAAGGCTGACTCTTCTATTTAGTAAAATGATCTAAATTTGTACTCTTTCTTACAAGAGAGGAGACCTGTCTTAACTTGGGGCCTTGGAAAGAACTCCAGACCAGAATTCAGGAGAGCTGAGTGACTTCACAAATGCATAAGGGGCCTGGCAGAAATAGATGTCTGATTTTAATCATGCTGCAACTAAGAAGATAGAGAATGGTATTAATAACAGGAAAAGAGTGGGCAGAAAGTTGTCTAGTAGGGACAGTGGAATAAGCAAGTCTTGAAAACCTTAAACAGCATGGTCTGAGCAGATTCCTGCCCCAAGTTGGGTTTTCTTATCTGGTCCCTGTCACATGGTTGCCCATGTTTCTGGAAACTTAGTGCCCAAACATAAACAGATGGGGAGGACAGATGGTTCTTAAAGTTCAGGCCATGTCTCTCCTGGCTTCCCACTGCTATAGGCACTTGGTAAAGGCTGGAGTCTTCACTGTCCGTGATGCTGGGAGCTGGTGGCTAGCTGTACCTGGAGCTGGAAGATTCATCAAGTACTTTGTTAAAGGTAACTTGTTTGCACCCCAGCCCTTAGCCTCTCAAAAACACCCTTTGGTGGCTCCTCAGGCCTCTAGGCCTTATTCACCTTTTCCCTTCCCTGTGCCACCTGTTCTTCAGGACGCCAGGCAGTCCTTGGCATGGTTCGGAAGGCCAAGTACCGGGAGCTTCTCTTGTCAGAGCTCTTGAGTCGGCGGGCACCTGCCACAGTGCGACTTGGCCTCGCATACCATGTACATGACCTCATTGGAGCCCAGCTAGTGGACTGGTGAGTCTTTCTTTTGGCCTGGTAGATGAAAGAGCAATGACCCAAGGTTGGATTTCTTCCCAATTCATGCTTAATTCACTTTTTTTTTTTTTTTTTTTTTTGGCGATGCTGGAGATTGAACCCAGGGCCTTGTGCTTGTAAGGCAAGCACTTTATCAACTGAGCTATATCCCCAGCCCCTTAATTCACTATTAAAGCCCAATTTCCCTCCTTTTCTGGGACCCAGGAACACCTCTTACCACGATGAGTTCTCACACCTTGGGCCTTCACTGTTGGCTCTAGTCTTTTCTTTCTTCTGTATAGTGTCTCCACCACTTCTGGAACCATCCTTCGCCTGCCAGAAACATGAGGATTCTGCGTGTTATTGCATACTTCCCAGAGTGGGGCTAGAAGGTCCTGGGGATTCTGCCCAACAATGACTGATACAGGGTCACCTTGGGAAGACCTGGGAACAAAGATGAATGTGGGCTTGTGCATGCTGCTGCAAGCCTGGGTTCTCTCTTGTGGTGGGCTTTAGGCAGTGTTTCTCTGCCCTTCCATGAATCTGGAGCCAGAAACTGTGCCAGGGCCACCATGGCCACTGCCTGTCATAAGAGAAGGTGCTGTTCTGTGTTGGGACAGGAAGATGGAATTGGTGGGGAGGCTGGGGAAAGAGACAAGGTCTTGTGCTCTATATGTTGGATTGAAATTGCCAAATAAAATACTTCTGCTTTCTGATATTTTCTGGATGTCCTTTATTTTGTGTGATGTGTGTTTGGGTATCTTATTTGGGGGTAGAGAGGGGGAAAACCAACCTTAGTTCTGAGCTATGCCCCATTGTTCAGAGAGAGCAAGGGTAAACTCTGGTACTCAGGCCAGTTCTCCCTGTAGGGTGATGAGGGTGTACTCCATTTCCTAAACCAGAGGATTTCTGTTAGGGTGTGCAGAAAGTAAAAGGCTGGGGAGGTTCATTCTGTGTCGGCGAAAGTAAGAGGCAAGGGTCTTAGAAGCCTTGTTTTGTTAGGCCTGTACATCTAGGCCACACTGGGCCCTCGTAGGCTCAGGAATAGGTAAGTGCAATTACATGTGTACAAACACAGGTACACCCAGTTAGAGGACAGTGCCCAGGCACCAGGAAGAGGGGGGTTAACAGGGAAGGCAAGATCCATCTCTTGGCCAAGATTTTTCTGGATTCCCTCAGACCCTGGTGTCCTGGCTACCCCCTGCCCCCAACCCCCAACACCAGGCTTGGGGCCAGTTGCATTTCTTGGTTGTCACGTGGTTTCCCGCCTTAGCTGGGGTAGGGGAGGAGCCATGTCCAGAGCCAACTCTGTCCCTAAACCCTAGGTTGACCAGAAGGGAGTGGACTGACAGACAGATCTGACCTCTCTTGAATCCTCCAGCCATGAGGCTCCTCTGGGGGCTGATCTGGGCATCCAGTTTCTTTGTCTTGTCTTTGCAGAAACCCAGGTCCTAGAGGCAATATCCTGGTGCTTGGGTGGAGGCAGGGCTGGTAATGGAACCCAATTCAGAAGTGAGCCTGGGTGGTCAGGGCCAAATCTGACTGCAACACCCTTCTCCTCAGGTTGCTTCTGTTCTCGCCTTCTGTGGTTCATCTGGGGGTCCCCCTGTCAGTGGGGATGCAGCTCCAGGATGCCCCCCGGGGACAGGTAGTGAAAGGATCTGTTTTCCTGAGAAATCCAAGCCGAAATAACCGCTGCTCCCCAAAGGAGGACTTCACCCTCAGCTCAGAAAAAGACTTTGTGCTCCTCAGCCTTCAGGTAACTGGCTCCCACCCTCTCCTGCTGCTTCTGGAGGCCACCCCTTCCTCCCCTCTGTCATCTTGCCAATGGCTGGCTTCATTAGCTTTCCTTCCTCTCTTCCCACCGCAGTGGTCTCCTTCCTGTTGCTCTCTTGTCCTTTCTGATATTTTCCTTCTGCTGTGTCTGTCTCTGACTTCCTTCTCCTCCTGACAGATTCCCCTGAATGATGCAAAGAGCTGTGGCCTCTTTGAACTACGTAGAAGCCCTGAGGTCCAACTGGTGGCCCAGTCATCATGGCTGAAGGACTCCCTGTCCAGAACAACAGATATTCAGGGTGTTAACTTGCTCTTCTCCTCTCGTCGGGGGCACCTCTTTTTGCAGACTGACCAGCCCATTTATAATCCTGGCCAACAGGGTAAGCATTGGCCTTAGGACCTCTACTTTAACTCCGAACCCACTCAGAACATGTTTGGTTCCCCTACATGAGGTAACCTGAAAGAAAGTGCCATATTAGAGGGTTATTTAAGCAAATATTCAGCTCTGCCTCACTCCTGGGATTGGACCCACTCTCTCTTTGCACATGGACTCCTGCTCACCTCTCATCCTGTACCCCCAGTTCGGTACCGGATCTTTTCACTGGATCAAAAGATGCGCCCATCCACTGACACTCTCACAGTCATGGTTGAGGTGAGTCTCCTGACTTGCCTTCCTGACTCTGACTGCTGATGTGGACTTCCCACTTGAGACCACTTCTACTCCCCTTGCAGAATTCTTTTGGCCTCCGTGTGCACAAGAAGGAGGTCCGTGTCCCTTCATCCATCTTCCAGGATGACTTTGTGATTCCAGACATCTCAGAGTGAGCTACCCCCACCTGGGAGTGGTCCCCACCTACACCACTCCAATTCACCACTCCAATTCCCATTTCCCTTTGGGCTTTCCACCTCCAATACAGTCACATCCCAGATGCCCTGTCCCTGGGCCTCCTTAGCCTTTGATTAATCCCCTCAGACCTCCCCCTGGGGAACCAGGCTGCTGGCTCTCTGTGGCCCTCCTGCACAGGTGAGTTGAGTTCCTTCCTTGTCCATCCACAGACCAGGGACCTGGAAGATCTCAGCCCGATTCTCAGACAGTCTGGATTCCAACAGAAGTACCCTGTTTGAGGTGAAGAAATATGGTGAGTGCTAGAGACATGAAAGACAGGCAGTTTCATGAAGTAAATAAGGGATCAAAGGAGAGGGTAGTGGGAGTAGGGCAGGACTAGGGAGGTATGGGCACTACAGACTAGGGGCGGGGGTTCTTAAAAGGTACTTTCACTAGGGTTTGATCTGCTTACCCCTTTGTCCTGGTCAGTCCTTCCCAACTTTGAGGTGAAGATCACCCCTGGAAAGCCCTACATCCTGACTGCACCTGGATATCTTGGTGAAATTGAATTAGACATCCAGGCCAGGTAACAACCCCTGCCCCTGCCAGGTCCTGCTCCCATGCAGTGTGAACAGGGTATAGAGCTCCACTTCCCTCCTTCCCAGATCATCATTTCTACTAGGCCCCAGTCCACCTTCTTCCCCTTCTCCCTTTGGTAACAGGTACATCTATGGGAAGCCAGTGCAGGGGGTGGCATATGTGCGCTTTGCCCTCCAGGATGAGGATGGTAAGAAGACTTTCCTCCGGGGGCTGGAGACTCAGAACAAGGTAGGAAGGAGGTGGGGAGAGGTGGGGGGCAGAGAGGTGGGAAACTCTAGTCTCACCCCATGTCCTGTTTGCTCCCTGCCCTAGCTGGTGGATGGCCAGAGCCACATTTCCCTCTCAAAAGATAAGGTCCAGGGTGCACTGGAGAAGCTTAATATTGGTATTGCTGACCTTCAGGGGCTGCGTCTCTATGTTGCAGCAGCCATCATTGAGTCTCCAGGTGAGTGGCTCCCCACTAAAATCTAGTCCCTTGCTTCTAACCTCTGAGCTGTGTTAATCATCTTCCCATCACCCTAACAAATACCTGAGATAGTCAATTTATTAATGCAAAGGTTTGTTTTGGCTCATGGTTTTGGAGGTTCCAGTTCATGATCAGTTGGCCCCTTTGCTTTGGGCTTGTGGTGAGGCAGCACCTCCTGGTGGGAGTGCGTGTTGGAGCAAAACTGTTTAATTCATGTCTGGGAAGCAAAAGAAAGGAAGAAGAAGGGACCAGGGTCCCACTATCACCTTGGAGGGTATGCCCCCAGTAACCTGAAGTTGTCCCACTGGGCCTCACCTCGTAAAGGTCCCACCACCTCCCAATGTTGCCACACGGGGGATCAGTCCTTTTCCATATGGACCTTTGAGGAACACTTAAGATCCAAATTATAGCACTGACCGTGTTCTTTTTTTTTTGGTACTGGGGATTGAACTCAGGGGCACTCAGCCACTGAGCCACATCCCTAGCCCTATTTTGTATTTTATTTAGAGACAGGGTCTCACTGAGTTGCTTAGTGCCTTGACCTTTCTGAGGCTGGCTTTGAACTCGTGATCCTCCTGCCTCAGCCTCCCAAGTGCTGGGATTACAGGCCTGCACCACCACGCCCGGCTACTGACCATGTTCTTTAGTACCTACACCCGCCCTGACTTCTGCTACCTCATCTCAGGCCCAAAGACAGAAAAGACCCAGAAGCCTTGTCTTTCTCTAACTTTGTCTTTGCATGATTCTGCCCTATTCCTCGTCTCTGTTTGTTTGTTTGTTTATTGTTCTTTGCTCATTCAGTCATTTGTCCATCTGCTCTCTCTTCCAGCACACATCTGTGTGCAGGTCCTTTGTTGGGCTTCAGCACATGTAAAGATAAATACCAGATAAATGTGTGGGGGTGGAGCATGCTCAAGCTGCCCTCTCACTTTCCTGTTCCTCTTTTCCTGGAGCTCTGTCCTCAACTTCTCACTCTCCTTTGTCTTACAGGGGGGGAGATGGAGGAGGCAGAGCTCACATCCTGGCGTTTTGTGTCATCTGCCTTCTCCTTGGATCTTAGCAAGACCAAGCGACACCTCGTGCCTGGGGCCCCCTTCCTGTTGCAGGTTGCTCCTGGAGGGGCAGGATTGGAGGGAGCAGGCATTGGTCAGAAGGGTCCAGGGTCTTACTGACTGCTCCCTTTTCACCAGCCCCTCTCCCACCCACTTAGGCCCTGGTCCGTGAAATGTCAGGCTCCCCAGCCACTGGCATTCCTGTTAAAGTTTCTACCACATTGTCTTCTGGGTCAGTTTCTAAAATTCAAGACTTTCAACAAAACACAGATGGGATCGGCCAAGTCAGCATTCCCATCCCTGTCCCCAAGACCGCCACAGAACTGCAGCTCTTGGTAGGATTCCTCTGACCCTTGGGGACAGTGGAGGAAGGAAAGGAGGTTCCACAATCCAGCTTGAAAGGAGTGGGGTACATGGATCCTTGCCATTGACCCTACCCTGACATGCCTCTCTCTCCAGGTGTCTGCAGGCTCCCTCCATCCAGCCATATCCAGGCTCACTGTGCGAGCCCCAATCTCAGGAGGCTCTGCATTTCTGTCTATTGAGCGGCTGGATCTTCAACCCCCTCATGTAGGGGACACTCTCAACTTGAACCTGCGAGCCGTGGGCATCAGTGAGGACACCTTCTCTCATTACTACTACATGGTGTGCATAGCTGGGGAGTAGAGGAGGGCAGGGTATAGGGAAGAGCCCTCTGGTCAGGCTGGGTGCATTCAGGACTGGGGATGTTCAATGAAGAGAAAACCACTCTTGTCCTCCTCTTCTTGGCCCAGATCCTATCCCGGGGAGAGATCGTGTCTATGAATCGAGAGCGCAGGAGGACCGTGACCTCAGTCTCTGTGTTTGTGGGCCATAGGCTGGCACCCTCCTTCTACTTTGTGGCCTTCTATTATCATCGAGGCCTCCCAGTGGCTAACTCCCTGCGAGTGGACGTCCAGGCTGAGGCCTGCGAGGGCAAGGTGACTGGGGTTGGAAGAGGTGTTGTGTGTTAGTGGGGTTAAGAGAGACGGACAGGCCGGGTGTGGTGGTGCATGCCTATAATTCAAGCAGCTCGGGAGGCTGAGGTGGGAGGATCGCAAGTTCAAAGCCAGCCTCAGCAATTTAGCAAGGCCCTCAGCAATTCAGTGAGACCCTGACTCTAAATAAAAATACCAAATAGGACTGGGGATGTGGCTCAGTGGTTGAGTGCCCCTGAGTTCAATCCCTGGTTAGAGAAAGACAGGGTGATTGCCAGAAGGGTATGGATTTAGTTTGGGGTACACTGAGGCTGCATGGGATAGAAAGAAGCTCTCCCCACTCTGACTGCTCCCACCCCCCATCTCTGCCAGCTGGAGCTGAACCTGGATGGTGCCAAGGATTATCGTAATGGGGAGAATGTAAAGTTGCACCTGCAAACAGATTCTCAAGCCCTGGTGGCCCTTGGAGCTGTGGACACAGCTCTGTATGCTGTGGGTGGCAGGTCCCACAAGCCTCTAGACTTGGGCAAGGTTTGTTGAGCAATCTCCCCTATCCTTTGGCCAGGTCATGTCTCCTTCCCTTGCTTTCCTGAGCCTGAGTGCTGAACTGAATTCCTAGATCTCACCTGAGCTCCTAACAGACCCCTCCCAGTCTTCTCTCAGGCCATGGACCTCATCCATTTCTCCTCTTGGCCACTGGTCTCTTTTTTCCCACTCTGTATATCTTTCATATTTGTCTGTGCCCTGCCTTCTCACAGCTAAGCAGCTGTTCCTGCCCCTCAGACACTCTTGCCTCCCAGTTCCCTTTTTCTTACTAGGTCTTTGAAGTTATGAACAGCTATGACCTTGGCTGTGGTCCTGGAGGTGGGGACAGTGCTCTTCAGGTGTTCCAGGCAGCGGGTCTGGCCTTTTCTGATGGAGAACAATTGACCTCAGTCAGAAAGAGTGAGAATGGAGGTGGAAAGGGAGTGGATGAGGGGAAGATGAGAAAGGAGGAAGGGCCTGTGGGATTAAGGAAGAACAGGGGCAGAAGGGATGGTAGGGGAAGGGGAGGAAAGGAGAGGCAGGACCACTCATCCTGTGACTGACTGTAGACTTGACGTCTACCAGGTCTAAGCTGTCCCAAGGAGGAGAAAACACGGAAGAAGAGAAATGTGAACTTCCAAAAGGCAATTAGTGAGAAGTGTGAGTTGTGGGCACCCATGAAGAAACGTAAGCTGTCCACTTGGGTCTGGATCAGGGTGGGGATCTGCCTTTCTACCCTCTCACTCCTCAGTGAGCTAGTAGGTGGTATATGGGACCAAGAAACCAAGTTCTGGGCTTGAAGTCACTGGGCTGGTGTCTGTCTCCCTGGACTTAAGTTCTCGAGGCAAGTCCTCATGGATCTAGGGGTTGGGACGGGAGCTGAGGTGTGTCTGTTTTGGTCCCTTGCACTTAACCTCACCTGGCTTGCAGTGGGCCAGTATTCTTCCCCAGAAGCCAAACGCTGCTGCCATGATGGGCTGACACGGCTACCTATGGCACGCTCTTGTGAGCAGCGAGTGGCTCGTGTGCCACAGCTGGCCTGCCGAGAGCCCTTCCTATCTTGCTGCCAGTTTGCTGAGAGCCTGCGCAAGAAGAACAGGAGCAGGGGCCAGGTGGGCCTCGCCCGAGGTGAGGGGCTAGATGGGGTGGGGGACAGGCAATGGTGTCTGGAAGGGTGGAACAGTCCCTCCTCACTCCCATTCCCCACATCCCCCAGCCCTGGAGGTCCTGCAGGAGGAGGAACTGATCCATGAAGATGATATTCTTGTGCGCAGTTTCTTCCCAGAGAATTGGCTCTGGAGAGTGGAGACAGTGGACCGTTCCAAAACGTAAGGGCCTGTAGGGCCTTGCTTTGTCTCTGGGTTAGGTCTGGGGCCAGCCCTGGGGTGTGACAGGGCTTCTCCACCTCTCCTGCTAGATTGTCACTGTTGCTCCCTGACTCTCTGACCACGTGGGAGATCCATGGTGTGAGCTTGTCCAAAAGCACAGGTGAGGTTGCCCTGCCTGGGTCTCAGGCTGCCGTTCTCCCATTTCCCCTTGACCCAGGCACCCTGCTTAGCCCTTTGCTCTCAGTATATGAAGGGATCTGGGGAAGTCTCTAGTAACATGCACCTGACCTGGTCCAGAGAGAAGGGGCAGGCTGAGGGCACAGCTGGGTCATGCCCTGTCCCCCATGCTCACATCTCCTATCCATCAGGTCTGTGTGTGGCCACACCAGTCCATCTCCGAGTGTTCCGTGAGTTTCACCTGCACCTCCGCCTGCCCACCTCTGTCCGCCGCTTTGAGCAACTTGAGCTGCGGCCTGTCCTCTATAACTATCTGGATAAAAACCTGACTGTGAGGCCCCTTGGGAGCCTGAGCACATGGGGGTGGGTGGGGAAGCAGGGACAGGTGGGGGTGGGAACCCAACTGGGCTGGGGCTCTGGCCATCCCCATTTTGTTGCCCCTAGGTGAGCGTCCATGTGTCCCCAGTGGAGGGGCTGTGCCTGGCTGGGGGCGGAGGACTGGCCCAACAGGTGCTGGTGCCTGCAGGCTCTGCCCGGCCTGTTGCCTTCTCTGTGGTACCTATGGCAGCTGCTGCTGTGTCCCTGAAGGTGGTGGCTCGAGGATCCTTTGAATTCCCGGTGGGGGATGCTGTGTCCAAGATCCTGCAAATTGAGGTGAATGGACACCCCTGAATTCAGGTCCCTGGGCTCCAAGGTTTATCTCCTATCCTCAGTTGATCCTGTGCTGTTCAGACCAGTGTCCTTGTACCCAAACCCAATGCTCTGGTCTACTTACATCTTCTACAGTCATGACCAACTCTCCCTAAAGTGGAAACAGCCCCATGGGAGTTTGCAGTGGGGGAGGGGAAAGCTACAGTCCTATCTGATGCCTCACAGCCATGTCTTCTCTGAGACAGAAGGAAGGGGCCATCCACAGGGAAGAGATGGTCTATGAACTCAACCCCCTGGGTGAGTGACCCCTGACCCAGTCATCAACTTCCTACGGGGGTTGTGGGGTGCTAGGGAAGTGAATAGAAGGACCTAGTGCCAGCTTTTCCCATCTTCCCAGACCATCGAGGCCGGAGCTTGGAAATTCCTGGCAACTCTGATCCAAATGTTATCCCTGATGGAGATTTCAGCAGCTTTGTGAGAGTTACAGGTGAGGGTGACTTTCAGCTCCTTCCTGATGGGCACCCTGGCCTCATGTGAAGCCTGTGGACCCCTGTTTTGGCCCTCAGACCCTGGGTCTTCAGACCCACTTTCATCCTTAACCCTCTCTCTCTTCATAGCCTCGGATCCATTGGAGACCCTTGGCTCTGAGGGGGCCTTATCCCCAGGAGGCCTGGCCTCCCTGCTGAGGCTTCCCCAGGGCTGTGCTGAACAAACCATGATCTACTTGGCTCCGACACTGGCAGCCTCCCACTATCTGGACAAGACAGAACAATGGAGCAAACTGCCCCCTGAGACTAAGGACCATGCTGTAGATCTGATCCAAAAAGGTTCTGGGTGCAGGGGCAAGCAGGACTGGGGGCTGGGGCAGGGGCAATTAATGGAAGATGGACAGCCCAGAGGCTAGAGAGGGGAAGCAGGGGGAAGCATGACCTCAGGCACAAACATTGAAAGAGTGGGTGACACCTCAGCAGCCCCCTCTCCTCTCTAAGGCTACATGCGGATCCAGCAGTTTAGGAAGAGAGATGGTTCCTATGGGGCTTGGTTACACCGGGAGAGCAGCACCTGGTGAGACTGGGAGATGGGCTCGGGCACCTGGAGGGTATATAATCAGACACCTGGGGAAGTGGGACTGTGTCTCCCGAGGGACCACTCCTATCCCCAGCTGTCCCTTCCTTCCCACTAGGCTCACAGCCTTTGTGCTGAAGGTTCTAAGTTTGGCTCAGGAGCAGGTGGGTGGCTCACCTGAAAAACTGCAGGAGACAGCCAGTTGGCTGCTATCCCAGCAGCAGGCAGACGGC
This sequence comes from Glaucomys volans, assembly GCA_020662805.1. Lineage (NCBI taxonomy): Eukaryota > Metazoa > Chordata > Mammalia > Rodentia > Sciuridae > Glaucomys > Glaucomys volans. Next base: position 92,665 of record JAJEJO010053489.1, read on the forward strand.
TCATTCCAGGACCCCTGTCCAGTTATCCACAGGGCCATGCAGGTGTGGATGTGCTGGGAGGCTGGGCCAAGGAGCACCTGCAGGAAAAACTATTTCTGCTTCTTCCCCTCCTGACTGACATCTTCTTTTCTCCCCTCTGTAGGGGGGTTTGGTGGGAAATGATGAGACTGTGGCTCTCACTGCTTTTGTGGTCATTGCCCTTCAGCATGGGCTGGCTATCTTCCAGGACGAGAGTGCACAGCAATTGAAGCAGAGAGTGGTAAGGATGCCTGTGGGTCTGCCCATCACTGGAACCCAGGCATGCAGACCCAGTTTTCCCAGGAGCCCAGGCATCCAGACTCCAGACCTTCCTCCCCACTTTCTTCCAGGAAACCTCCATCTCAAAGGCAAACTCATTCTTGGGGGAGAAAGCAAGTGCTGGGCTCCTGGGTGCCCATGCAGCTGCCATCACAGCCTATGCCCTAACGCTGTCTAAGGCTCCCCAGGACCTGCAGGACGTTGCCCACAACAACCTCATGGCAATGGCCCAGGAAACTGGTGGTAAGGGACAAGGGAGTCCTGGCAGTAACCCTGGGGCTTTGGTGTGGGGGAGGCTTCTGATACCTGGATGAACCTAGAAAGAGAGAATGGAGACCCTGAGAAGGAATTAAAGCATAAGCAGGGAAGATTTGGGAGTAGAATCAGGAAAGCCTGACAGAGGGGAGTCAAAGGGCAGTTAACTGGGATCCTCTCCCCACCTGCTGCCCTGTTCACCTGTGGGTTTCTCTTCTCTTCCAGATAACTTGTACTGGGGCTCAGTCACTGGTTCTCAGAACAACGTCGTGTCACCTACCCTGGCTCCTCGAAGTCCAGCAGACCCAGTGCCCCATGCCCCAGCCCTATGGATTGAAACCACAGCCTATGGTCTGCTTCACCTGCTGCTTCGGGAGGGCAAAGCAGAGCTGGCCGACCAGGCTGCATCCTGGCTCACTCATCAGGGCAGCTTCCAAGGGGGATTCCGCAGCACTCAGGTAGGGGTTGCCCCAGGCTCTGGGGCTAGGTAGTCCTGAGACCAAGTACTGAGTCCTGGCCTGACCTCCTCAGGACACAGTGATTGCCCTGGATGCTCTGTCGGCATACTGGATCGCCTCCCACACCACTGAGGATCGGGGACTCAATGTGACTCTCAGCTCTACAGGCCGCAGTGGGTTCAAGTCTTATGTGCTTCAGCTGAACAACCACCAGATTAAAGGGATAGAGGAGGAGCTGCAGGTGAATACTCCCACACCTGGGTTGCTATGACAACTGGGCCAGTCCAGAAGCCCTCTCCACTCTCCCCCTTCAGGAATCCCTGTGGCCCTCTTCTAGAGGTCCTCGAAGATTTTCTGGCTGTGTGAACAAACTCCTGAGCTTTGTTTTTCTCAGCTAAGAAATAATATATATGCACATGGTTTTAGGAGGCTAAAGTGAGAGTGCACACAAGGGTGTAAACTTTTAGAAATGTGAGGCGGGGATGTTTTAAGGGAAGAGATAAATTATTAGAGCAACAAACTGGTTTCCCTCTGCTCTTCTGATGTCTCTTTCTCTTTTTTGTTCCTGGAAGTTTTCCCTGAGCAGCAAGATTAATGTGAAGGTGGGAGGAAACAGCAAGGGAACCTTGAAGGTGAGGTTGGCAGTGCAAGTGCCTGGCCACGGGAGGGCAGGGCCCACAGAAAAGGGAGGAGCTGGTGTTGAGGGGTCCCTATGGGCTGAACTTGTTGTCAGGTTGAAGAAGCCACCTCAGGGTTGGTGTCCCCTGCCTTCAACCTGGGCCTTTCCCCTTGCTCTGGTCTCCCCCATTTCTCTGCATCTGTCATTTCCTTTATCTTCACATTTTGCTCCTCAGTCTAGACCTATCTCCTGACCAGATGCTTGGACATTCCACAGTACTTCAGACATAGCAGTTCTCAAACCCCTTCTTCCTCCTGTGTCCCTTGTCTAAGCGGTGGGATCCCCTTCTGCCCAGAAGCCCAGCTACCATTCTAGAGGCCATCCGAGTGGCTTCTTGCTTTTGTCACTTGTGTCCTAGACCTCTTAAAATGGTCTTGGCCCTTCCTCCCATCTCTCCATTCTGGAAGTGAGACTGACCTTCTGAAAACACCAGTCAGATTTACCTAGGAAAAAAGTCACACTGGGGCCCCTGCCCACCTGTCTGGCCAGATTACACATCCACACAGCTCTCTCTGCATATTTTTCTTCCCTCTGCTCCCTGTACCATGGGACAAGTTCATTCTCCTTCCAGCCTCAACCAGAACCCTTTCCTGAGCTTTCTGTTCCAGTTTCCTGTGTGCCTTCTAGAGTGTTGACCTCCCTGGGCAGTCCTGCATCCTCATCTTTATCTCATGTCTTACCCAGCAGCCCATCTGGTACCCACTTATGGTTGGACTGTTCAGAAGGGGCTAGGGCTTCAGACTCCTCAGCCCAGGGAGATGCCCTTAGGTCTGTGCCCCAAGCATCCTTTGTCCTCTCCTTGTCCCTTGCTGAGCCAGGTCCTGCGCACCTACAATGTCCTGGACATGAAGAACACAACCTGCAAGGATCTTCAGATTGAGGTGACAGTCACAGGCCATGTGGACTACACAAGTGAGTGTTGGAGTCTTGAGACCTTGGGCCCTGAGGGGCTGATGTGATGCTAAGTGGCCTCCCAGCCCCTTCTCACCATGCTGCCCTGTGCAGGGGAAGCGAATGAGGATTATGAGGATTATGAGTATGAGGAATTTCCAGCGAACGATGACCCAGGTGCCCATTCACAGCCTGTGACACCCTTGCAGCTGTTTGAGGGACGGAGGAACAGACGTAGGAGGGAGGTACCCAAGGTGGCAGAGGAACAGGAATCTAGAGTGCAGTACACCGTGTGCATCTGGTAGGTGCTGCACAGGCCATGTTGGGTGCAGCCACTGGGCCAGGGGAATGGGGGTGGAACAGAAACTGGGGCTGGACATCTGGAACACAGTAATGTGGAACCTGGGCATCAGGTCACATCTCTCCACAGGCGAAATGGCAAGGTGGGGCTGTCTGGCATGGCCATTGCAGATATTACCCTCCTGAGTGGATTCCATGCCCTGCGGGCTGACCTGGAGAAGGTGTGTGGTCAGCCACCCAGACCATCCCACTCTGCTCTCAGGAGCCCTGCTCCATCCCAGTAGCACCTCCAGAGGCTTGCTTGAGGCCTAGAGCCACTGACCTGTAACTGCCTTCTCTTCCCCACAGCTGACCTCTCTCTCTGACCGTTATGTGAGTCACTTTGAGACAGATGGACCCCATGTCTTACTATACTTTGACTCGGTGAGTGGGGAGGGGTGACACAGGAAGGGATTTGATGGCACTTGGATTACTGAATCTGTTATAAAGTTCTCAGGAGGCAGCTGTGTCAGCAGCTGGGGCTCTTGAGAACTTGGGATGTTAAGTAAGGAACCAGGACAAGAATGTGACCCACATGAGCCACAGTAGAGTTAGAGGCAGTCTTCCTTAGGTTATGGCAGATAACAGAAGCCCCAGTTGTATTGGCGATGAGGACAAGGCTGTCAGGAGGGTGGATTAAGGGCAGTTAGGGTGCCTTAGAGGACAAGTCTTGCCACAATCCTAATGCAAGAATGGTACTGGAAGTCCAGTTTGAGAATCATCAACCTGGAAGTATTTGTTGGGAGTCAAGGACTAGAGACCCCCATGGGGGTACAGAAGAGAAAAGAGAGTGGGCTCAGGTCTGTGCTCCTAGGAAAAGAGAAAAAAAGGATTTAAGGAATGACCAGGTGGGGGCTGGGCTATAGCTCAGTGGCAGAGCACTTGCCTAGCATATGTGAGGCACTGGGTTCGATCCTCAGCACCACATTAAAATAAATAAAATAAAGGTATCATGTCCATCTACTACAACAACAACAACAACAACAACAACAATAAAAAATAAGAGGAAAAGAAATGACCAGGTAGAACCAGGGATGGTTCAGAAGCTTGCCTTCAGTTTAGGGAGTTTTCCTGAGAATGTGTCCATAATTTAAGACTGCAGATAGATTGGGGCAGAGAATACTGGGGCAAGGTCACCATCTGTACAGTGAAGTTATCAGAGACCTTGGGGATCAGTTTTTAGCGTTCTGGTGGCAGGAAGGCAACAGAATGTGAAGGATGCTAAAGATAAGATCAATAGCAATGGAATAGAAACAGGCCAAGTAAAGGCAGCTGGAAGCCTGCAGGCTGGGGAATGACTGCCTGATCTTCCTTCCCCACCTGGTGCCAGGTCCCCACCTCCCGGGAGTGTGTGGGCTTTGGAGCTGTGCAGGAGGTGGCCGTGGGGCTAGTGCAGCCAGCCAGCGCAGCCCTATATGACTACTACAGCCCCGGTGAGCCGTCAGGGACAGCCTGGCATTTTGGGAGGTTTGGGTAGGATGCCAGGAACCGGCATAGTGAAGGGTGGAATGGGGCTCCATGGGATGGGGAGGTGCAGAGGAGGGACATGTGCCTTAACTCCATTCTGTGTTTTTCTCCAGAGCACAAATGTTCTGTGTTTTATGGGGCACCAACTAAGAGCAAACTCCTGTCCACATTGTGCTCTGCTGACGTCTGCCAGTGTGCTGAGGGTGAGAGGCAAGGTCTAGGGTAGGGCTGGGAAGATGGACTGGTGGGACCAAAGTACCACCTCATCTGGGCCCTTCACCTCAGGGAAATGCCCTCGACAGCGTCGTGCCCTGGAGCGGGGGCTGCAGGATGAGGATGGTTACAGGATGAAGTTTGCCTGCTACTATCCCCGAGTGGAGTATGGTTAGTCTTCCTCTCTCAGGGACCAGCTGTCTTGTTCTCTCCAGATTGCCTGCTCTTCTCACAGGCCCACTTCTCACAGCCCTGGGTGACCAACCTTCTCTCCCTTCCTCTCACCCTTACCCAGGCTTCCAGGTTCATGTTCTCCGAGAAGATAGCAGAGCTGCTTTCCGCCTCTTTGAGACCAGGATCACCCAAGTCCTGCACTTCAGTAGGAAGGGAGCCAAAGAGGCGGGCAACTGGGGCAGGCAGGGAGGTCAAGGTTTGGGTGTGGGGTCTGGCCACTTGGAATCATGAAAACTCAGACTAAGCCGGGCGCGGTGGCGCACGCCTGTAATCCCAGCACTTGGGAGGCTGAGGCAGGAGGATCGCGAATTCAAAGCCAGCCTCAGCAACTTAGCGAGGCCCTAAGCAACTCAGTGAGACCCTGTCTCCAAACAAAATACAAAATAGGGCTGGGGATGTGGCTCAGTGGCCAAGTGCCCCTGGGTTCAATCCCCAGTGCCACAAAAAAAAACTCAGACTAGTCTGAGCATACTAGCAACCTGGGCTTGCCCATAAATGGGGAGCAATAGTGCATACGGGTTAAATGATGGAACTGTGCAGAGCCCCTGGCCCTGTGCTGCCCTTGGCCTTCCCTACCCCTCTGATGGCTCTTACGCATATTACCCCCTCAGCCAAGGATACCAAGGCTGTTGCTGGTCAGACCCGCAACTTCCTGGTTCGAGCCTCTTGTCGCCTTCACTTGGAGCCTGAGAAAGAATATTTGATCATGGGTCTAGATGGGGCCACCTATGACCTCAAAGGAGAGTGAGTCATCTGGTCTCTACTATCTTGCTTTACTCACGTCCATGAGCTTCCTTAGGGAACAGCTCTCTGGCACCTATCCTTGTCCCTCAGAATCCAAGGCCTCATGTTTTCTATTCTGCCTGCCCATCCTCCTGATCTCTATTGACAGCCTCTTTGTCCTTGCAGCCCCCAATACCTGCTGGACTCAAATAGCTGGATTGAGGAGATGCCCTCTGAACGCCTGTGCCGGAGCACCCGCCAGCGGGCAGCCTGTGCCCAGCTCAGTGACTTCCTCCAGGAGTATGGCACACAGGGGTGCCAAGTGTGAGGGCTCCCCCCACACCCCTCCACTGCTTAGGTGGAGCCTGAGCTAGGCAAAGCTGATGCTTGGCAATGCAGCTGCTCTTTGGCCTGTGAACACAGCCCTAGGGGCAGGGTCACAATAAAACCTTTTGCCAAAGTGTCTGTGTGTATCTCTATGATTGAGAGCAGCCCCCAATTCAGGGCCTGTGGGACCCAGGCCAGGTTTGTGTAATCTTGGACTCTTGGAGCCTGGGACCTCTGGACTGGCCATCTCTGCCTGAACCCATCCTGATGACTCAGGCCTTAGTACATTCTGGGACCACCCCAAGCAGAACTGTGACCCAACAGCCTGTTCCTCAAGGACCAGAATCTACCCTGAGGCTTTCCTTCAGTATGTTCCTAAGGAGTTCTACCACCCAATGTCACCAGTCCTCTTGGCCTTGGTCAGGGTTTGTGCTCAGCTGACATATCACCTCTTGCCAGATGAGCTGTGTCCATTCCCATGTCCCCTACTCTGATGTTGTGCAGTCGGCTTTTCTGCATCCTGGTCTGTTGAAAGCCTGTTGACCCTTGATCCTATTATCAGTGGCACTAGGTCTCTTCCCCCAAATTGTGAAATCTTCTGATGATGTCTTCATCTGGGCACTGATTTTAAACAAGCCCAAAGACTGACTATAGTGTGTTTGTTAATACTCTGAAGGAAACTGTTATTCTATTGGGGCAACATACGCCACCCTGCTTGCCTAGCTTTCCCCTATTTGGTGGCACCCTTGGGACCTTCAGGAGTAACCTTAGAAATTCACCCACGAAAATTTACTGAGATCAGTTTTGATGCCAACTGAGACAGTTCAGCAGCCCACCATTCAATCATTCAACAGAAATTCACAGAACTCTCACTCCATACTATGCCATGTGTCAGATACCAGAAATATAGCCACTCTATCCCTCCTGTGCTGGAGCACCTGCCAGTGGGCAGCCCGTGTCCAGGTCACTCTTGGAGGAAGCAGAAATGAGAATGGGCACTCCCCATCCTCTGAAAGTGTGATATCAGGGAGCAGTGTGGTCCTATGGGGCATCTAATCCAGTAAAGGAGAGGGGCAGGGAAGGCTTCCTGGAGGAGATGACATCTAAGTTATGTTCTGAAGGTTGAGAAGGAGTACATGTCATTCATCATATTTGGAATTTAGATTTGGAGGTGGGGTGGAGGAGATGGAGATGGTGAGGTAAGCATTCAGTTTTGAGGGGATATCTACCTGTGTGTCAGTTTTCCACATGAGTCTTTTCAAACTGAGCCCCCTCTTCTTCCATGTGACATCAAGCAGTTCTGACCTTCCTCAGCACTTCAGAGCTTCCTGGGATTCTGCTTATGGGACTCTCTTGTTGCCATTTCATCTCTCCCCAAAGCCATTCTGCGTGGTGGCAGCATAAACTCATTTTCCACTAGCTGCAGCTGTGATAAGACATGGCCTGGGCCCAGAAGGTCAACCGTGAACAGGATGGCAGCTGTCAGAGCCAACTCCAAAAGTCCTACCGCTCCCTTCTCCCTTTAAGGCAAGGCATGGATCCAGGCTGAGCCTGAGCCTCTTTCAGTATGACCCCAAGCAGCAGGGAGGGTTAAGCTAGTAGGGGGCACCGCTGGGATTTCAACCCCGGCTCTCTAGCAGCACAGCCTATTCTCTGGGTAAACCTTCAAGGGGAGAGGGACACTCTAGGCCCCAGGACCTATCTAAAAAGCTAGGGATGAGGAGTCAGGGGAAAGCCTAAGCTCTCACCTCCAGGTAGCCCTCTTTTCTAAGCCTCCAACTGTCTCCTCACCCACAAAAGTAGTCCCTGATAGTTACTTGGTCTGGTGGTAATCCATCCCTTAAGGCTACAACTCCAGAAGAGGAGAAGCCCCTGAGTCAGCTTTGGTTATTGTGCAGGTTACTTCCTGGACTTTGGGATTAAAGCTCAGTAGTGCTGGGAATCCACACTCTTCTTGGTCTGATCTTTGGATCCTGGCACCAACAGCAGCCCCTCTCTGCCTGCCTGGAATTTGGATTTGGAGGAGTGACCAAGGAGGAAACTCCCACCAATAAAATTTTTTCTGTCTCCTATCCCTGGTCTTCAAGGCCAGAGTTCCCTTACTTGCTTTCCTGTTTTTGGGTTTTCTGTATTTGTATGACAATTCTTAAGTTCAAGTGTGTGGATTTTCCTCTTTTTGACTAAAGAGATGCCACTAACTATTAAAGGTACAGATTCTGCAGCCTCATCACCAGCATGAATCCTGCCTCTACCACTTTCTGGTTGTGCTTTTGGGGAAGCCACTCAGCCTCTCATCTCAGGTTCTTTATCTATAAAATGGGGTCAACACTAGTGTTCTATGTATAGTATGACTGTGAAGAGTTGCATTCTACAGGGAAAGCACATAGAACCGTGTCTGCTACATGCTCCAAACAATGACCCCTATAAATCTTTCTCTCCTGGACACTTCTAATAGTGCAAGAGGCTCTATTAATAATTACAGGGACTACAGGTATATATTGGGATGCCCCAGGCAAACTAGGTCCTTTGGCCACCCTATCTAAAAGTAAAAACAAAGAAAACCCTAATTTCAGTCATTTTATCCTTCAGGCAATCCTAGAGGGACACATTAGACAGGGACTGTTATTTTCTTTTGGAGACAAATTTATACCAGTGAAATTGTCCAAGGTGGGGTATGGAGCCAGGCTGGGGATAGACACATTGACCTGCATGGGTGGCAAGGAGCTGGAAAGCTGATTCTTGCTGAAAAAGGTCAGGGTTTTGTTTCTCTTCCTATCTTCTTGATTTATGGTATGTCCTTTGAAATGTGAACTCTCCAAGGTCAATAAGACTGTCACCATTCTGGGAATGTGCCACTCTGTGGTAGGACAATGGGAGGGGTCCTGAAGGTGGGAGTTGGGAGGCTGCCAAAATGACCCAAGCAGCAAGGCGGGGGCTCAAGCTTTATAAGTGGTTGTGACAGGGCCTTTCCTGGGTCTTCCACCATGCTGTTCCTTGGGCTGTTGTTGCTGCTGACGCTATTGGCTGGCAGTCGCCTGCTGTGGATGAAGAGGAAGCTCAGGGGCTTCCACCTCCCTCCTCATGCCCCAGGCTTCCTGCACTTCCTGCAACCCAACCTCCCCATCTATCTGCTCAGCCTCACTCGGAAATTCGGGCCCATCTACAGGCTCCGATTAGGGCTGCAGGGTGAGAGCTCACTCCCTCCTTGGCCCATGTGGGAGACTAGGTGGGGTCCTGCCCTCCCTGACACCTGCTTGGGCTTCCCCCAGATGTTGTGGTGCTGAACTCCAGCAGGGCCATCGAGGAGGCCATGGTCAGAAAGTGGGCCGACTTTGCTGGCAGACCCCGGGTACCATCCTGTAAGGGCTGGGGCATTCCTGAGGGAGGAAGGGACTGGGGAGGCAGGAGAAGTTCAGGTCCTTGGCTTCTGTGGTCAGTTCCCACCATCCATCCCTGTGATCCTGCCTGCAGACAAGGTGGTGTCTCAGCACTACCCAGACCTGTCACTAGGGGACTACTCCCTCCTCTGGAAGGCCCACAAGAAACTTGCCCGCTCAGCCCTGCTACTGGGCATCCGTGAATCCATGGAGCCCCTGGTGAATCAACTGACTCAGGAGTTCTGTGAGGTGAAACTGGGCTCCCGCAGCCCAGCCCTTCCCACGGGTCAAGCTCCCCTCTCCCACAGTGCCCCTTTGCACCCTGCCTGCCAGTCTGTATAGTAGCTCCTATTCTTCTTCCACAGCACCTGAGAGTCCAGGCCAATGACTCCGTGGCCATCCAGAAGGAATTTTCTTTCTTTGTCTGTAACATCATCTGCTGCCTCATCTTTGGAAACAAGGTCAAGGTTGCCCTCTCCTCCCCTCTGTCTTACCCCTCACTTCTTCCCTGACCCTTCCCTGGTCCTGAACTGAAAGCATTTCTTCTTTTCTGACAGGATGACACCCTGGTACATGCCATTTACAATTGTGTTCAGGATGTGATGAAAACCTGGAACCACTGGTCCATCCAAATTTTGGACTTGGTTCCCTTCTTCAAGGTGAGGAGGTGGAGTCCAGACACCCCTAGGTGGGGGCTAAAGGAATAGGGCTCCTTCCGAGCAGCTCACTCTTGCGCTTCCTTCTGCCCTCGCCCAGTTCTTCCCCAACCCAGTGCTCTGGAAGCTGAAGAAGATCATGGAAAAAAGGGACAACATTGTAGAGCAGCAGCTGAGGCAGCACAAGGTGGGCGTGACACATGGACGAGGTTCCCCTTGGCCCAAGCCGGTGATGCTATTGCCCTGGTATTACTGTTGGGCCCAGCTCTGGGCCTGCTGCCCCTGCACCTCCCTCCCTAAACTGGGCACTCAGCCACTCTCCCACCTTTTGTAGGAGAGTTTGGTGACCGGCCAGTGGAGAGACATGATAGACTACATGCTCCAAGAGCTGGGGCAGTCGAAAGAGGACAGTGGTTCTGGACAGCTCCTTGAAGGGCACGTGCACATGGCCGTGGTGGACCTTTTCGTCGGTGGCACTGAGACCATAGCGAGCACCCTCTCCTGGGCTGTGGCTTTCTTGCTTCACCACCCTGAGGTGTGCCCTGGGGGATGGGCAGAAGGCTCCTTCCTGGCCAAGGTCAGAAGAACCCAGCTCACTCTGCTCTCAGTGCTGCACCCGGAGGGGACTACATTCATTGAAAGGGACGTAATGGCTCAGCTGGGTATCTGGAGGGAGTGGTTGGAGGCCAGGCAGTTGTGAGTGGGCAGCAGAGCTTGGCCCCTGGACTCCAGGCTTACCCTTACCTCATAGATTCAGCAGCGACTGCATAAGGAGCTGGATCTCCAACTGGGGCCTGGGGCCTCAAGCTCCCGGATCCTATACAAGGACCGAATGCAGCTGCCCTTGCTCAATGCCACCATCGCAGAGGTGTTGCGCCTTCGACCTGTGGTGCCCTTGGCCTTGCCACACCGCACCACTCGGCCCAGCAGGTGAGTCCCAAGGGTTAGGGATGAGTGAGGAAGGCCTGAGCAGGGTCCTGGTCAGCCTCTAACTTCACCTTCCTTCAGCATCTTTGGCTACGACATCCCTGAGGATACAATCATCATCCCTAACCTCCAAGGTGCCAACCTTGATGAGATGGTCTGGGAGCGGCCACAGGAGTTTTGGCCTGGTATGTGGGGGGCTGGGTTCCAGGCATGGACGTGGAGGAAGAGATGGAGGTGGAGGAGGAGGTGGACAAGGCCCACAGCTACTAAAAACCTCCCTACCCCATCCACCCCTCTGCTCACAGACCGCTTCCTGAAGCCTGGCAAGAATCCCAAAGTAACGTCCTTCGGCTGTGGGGCACGTGTGTGCCTGGGAGAACCGCTGGCACGTGTGGAGCTCTTCATTGTGCTGGCCCACCTGCTCCAGGCCTTCACACTGCTGCCTGAGGGCACCCTGCCCTCTCTGCAGCCCCTGCCCTACAGTGGCGTGAACCTCCAGATGCAGCCTTTCCAGGTGCGGCTGCAGCCCCGGGACTTGGAGGCCCCAGGGCATGACCAGTGCCAGTGATGGGGCAGGATCAGTGCCAGCCAGGTGCCTCAGTTTCTCCTTTATTGCTCCCATAGAAACCCCCCCCTGTAAACATGATGCTGTGGATCACAGGCAGAGAAGGCTTCCTCTGGTAGCCGGGAGGTGGAGGCATCCCTGGCTCTCCTCTGGGTGTGACCCCTCAGTGCTCGGCAGTCATACTGGGGTGTGAGAGAGGTGGGCAGCAGCTCAGCCTCCCCCTACAGGGGACCGATAGCTTCTTGGTCGGAGCTTCATTTCCGTAAAGGGCACGGAGAACTCAAAGCCCTTCCAGTGGTACCAGCTCACTCCCTGGGAAAGTTTGTCGAGAGTCAAATCTGGACATCTTATCTGCCCCTACTCTGCTCCTTTAGGAAGTGATTCCCAGAGATCTATCCACACCCCACCCCACCCCACCCACCCTGCTGCTCCCATTGTAACCCTCAGCTTCACAGGACTGAGGTTTAATCCTGAGCGAGCCTTTTTCACCCAATAAAACATCTTCCTGGGATAACGCAGCAAGGTTGACATTATTATTCCATTTCACAGATGGGGCCCTGAGGCATGAGCAACTCTGTCACATCCTGGGCTTCACCCAAGCAACCAAGCAACCAAGCCCCAGTCACTGCAGCCCTGCTGCCTCCCCAGCCTCTCACCTGGTGGTCCACTGTGCTCCCATAGAGCCCGTTGAGGTTGGCATAGTGGCAGTTCCTGTACCACCATGCCCCACGGTAGGAGACAGCACAGGAGATGAGTAAATTGTTGGGGTCTCGATCGCGGGCGGAAAAGACACTGCCACTGTGGTAGCTCATGGAGTCCCCTGAGTAGGGCATGGGAAAGAGTGGTGAGGTCCCTTCTTTCCACTCCCTCTCCCAGTCCTGGGCCCATGCTTACCTGCAGTGCCATGGTAGCCCTCCAGGTGGAGGCGGTAGTTCTCAGCAGCTGATCCTACTCGGAAGGAGTCATACTGGGCAAACACAGCCTCATCCCCAGCCCGCAGGTCCACGCGCATGGAGTAGTCCCCAGCCTGTGTCAGGCTATGCAGGGCCTCATTGCCTGGGGGTAGGGGTGGATGCTTCATCAGAGTCCTGGTGTCCACAGGGACTTCATCCCCTCCCTACCTCCCCAATCCCTGAGGCACTGACCCAGCCAGAACTCCCTGGAGATGTTCCCAAAGCCATGGGCATAATCCTCCCAGTCCCTCCAGAAGTCTGTCTGTCCATCCATGCGACGCTGGAACACCTGGGAGGCAGATAGGAACAGCATCAGCCTCTGGCTTCAGGGGCAGCAGCATCTGCCCTACACAGATCCCTGGGCTCTTGCTGCTACCCACCAGCCAGCCGCCTCCATCAGTCTCCATGTCACAAAACACATTCAGGGGCCGCTCGCGATTGCCATTGAGGAAGATGGTGGTGGTCCTTGAAGTGCTGGGCCCATTCTGCATCTCCTCCCCACAGTCTCTGGGGAAGGGAATCCGCAGTCCACCTGGGGAGAGGAGGGTGAGAAGCCTGTCCTTTTTCCAAACCTTAGACCCTGCAGCCCACCCCAGTTCAGGTCTCAGCACTGGGTACCAGTGGTGAAAGAGGTGGACACTGGTGGTGTGAGGCTTTTGTCCCACACGGCCTGGAGTTGGGCATTGTAGGGGGTAGAGGGGAAGAGGCCAAGAAGCCGGTGTGAGGTGACTCCTGCGGGGAGTAGGATCTCCTGTGGGACAGAGAAGACACAGGTCAGAGGAGGAGACCTCCTGGGGGTGCCAGAGCCAGCACCTCTGAATCAACCCAGGGAGGGGAGGTAACCAATAGGGTAGAGGTGTGGGCACCTGAGTCTCTCCACCAGGGGTGTCAAAGCTGAGCAGGTAGCCTGTGGGCAGGACTTCGGGCTCAGTCCAAGTGAGCAGCACTGTTCGGGGAGTCACTTCCTTGGCTTCCAAGTCCAGGGGGGCCTTCAACCCTGGGAAGGGAAGGTGGAAAGAGACAATGGGAATGAGGCCTGCCCAGCTCTCTTGTATTTCTTCTTACCCATTCCACACACCCCCAGGCTGTACCTGTGGTGAAGGTGATGCTGGCTGGGGAGGTGAAGTTGGGTCCCCGGAGGCCACGCACAGTGGCAGTGTAGTTGGTGTGGAGTACCAGGTCTCGCAGTGGGTAGTCCACAGCACTGCCTGGGGCAGAGTCCTGCAGAGATGGGGCTGGAATAGGGGTGGGTGTCAGCTCCTGCCACTTCATGCTGCACCCTGCTGTGCTCACCCTGAATATCCCATGTAGAAGGAGTCCTCAGCCCTGCTCACCCCCTGGGGCTGTGACCTGGACGTTGTATGTATCCACGGGGTTCTGGGGGGGCTTCCAGTGCAGCAGAGTGGATCCCTCAGTCAAGTTCAGTGCACGCAGCTCGGTGGGGCCATCAGGAACTGGGAGAGGGGAGGGGCTCAGAGGGGTCCCCACCACTCTCCCTATTCCTAAACTTCCCAAACTCTACAGGTCACTCGTTCGTCCAGTTGGAGCTCCAGTGCCTCTCCTCCCTTCCCATTGGGTTCATTCCAAGCTCCCACCCACACCCTTGTTCTCTCTTCCGCCACCTCCTGCCCTGGCCCAGTCCCTCTCACCAGTGGTGAGGAAGCCTGTGAGAGGCTCACTCTCCTCAAAGCCACGGACAGAGACCACTGTCACCTCGTAGCGAGCACCCGGGATCAGCCCCTGAAGTTTCTGGGTCTGGGCCCGGCCGTCCACCTGCACACTCTGTGGCTCGCCTGAAAACAGCCATGAGGCTGGGAGGTTACCCAGGGAACTTGAAAGCAACTGGGGATGGACAGGGTGCAGGGGCAGCAGAGATGACAGAGCAGATGAGGACATGGGCAAAAAGGCGTTACCTCCGTCTGCCAGCTGGTAGGAAACTTTGAAGCTGTCCACCCTGGATGGTGGTGGCACCCAGCTGACCTTGGCTGAGGTCTCCCCAATTTCGCTGAATTGGAGGTCACGCGGACTCTCCAGAACTGAGGATGGGAGCGAGGAACTATGGTGAAGGCAGGGGCAGGGAGGTTCCTTCCCTTTTTCCTGAGTCTCCTGGCTCCAGAAGAGACCACCACACCTTTCCTTAGGAATGGAAGTCGCTCTCTAGATTCCTCCCAGCACCCTACCCACTCACCAGTCTTTCACTGGCTGAGGTACCAGATCCTACTCTGTAAAGTACAAAGGCCCACCTTAGTGGGTGCCCAACATGGGACCTTACTTGGGCTGAGGGTCCGGGCAGTGCCTTGGATGCTGTCAGCCTTGTGAGGCCCTCGTAGCCCATATAGGGTAAGGCTGTACAGGGTGCCAGGGCGCAGGTCTCGGAGCACTGCTGAGCGCCTTGTCCCTGGCACCATCAGCTCCCGCTGCAGCAGAGGACGTGGATGTGGCTCCAGGGTGCTTGGTGATGGTACCCCAAAGCGGAGTAGAAAGGAATCGAAGGCTCCAAGTGGGGCCTCCCAGTTGAGGCGCAGCGAACTGGTGGTCACATCAGTCACTGACAGATGGGATAGGCGGGGCCCTGGGTCTCCTGGGGTCAGCCCAGCAGGAGCCGGCCCTGGGAGGAATGGATGGGAGAGAAAGGTTTGGAGACAGATACACACCAGCCTGGTGGCCTTCTGCTATCCTGCCCTGGCCATATTTCCCTGTCAACAGTAGTGCTGGTAAACGACCTGCAGCCACAGGAAGGATCTGTAGTGGCTGCAGGTGGGAGCAGAGCCAAGGGCTGCCCAGAGTCCACTGGCCCTGCCTTCTCCTGGGCACCACCTCAAGCCCTCAAGTGATCCCCATTTATAGGGGGCTCCCTTACCCAGCTCAGCCCAGGCCTGGCCCCACCTGTGGTTCCCTCTGTGGAGATGGGTCCCCGACGTGTCCCTTCATAGAGGCCATAGAGGGAGAACTGGTAGGAGGTGTTGGGCTCCAGGCCTGAGATGAGGACCTTGTTCCGATCACCATCCACAAGTAGGGCCTGGTGCTGCCCATCTGTGTCCAGATACTGGACCACAAAGGAGTCAAAGGGGCCCTGGGTCACACTCCACGACAGGCGCAGTGAGTCTGGGGTTGCCTCGGTCACAGTCAGCACCCCTAGATGCGGTGCTTCAGAGGGCTCA
>JAJEJO010053494.1:0-103132 GCA_020662805.1 Glaucomys volans
TTTCTTTTCTCCACATCCTCACAGTGTCTGTTACCTTTTTGCCTTTTTGATAATAGATATTTGAACAGATATGAAGTGATATGTCCTTCTGGTTTTGATTTGTGTTCCCTGATGATTAGTCTGATTTGTGTTCCCTGATGTTGACTTCTGCTGACAGGCTTGTTGGACATTTGTATGCCTTCTTTTTTAAATTTTTTACCCATAAATGCACATAACATTATATGCTCCATTTCAGTCACCATTATTTCTCCATTCCCTTCCCTTCTCCCTCTCCTTATCCTCTTCCTCTACTTCACTTGTCTCTTTCATTGCTCATTGGTACACCAAAATTACACACAAACATGATCCGTGTGATGTGTTTGTACATGTGCATAGCATGATTTGGTTAATTTCATTTTCTAGTATCTTCTTTTAAAAATTTCTATTGAGATACTTTCCTCATTTATCTCTTTCTTTTTTTCCCCTTATCTTGCTACTTATTTTGTATGAGTTCCTCAAATTTTTTTCTTTTGATGTTCATCCTTAGCAAATATGTCAAACATTGTGAAGCAGCACCTAGAGGGGAAGTCTATCACAACAAAAGCCTACATTTAAAAAAAGAAGAACTAGTCACAGTGGTGTACTCCTGTAATCCCAGCAGCTCTAGAGGCTGAGGCAGGAGGATCACAAGTTCAAAAAGCCAGCCTCAGCAAAAGAGAGGTACTGAGCAACTCAGTGAGACCCTGTCTCTAAATAAAGTACAATATAGGGATGGGGATGTGGCTCAGTGGTCAAGTGCCCCTGAGTTCAATCTCCAGTACCCTCCCCCCAAGAAAGAAGAAAAAAAACCTCAAATAATAACAAAATTTAACACTAAAAGAACTGGAAAAAGAAGAAATCATCCAAAAGTTAGCAGGAGAAAGGAAACAATAAAGACTGGAACAGTGATAAACAGGGAACACAAAAGCAACAGAAAAAAATCAATAAAACAAAAAGTTGTTTTTTCATAAGGACAAACAAAATTGACAAACCCTTTAGCTAGACTGATTAAGAAAAAGGATGAGAAAATTTGAATTTAAATAATTGAAATAGAAGGAAGACACATTGTATTAGAAGCCTTAGAAATAATAAAGACCGTAAGAGATTATCCTGGATCATTATATGCCAAGCAATTAGATAACAAAAAAAGGATACAATACTGGAAGCATAATACCTACCAAGACTGAATCCAGATTAAATAGAAAGCCTAACAGACCAATAATAAACAAAGTTGAATCAATACTCAAAAACCTCACAAGAAAGAAGTCTTGAGGACCATATGTGTTGTACTACTATGAGCTAAAGTATGTGCAAACCACAAAAATACTGATGAAAGAAATCCAAGGAATGGAAAATATGTGGGTAAACAAAGCCACGGCACTGAGTTGGAAGACTTGGCAAGATCTCAAATCTCCTCTAGTTGATCCATACTTCAAAGAAATTCTAAATAACAACGCAGTAATTTTTTTGTAGGAACTGACAAGCTTATTCAAAAAACTGCATGGAAAAACAAAAGAACTAGCATAGCTAAAAATCATTTTGAATAGGGACTTGGCTGTAGGACTGGCCCTGCTGGATTTCCACACATACCATGAAGTGTGGTGCTGGAGATGGGACACACGTAGGTTAATGGAACAGAACAGAGTCCAGAAACAGACACACACATCCAGGGAGTTAGACAACCGTGCAGAGGCAACTCAGTGTAGAACAGCAGTCTTCCAATAATCAGGGAGGAAATAATTGGATATTAATTTGCAAAGATGAACTTTGATTAATACTTCACAGCATAGACAATACTGAACCCCAAACGGCTTATAGACATAAACATTTCTAAAACTATAACATATCTAAAGGGGATCATCAGAGAAAAATTTTGTAATGTTGAGTTAGGCAAAGTGTTCCTAAATATGACAATAAAACCATGATCAACAAAAGAGTATGTACTACACTCCATAAAAAATGATGAATTCCACTGTTCACATATTTTGTGAGAGAGTGGGAAAAGATGAGTCACACATAGGGACAAACTATGTGTGAATCATAAAACTTATCAAAGGATTTGTTTGCAAAGTAAATAAGGAACTCAACTTCAGTAGTAGCAAATAACTCAAAATAAGCGAAAGAATGAGACAAATAACCAAACGAGATACATAAATAACAATTAAGCACGTAAAAGTTGTTTAATATTATTAGTCATTCAAATTTTAAAAATTAAAACCACAAGATATCAATACACACCAATGAGAATGGCCTAATGCTTAAAAGATCAACAACACCACATTCTGACAAGGATCTAGAGAACCTAAATGTAATTTGTTGGTATCTGGGAATCAAAAGGCTCGACTTGAGAATATGACTTAGCAGTTTCTTATGAAGTCAAACAACACTGACCATAACACAAGCTCTTCTCTTATTTATCCAAATGAATGAAAAGTTATGTTTAAGTGACAACCTATCCATCAATATGCATATTATTATATTAGGACAATTTTACTCAAATAATTCTTTATAATTGGGAAAGTATATTGCCACATATATCCCTATATGTGTATATATATGAGAATGGAGGACTTAATTTGATCCAAACACATGCAAGTTTTAGAATACAATAAGATTGGATTTCAAAATATTGGGAAAAATAATTTTACACCTATAAAAATTGCCACCTAAAAAAAAAATAACTGAAACTCAACCACTTAGTAAACTCCTTATGTCAAAATAAACTCCAAATGTATCCAACATTTAAACAAAAAATATAAATTGCAAAAATACTAAAAAGATATGCTGAAAGCAATATGAAAGAATACTTTGGTAAAAGCAAAATGAGGAAAACTCTAACGAGATATATAAGGACCAAAGAAAATATTGATTGACTTGACCATAGAAATATGCAATACTGTGTATTGCTACACAGTCAAATATTATGTGGTATAAAACATCAAAAATGAATCACCTCAACATGGAAAATAATAGTTATATATGTAATGATAAAAGACATAATTTTACACATATACAATTAAATCATAAAAATTAGTCTGCAAATGACTTGCAATCCCAGAAAATAGATAAAAGTCATTAATAGGCAATTCATAGAAAAAATGAGTTATTTTAAACATGTAAAACTATGTTCACATATATATATTAAAAAAGTTTTTGTTGTATAAATATTTGTCACAGAAAATATTTGGGAACAACCTGAAGAACACTGAACACATCATTTTGAGTAAACATTTATAGGAATATTACACAGTAAAGGGAAAACTGAAAATAAAGGAGAAAAATTGATCTGTGACCTAGATCTTCAAGAGGTTGAGAAGTAAATGCAAACTTTTTGTTTTGTTTTGTTTTGTTTTGTTTTGTTTTGTTTTGTTTTGTTTTGTTCTGGTACACAGAATTGAACCCACAGAGGCTGAACCACTGAGCCACACCCCCAACCCATTTTGTTCTTTATTTTGAGACAATGTCTCAATTAATTACTTAAGGCCTTGCTAAGTTGCTGAGCCTGGCTTTGAACTTGTGATCCAGCCTAGGTCCCCAAGTCACTGGGAGTACAGGCATGTGCCACCACAACGAGTGCAAACTTTCATACCCTGGGAAAATACCACTCATGCCTGTATCTAAATATGCTCAAGTTTATTAAGACCAAATTCTTGAAGAACCTTAGAAACACAGTCCAGTGTCTGCATATGGGAGTAGCACTGGAAGATCAGTGAGGGATGTGGTGGTTTATCCTACAGTTTTATCATTTCATATGAGTTCTGATTTTAATATTTTTAATGTTGATTATTATCTATTTTGCTTTCCTTTTACATTTTTAAAAGTAAACTGAAAATGTTATATATAATAAATTGAAATCAAATAAAAAGGATAGTATGTATAGTATTACATGTTAATTAGTATGACAAAAGAATGGAAATTAAAGAATTTTAAAATAAAACAAGGAATGGCAAAGTGAGTCATGATATGCAATCATCTATACAAGTGAATGTGTAAGTATCCTACTTAACGCAATGTAATTTATTTCGGGATGTCCATAGAAAGAGTATGTGTGAAAGAAAAAGGAAATCCAGGTGTTAGATGACTGAGCGTGTCACATAACCCACCACATGTTCACACAGGGCATAACAGCAGGGAAATGATGAGATGAAAGCAACATGCAGCAGCAGGATCAAATCCTAGAAATTTAACATGGTTCGTGAAAAGAAAGTTGAGAAAACTGTGTTCTATATACAGCTATTTTAATAATTGTAAACAATGAGAAAATAGAAATGTTATATTTTAATAAAATGCAAATGTAAAGTTAAATGAGTTTTAATAGCTGTAAAGGGATTCAAGAGGGATCAATAGAGTGGAGGGAGGGAACTGGTGGTAGGGAGGGGGGCTTGCTAAAGATTTACATGGAGTAGGCTGAGTTCCAAGCTTGTGTGATTAAGTCAAGGTGTATCTTGGTGTTGTGACATAACTAAAAAGAATAAAACATTTAAAATAAGAAAAAAAATAATAACAAAATGTTTAGCATTGGGTTTTCTTCTATGGAGAGAGACATGCTATCAGGAGTGTACACACAGGTAGTTTCAGTGATGTCAAACATATTGGAAGTAAGAAGCTACCCAATTTACAAATAAATTATATATATTATTGGATATATGTAAAACTATAATATAGCATTCTAAGATGATATAATAATATAATAGAAAAAATGATTGAATAAAATGATAGAATAAAGAACAAACTTTAGTTTTACCTGTACTTGTGATAGGACAAAACCTGTGCTTTTATTTTCAGGTTCCAGATATTCTCTATAAGTTTGATTCTAATCTGAAAAAATAATATACTCTGGTTTGGTAAAAATAAAGAGAAGCATATCTACAGCATCCACTGAGAGTTGACTACATCACCCTTTATCAGAATTTACTGCTTATTTGCTACTTTAGAATTAGTATCATGTTGAGCAGAGGGCATTCTTATTCTATCTGTCGTTAACTTTTTACACCAGAGTTTTTTCATACCATTTTGCATCTCTGGATTCCTTAAAGTATATATTAAAGGATTTAACATGGGAGTAATTACAGTATAAACTACAGTCATTGATTTATCAATGGAAAAGTTGGAAACAGGTCTAGCATACATGAAAATACAGGGAACAAAAAAGAGGACAACCACTGTGATGTGAGAGCTGCAGGTAGACAGGGCTTTGTGCCTCCCTTCCAGGCTGTAGGATTTAAGGGAGTTTAGAATGAACCCATAGGAGATCAGGAGAAGGATAAAAATGACCAAACAGATTGCTCCACCATTGGCAACCACAGTGAGGCCTACAAAGTAGGTGTCAGTGCATGCAAGTTCCAGTAATGGGTACATGTCACAGATGAAGTGGTCGATGACATTGGGACCACAGAAGGGGAGATTGTACACAAAGGCAAGTTGAACCACAGAGTGTGCAAAACCTCCCGCCCAGGCCACCACCAACAGAAGGATGCAAACCCGTCTATTCATGATGCTCAAGTAGTGCAGTGGCTTACAGATGGCCACATAGCGATCATAGGCCATCACCACCAGAAGGAAGACCTCAGCTCCCCCAAAGAGGTGTTCTATGAAGAGTTGCCCCATGCATGCTGGGAAGGAAATTGTCTTCTTGTCACAGAGTAAGTCTATAATCAGCTTGGGTGAGATGGTACTAGAATAAAGAGCATCCATCAGTGACAGATAGGCAAGGAAGATATACATGGGGGAGCCCAAGGAGGGGCTGGCAATGACAGTCACCACAATGAGCAGGTTGCCCACCATCGTCACAATGTAGATGAGTAAAAACATGACAAATAATGCTTTTTGTCCATCAGGATCCTGAGTGAGGCCCAAGAGGACAAATTCTGTGACATTGTTATTCTGTCCCATTTACTCTCCCATAAGACTTGCTTCAGAGATGAGAGCTCAGAGATCAGGACCTGCCATGGAACTGAACAGGACGTGAATCCCCTCTGTCCTGGAGTGCTGCTTCATCTTTCTATCTTCTGCAGTGGTGAGCACACTGTGAGCATTTAGTGAGCATCTGTTGAGGTCCTCTTCCAAGAAGCCCAATAGACCTTCCCTTGACAATTGTATTTCACTTTGGATGATTTTGATGGACTTACAAGTGAGAGGTTCTATCTATCTTAACATCTCTGTGTGTCTCTGTGAAGAAGAGTAGACAAAGGCTCCACCATCAGTCATACATTTAATATCTCTTTTAATATCTTTCTTCTTGGCCCAGAAGTCAGCAATCATGACCAAGGAAAGAGTTTCTGCTTTCAAGATTCCTACTCTACAGTGCTGGCATAATCCCTAAATATACAAAATGATGTGAAGTCAGTTCTTTGAGTTGGTTGTATTTATAGGGAATAACTTTACAAGATAATCTCTGCACCAAAAATATCACCTCTTCTGGAGAATCCAGCTCAACACTCTGAGGGTGCACTAGTAGACATCCACTGTGCATGTCTTAATGACATTCAGTCTTCATACATCTCTCATTAAATTTTAAAACCAGACCTGTAATGTAACAAATGGCTGCAAAAATGATAGAGCACATTTCCCCCTGTCCCAATTACTTCACTGGGTTCTGAATGTCAACGTTTTCAGGAGCTATAATTCTATCAATTTTATCCTTGCTTCTGCCAAGTTCATAACACATTTACATACATTATCCTGATTTTCAACAAACATTTTTTATTTTACTGAACTGCTCCTTCAGTGTGACCATCACCAACTACTTCATCAGCTGCTAGTACATTGTTTTCAGAACTCTTGGGTGAGCTGGGTGGTAAGGAGGGAAGAAAAGGGAAACTGAAAAGTAAGAGAAGAGTGGGGCAAGGCTTTCTATCTAATGGTTCTCAGTTCAGAGAGTGCTCACAAATAGAACTGCATCCTGCAGATCCCAAAAGACAGTACACTCCAGGGAAAGTAACATCCACTCATGAGAATGCATGAGTTTTTGTCATTTTCGAAATGCAATTACAAATATGTCACCATTTTCTCATTGGAAAATGAAGGGAATGAACTAAATGAAATCAGAATTCTTTCCTGTCCAACTACAACATTATAAAGGCTTTGCCCAAACTTTCCCTATTCTTTTTACTTTTCTTAACTTTAGGCTTTGTATAATTTAATAAAATCCCCAAGGTTATTACTGTTTAAAAGTGCTAGCTAGTGGTAAATAGAATGTGCTAATAACGGTGACTAAATAATGACTCTTAATTTCTCATTCAGTGGTTATCAACATAGGACCCAAGACATTCATGGATGGAAAGCAGAGAACCTGGATGAATAATGTAGATTCTGGAGCAATCCCAGGTTCATCCCTTGCTATGCATGTGGGCATGGGCAACTGAATACACTCCTGTGCCTGTTTCATCATTTTTAGCATAGGGATACCCACAAATCTACCTCTTAGGGGCGTTTTTCTGACATGTAAGTACTTAGAGTGAGTGGTGTTGAGCACCTGGTCAAATCTAAATGAATGAGAGCTATTTTTAATATTCTACAAAATTTCACTGTGAACATGTCATCAAAACAAATTGGAATCTGTATCAATCAATAAGAATTATTGATGGAGTCCAGGATTTAAAGAACAGTAGTCCTGTAACTTATGAACACATTTGGGGGTATAAGAAAAAACTGCATGTCTAAGAATCATCTATATCATTATATATAAGTACTAGCCATCTTTACCTCTGCAGGAACATATTTAGACAGAATCAAAGTGAGAGGATGCTATTCGCATGGATTTGGTAGTGGGGAGAACATGTGCAGATGAGCTTTCTCTGGAATCCAGCTATGATGAACTTTCTACAGGTCTTGTTCACATTACTGCTTCTTTCGGATTCAGGAGTTCTGTGGATGTTAAAACTACAGACCACTAAAGGTATATCTCTTAAAAATATGAGGATATAATGTAGTCTATGTCCAATTCTCTTTGCTTCACATCTTACCTTCTGCAAGGTTTGGTGTATTTACTCTCATTAATTGACAATGTAGGATTTCACCAGGATATACATTCTTTAGACCATACAGTAAAAACAGAGCACCCAAGTTATACTACAAACATTATGTAATTGCATAAAACTATGCTACATAAATCACATAAATGTATAGTTTAAGTTGTCAAATATTTGATACTATAAACACTGAAAAATAATATTACTAATACTTTCCACCTAAACCATGAAATTAGCACTATGCCAGAAAAAATCATTTGATACAGTTCTAAAGAAAATGGCTATTTAAAATGATGCTCTTATAATTCCTAAATCACCATATATAGTTCTTTACTATAACAATTTTAAAAAACTAGGTGAAGGTAGAGGAGGTACTTCCCTGAACGTGGATTTCTCTATGTCCATGTACTGTGGTGTTTGCTGGGATCATTTCAGACTAACACATAAAAGTCCCTATGTGCCTCCAGGAAATAACAGACATTTGTTCCCTTACATCCTAAAAATAATTATATGTTTTGTTTATATATCATGTAAAAATATAAATGCATTGTAAAGTAATAAATGCATTGAATTAGATCACAGAACTTTTCAATGAGTCTTCATTTTCAGTTGTTCCAAGAACTTACATCTTGGGTCTTGTCCTTGCTCCAAAAATCAATGCTTCTTTCACTGAGGGTGCCTACAGTGCCTCACGTACCCATGATCCCTTCTAGAGAACATGATAATGCATGGCTAATCAGTGGATCCATGAGTAGTATCAAGTGGCTATAGCGGATGTATTTCCAGAGATCTCCATTATTTCAGTCTCTCAGAGAAGTGTAAATTATTTGAGTGAATATCTTAAATATAAAAACATTTTAAAATGTCAGTATTTATTGCACAAATGTCTCACCTGTTGCGAAAATGTCTTCATAGAAAATAATATGCTATGCTGGTAAAACTATCTAAAAATCTGACCTAGGTACAATTGCAGGAAAACTAATGGAACTCGAGAGCATCATGCTGAGCAAAGTAAGCCAAACTCAGTTCAGGAGACATATATCCTCTCTCACATGTAGAAGCTAGAAAGAACCTATTTTTATGAAAAGGGACCTCATGAAAATAAAAGGGAGACTAACACAATTGAGGAAGATGGAAAAGCGAAGATTGGAGGAAAAGGACAGTTCTAGGAAATGAAATCGATCAAATTATGTTATGTGCATTCACAAATATGCCACAATGAATCTATTGTGTATAATTATAATGCACCAAAATTGATCTAATTAGTCAAAATCAACTTGGCTAAATCCATTATTTGATGGCACAGTTAAACAAAAAGTCAAACAACACTAAAATTAGTTACATGATATTTTTGTCTATTTTAGACAATTATTGTGAAGAAAACAAAAGGATTTGAGTTTGAGTGTTTATGACAATCCATTGCCTGCTTATTAAGCACTTTACCTACCAGAGAAAAGACTGAGATTTAACCTCATTAAAAAGCTGATGAAGGAGTTTTCTCAATGGGTAGAGGCAGAATTCTTCAGACCATTGCTGTAGATCAAAAGCATCTTCCTGGGCTGGGGGTATAGCTCAGTTGGTAGAGTGCTTGCCTTGCAAGCACAAAGTCATGGGTTCAATCCCCAGCACTGCATAAAAAAAAAAAAGAAAGAAAGAAAGAAAGAAAAGCATCTTCCTAAGTCCCCTTCCAGCCTAATTAAAACATGTCCCCAAATCTGCACAATCTCATCCCAGAAAACCAAGATCTTCTGGAAACTTCTCTAAGCAGTCATGACTATAACAAGAATGGGACACAAAGTGCTAGACACTAACAGAAGACATGTTCCAGCTTGAGGAGAATTTGAGTTTTCAGAAATCTCTTGGGTCATTCTAACAAGAAAATAATCCCTCCACTTAAATGTGCAGATAACATCTATGACTTTCTTATATCATCTCCATTTCTAATAGATTAGCTTGTTAGCATATTTGGAATGAATTCAAATGAAGTAATCTCTCCTGAACAGGTTGCTTCCCTTGAACAATCCCTAGAGGAAGAGGACTTGGGTCTTGCCAAGAAAGAGTAGCTGACTTCCCAGTGCCATGAAAAAACATCTAATTTGAACTGAAAAAATCCAAATTCCAGGGTAATGCTGTCTGATAGAATGTCTCTGAAGAATTCTCTCCCTTTTAAGTTTTTGGAACAGAGAGCAAGGGCCTTAAAAGATTGGTAGAGCCAGGTGCAATGGTGCATGCCTGAAATTCCAGTCACTAAAGCGGCTGAGGGAGGAAGATTGAAAGTTCAAAGCCAGCCTCAGAAACTTAGTGAGACCCTAAGTAATTTAGTGATACCCTGTCTCTAAATAAATAAATAAATAAATAAATAAATAGGGATATAACTAGTCCTAAATTTATATATACAAAGGACTAGGGATATAGCTCAGTGGTTAAGCCCACCTGGGTTCAACTCCCAATAACCACCCACCAAAGAAAGTTTGATAGAATTCTACAATCAAGCCATCCAGACCTGGGATTTTATTTTTTATACTTGGGTGACTTTTATTACTGATTGAGTTTTGTTACTCAATATTGTTTTACTTAAATCTGTTTCTTCGTATTTCAATCTTATTATTAATGTGCACAGGAATTTATCTGTGTTTGTTTTCATTCTTACAGACTGTATGTTCTATTTGTTTGCAATTTGTTGGTGTGTACTTTTTTATAAGAATCGCTAATGATCTTCCATACTTCTGTGGTGTCAGTTGCAAAACCTTCTTTATCATCTCTGATATTGTTTATTTGGGTCATCTTTGTTTTTACTGTGGCTAGCTAAAATTTTTTTAATTATTTTAAATTTTAAAAATAACCTTTGGGCTGGGAATATAGCTCAGTTGATAAAGTGCTTGAATTGCAAGCACAGGCCCTGGGTTCAATCCCTAGCACCATAAATAAATAAATAAATAAATAAATAAATAAATAAAATAAAAATAACTTTTGTTGAACTTTTAAAAACATTTATTATGTTTTTCATACTGTGATTTTTATTATTTGAAATCATTCAATTTTGTTATTGGTATAAACTTTCCTTGTTTTGTTTTTGTGTTCAGGGCTGGGGATCTAACACATGCCAGGCTCTTACACTCTTACACTAAGCTACATCCCCAGCTCTAAACTTCTTAGTAATGCTTTTTTTCCACTCCATATGTTCTCATATGTTTTGTGTCAATTTGGGGTTTCAAGAAGTTTTTCCTTCCCTTTGAATATCCTCATTAATCCATTTGTTGTTTCAGAGCGTGTTTGATTAATCCCCATTGTTTGCACAACTTCCACAGCCTCCTTTGTTGTTGGCTTCTTATTCTGTTGTAGTCAGATAAGACACATGATATGATTTTGATATTTCAAAAATCTGTTGAGATTTATTTTGTGTCCTAACATATGATCTAACTTGGAAAGTGTTCTGTGTGCTGAGGAAAATAACACATATTCTGCAGCTGTTGTATGAAATGTTCTGCAAATATCTGTTAGGTCCATTTGCTCTGCAGTGTAGTTTGAGGTTTCTTGGTTGATATTCAGTCTTCATGATCTGTCCATTAATGAAAGTGGGCAATGTAAGTCCTCATCGATTATTATACTAGAGTTTGTCTCTCCCTTCAGATCTAATATTTCTTTTGCATATTTAGGTGGTCAGGTATTGGGTTCAAATGTCTTTAGAGTTGTAAATAGAAGCAGGTTAGTCTACCATCTCTCAATGTTTCCCATTAATTGTTTTTTTAATTGTCAAATGTGTTCAAAAACCACTGTTTCTTTGTCTCTGGTTTATTAGCTTGTCATAGATATGAGTGTAAATCTCTCCACTTCTGTATGATGGCCAAAATTAACATTCCAAGAACAAGTATAATTGAATATTGGAAATTTTATTTATACTCATAAATAGGTCCAAAAGAAAAATAATAAGTTAATTTTAATAAGTTCTTAAGCATAATTAGTTAATGCTATATTACTTTCTGAAAATGCATATATATTTCTTAAAATAAAGAGAAGGAATGAATCTTAAACCAAAAGTCAGTACCATGCTTAAAAGCAAAACTCTAAAACCACTGAATCTTTCTCCAAGTCATGTTAAAAGAGAATATTCCTCTCCTTTATGTGAATCATGTCAAAAGAAAAATACATGAAACACAAATGGGATTCTAATCATTCAGGAAGCTCCTAATACCCTGAGAACAGGCAGTGAGAAGATTGTGCATCCTGCACCACGTGAGCTGAGGGAACAGGACATCATCATGTGTGTCTTCCAGTCTCCGGTTTCTCCCAATGCCATGGGCACCTCCCTCTGCAGACTTCAGCACCCACAACACACACTACACAGAAGCAGCCCCTGCTACTGTTCCTGTTGGAGAAGACCCTTCAAAATTTTGCAGGCAAACACCAGTAGAAATTAGATAGAATGAATGTTAAAAATGTGGGCTTCTCAAATATGGGTAGACTCTTATCCCTGAAAAATTCCTTGTTCAGACATTTACAATAAACAGCATTACATAAATCCACTATTCTCTCTTCTGTAGTGTGATATCCAAAAGTAAGAAGGGATTCTTGATAACAAATGGAGAATCAACTGAACCAGCTAACGAATGGACACACTTGACATAATTTACCATAAAACAAATTACCTTTCTTTTTTGGACCAAAGATTGAACCCAGGGTGCTTAACCATTAAACCACATATCCGCATGTCTTTCTTATTTTTTCATTTGAGACTGGGTCTTGCTACCTTGCTGAGGGCCTCACTAAGTTGCTGAGGCTGACGTTGAACTTGATCCCCCTGCTAGATCCCCCTGCCTCAGCCTCCTGAACAACAGGTGTGCACCACTGTGCCCAGTTATTACCTGGAAAACAAATTAACTATAAGTTGTTTTAAGGAAGTGCCTCCAGAGTCTACTCAAAGTTGGCTCAAAACTGGTTTTTCAAGAATAGGCATACACAAAAGAAGATACCATCATATCCTAGTGAAATGTGGCATTGCAAGTAACAGTTCAGACAACAGTGATGACCATAGGTATGGTATGTAAGAGGAATTCAGGATCACATGCATAACCTCCTGCCAAAGGCATGACCTGAACCACAACCTAAAGAAACAGCACACAAACCTAAGCAGGAGCACACAGGACATTCCACCAAACAACTGTCACATACTCTGCAAGTCCCTGAAGAGTGAGAAATGGAGTTTTAAGGTCCTTTTGTACAGGCCTGGATGAACATCTAGTCTCTTCATAGGTAGCATACTTTTCAAGGTGGGGGTTTTATCATGATACATGTGGAGGATTATGAACTTATCACACACACAAAAAAAATGTTTATAATATGGACATGTGGTCTTATGTTGCCTAAGTCCATTCTTGAAATGCTGGTTTCAAGGATTCGGGTGACAGTTCCTGGAAAACAACTTAAAGATACTTGGATCCAGCAAAAAATAAAGGCTCAGGAACATTTCACATGAAAGGAATCCATGCTTTACATATGACAGGAAAATGCAATGTGTGACCTTGTATTCTCTTTTGCTACAAAGAGGATACTATTGGGACAATTGGATAAGGGGCAATAAGTTGAGTTGATTTTGTAATAATATTGTCTCAATGTCAACTCTTTGATTTTGCACTGTGCTATGGTTATTCAATAAGTTGCTTGAGTCCTGGAAAGGCTTAGAGTTTTAAGACTAAAGGGCTATCATGTCTACAATTGATTCCAAAGTCTTTAAGAAAAACTATCAATAAGTCTATATAAAGAAATAACAAGCAAATGTGGAATAATTCTAATACGTGGGGAGTCTGGGGGAAAGATCTCCAGAATATCTTTCAACTTTTACCTGAATTTGAAAATATGTCACACTTAAGATATTTTTAAACAAACTATACATGATAAATACAGAACTAAAGCACCATGAAAAATAACAGAATCAATGGATGCTTACTCAATATATGCAAATAGGTCTGAAGGCCTTGTCATTTCCAAATAATCAAACCTGCCATAACTGTGCACAGGCAAGGCTTCTTGGATTTGGTGTGGACACTCTCCAGGTCATAACCTCTCACAGGTGTTCAACCTCCATGAGCCTTTGTTTGTGCAACTGTAAAATGACTCCAATAAGAATACCTACCTTATGATGTTATTGGGGGACTTAATCATTGGAATGTTACGAGGAAACCCACATTACATGTAGAACAAGTCCTAAAAAGAATAAGCATTTTATAAATGCTGGGTGTAATTGTTACTCACAAACCTTCAAAGAGAATATCATCACAGTGCTACTAAATTTTTCTCAGAAAATAAATTATTTTCAATGATAAAAGTATTTCTACAAAACACTTATTCAACAATTGTTTACTGTGGCCATTACTATTATAGGTGCTGAGGATTGAGCAGTAGCTTATATTCTAAAGAGAAAGAAATAACAAAAATTTTAAAGTGAAATATATAGAGAAGTGAGTTAACAGAGCTAAACTTAAATGTTGTAATGGAACATCAAGTGTGACAGGGATAAGAAATATTGGGGTGGATTTTTGAAATATTATTAAAATGTTTGTATATAACATTCCAAAATAGTGATGCATATACAGATATCTATACTCTCATATTATAAAAATGAATGCAAAAAATCTTTGAAAAGAACCATAAGAATCCTTCAATATAAGGAAACTATAAAATGTAACCCTACCAAAGTTTAGTCCTCAAATGCCAAGGTAGTTTAATACAGTAAAATTCTATGTAATAATTGATCACATTAACATGTATAAGGGTAAAATTTTTAATCACCTAAACTGCAAATAGCATGTTTAGAAAAAGTATATCATTTGGATTTTCTAATTTCAATAAAAACAAATTGTGACATATCTCAGCTGTCATCACCATTATTTCACATTGTCCTGGATATAGCCATCACTCCAGCTCACCAAGAGAAAGCTATTAAAAGTGTTAGAATTTGAAAAGAAAGAAATGCTTATGATTATGAAAATGACCAAAGAATCTATCAGGAAAACCAAGAAAGAATAAAGAAGTAACACCTAAATTTGAAAAGGAACCACCAAATGAGTTTAAACTTCATAAAATTGGTGACATAAAAACAAAGAGAAATGGACAACCTAATAAAATTGAAAAAAGTAATTTAACTGTGAATCTCTGCTAAAAGAGAACTTAGAGGCAAAAAGAACTGCAAAAAATAGAAAATCGCATAGAGTAGTAATCATACTTTAGTACTAATAGTATCATCTTGAGTTTCTTTGATTTTTCAGTTTGAGTGATATCTGATTGGAAAATAAGAATCATACAGGTTTTGGGTGTACAATGTGATATTTTCATATTTTGATATTTGTGTACCTTGTGAAATGACAATGATAACAGTGCCTGTACCTGTGTCAGTACTGGGAGATGCTGGTGAGGAACTCATCATACACTTTTTTTCAGATTTACCATTTTCCAAGTAATGGAAATTACAATGGTTCCATTGCAATATTCATACTTATTATGCTTTCCATATTAATTTAAAAATAAAACTATTGCCCTAAAAGTATACATGTAATGCTAGTAAAATCAAATCAAATAACTCATGTATAGCACTTCACTATAAAAGAAAAATGAACAAAAAATGTAAAAATAAAATAAGAAATGAAAATATAGGTACTAGAAATGGATGCAAAAACATAAATACACATCCTTGTAATACCATAAAAATTGTATTCATAAATAGATTGCATATTTTATTGAGTTCTTAGTATATGTGCACCAAAAATTCATAGGTCCCTTGATGAACAAGACTTTACAGAATGAGCAATACACTGGGGAAATATGTTAATATCTAAACCTATAATCTATTCTTTAATTATGCTTAACAAAATTGCCTTAGCGAATTCACATCAGTTTTAATTCTGAAATAAATAATGTATCCTGAGGAGACAGCTTCGTAGTGAAATGTTTCTCTTCATAGCAGGAGACTCAATACTTTCCTACCTTATGTGACTTATTTTCCAGAGTTTCTTCATAGCGTTTATCATCTCTGAGTTTCTCAGAGTATAGATGAAGGGGTTCAGCATGGGGGTTATGACCATATAAAACACACTCAATGACTTGTCAATGGGGAAAGTCTTCGCTGGTCTTGCATATATGAAAATACAGGGAACAAAGAAGAAGACAACCACAGTGATGTGGGAGCCACAGGTGGACAGAGCTTTCCGCCTCCCTTCCTGACTCAGGTTCTTCAGAGAGTGGAAGATGACCACGTAAGACATGAGTAAGAGCAGAAACAAAATAGAGCACATCAGCCCCCCATTGGCAATCACTAAGAGGCCAGTGACATAGGTATCAACACAGACAAGTTGCAGTAAGGGGTACATGTCACATGTAAAGTGGTCAATGACATTGGGGCCACAGAATGGGAGCCTATAAATAATACCAACTTGAAATGTAGAATGCACAAAACCTCCAGTCCAGGAAACTAGCAATAGCACAATACACACCCACGGCCTCATGATAACCAAATAATGCAAAGGTTTACAGATGGCCACATAGCGGTCAAAGGCCATCACCAACAGAAGAGTGACCTCTGCCCCAGCTAAAAGGTGTTCTGCAAAGAGCTGAAACATACAATACTTGAAGGATATGATAACTTTTCCTAAGAACAAGTTTGAAATCAAATGTGGGGAAATGACAGACGAATAAATGATGTCCACAAAGGATAAATTAGCAAGAAAGAAGTACATTGGAGAGTTCAGGGTCCTACTGAAGGTTACAGTTATGACAATGAGCAGGTTCCCCAGCATGGTCAAAATGTAGAAGAGCAAGAATAGAACAAAAAGTGCTTTCTGTTCCTTTGGATTTTGTGTGAGACCCAGGAGGATAAAATAAGTTTCATTGTTCCTATGTTCCATCTATTCATTTGTTGATACCAATTTCAGAAAGTAAAGCAGTTTACCTGTAAAACAATGAAAAATCCTTAGAAACATTATAACCATTTTTATTCATCTGCCATATATGTTTGAAGTATCTACTGGTGACACACTACCTTCAGTGGATATCTGGATTACCAAGTAAAATAAGACAAGCATTCCTGCCCTACGTGATTTGATACATAACTATGTTGTCCAAAGTTTAAAGACCAACTTGAGACAGGTGTTGATAAATATGTTGAAGCTGTCCTATTGATTCACAGCATTCTAAACCCATTGTGAACCTGTTGAGATTTGGAAAGGTTTCTCAGAGAAAGTTACTCTTTAGATGAGTTTAAAGATATGAAATAACAAGAGAGAATGGAAGGGAAATCCATGTAAAGATGCACTAGGTATAAAGTCACAGTATGAAAGTGAAGGCTCACCTAAGGTAACTTTCATATGAAGAGTGTATAAAATCAATTATTAATGGAAGACTAAAGACCACAATCACCGTGTCAATACTGGTGCTGAGTCTTGAGAAAATTATGCCCTTCCTCCACTTCCTTGGCCCTCAGGTCCACTGGAAATGTCACCCCCAAGCCTCTTAGCATTTGTTTTTCCAGGAACATGGTGCTCACAATGATGCTTCCATTCTCCAAGACAGACGCCCTCTCCACTTCTCTCCTCTTTCCTTGCACCAGCCTCACCTTTCAATGTCTACATTTCTACTCACTATCTCTTCAAAGCCATCTGGACTCTTTCTATCATGATTACCAAACATCTCCCAACAGGTATCCATTAATAATCACAAAGCTGACTTCACATATTGGACATTTATTGCAGCAACAGCACCTCACTTCCTGGTACCAAAAGCAATCTTTGTCTGCTAAGGCTACAATACTTTTAAACACAAATGTGTTGTCTCAGAGCCCTGCTGCTAGACACTCAAAATAAAGGTTTGGGCAGTGGTGGATCCCTCAGAAGACGATGAGGGAAGGACCAGCTCCTTCCCTGGCTTGCTGATAACAGCTTGTATTTTTGTGTCATTCTCCCTGCATTTAAATTGTCTATTCCAATACAATATAAGTTACATGGGATTGGGACCCATTTTAATACAATTTTATAACTGGATGACCTTCACAAACTCCCTATTTCCAAATAAAGTGGTTTTTGTGTGGTACTGCAGGTAGGACCTCAACATATAAATTATATGGAGTGGACACTCTAAAACCACAATAGTTTCATGTGATAACTTGACAAACCAATAATTACCACAGTCTCACCTTACCAAATCCCTGATAACTCTTTCTAGAGACTTTGGCTGACTATTCCACGTTATCCTAACCTATAAATACCTAAAGCACTCTGAATTGCTTATTTTCAACATTATCACACCCCTAATTTTCAAGTTGTTATCTACAACTATTTCATTGACATCTTCAATTAGATATCCTTTTAGTATTTAGAAGAGTAAATATTTTATTTTTCACAATAAGTCTATCCCTTCCTAGTTTTGTCTAACTAAAGGGTACTTCCTTCTGTCTTGTCCTTCAAGTCAAATTCTGACAATGTTCTACCTTCCTTTATTCCTCTTACATTGCTTATGTATGCATTTGTTCAGTCCCCTTGGCTTTCTATTTATAATATCTTGCAAATGTGATCATTCTCATTTCATCCCCTTTCACCCCTATAGATAGCAAGAGTCCCCTGCCACATCTACCACTGACTCTTTGACAGATGCTAATCTCAGAGACCAGAAGCATATGACACAAATTTTGATGCAATGGTGATATTGTACAAAGGTCTGTTCAATCTTTCCATTTAGCCAACCAAAAGTGTTCATAGAACACTATATTGTGTCACCTTTTTCACAGGAGGTGACCTTACAGGCATCAGTGTGTCCACTAGCTCATGAAGGCTCAAGGTCTACCCTGGGTTTATGTCATCCGAGGACAGAAATCTGCACGCTGACTGAGGAATAAGCTTTTTGCCTTGGACCTTTTACTTTTTGAGATGGAAACAATAGTGTTGAGCATATTAGTGGTCCCTGATTTAAATTTTCAATTTTTTAATTTATTTAT
Source organism: Glaucomys volans (assembly GCA_020662805.1). Classification (NCBI taxonomy): domain Eukaryota; kingdom Metazoa; phylum Chordata; class Mammalia; order Rodentia; family Sciuridae; genus Glaucomys; species Glaucomys volans. Next base: position 18,964 of record JAJEJO010053494.1, read on the forward strand.
ATTGTCTCATATAATCTGAACAGCCACTTTCTGCCTGCTGAGTTTTATCAATGTTTTCTTACATACTCACCTGATATAATGTCCTGTATAATGAAACATTCACACAATTTCAAAATCTGATTTCTGCTACTGACTCTAAAATCCTACCTTTGGAAGCTTGTCTTCAGCTGAAGGAGGAAATTTGATCTCACTCAGAAATAGTGAGTAATCCCTCTTCCATCCAGTATGCACACAGAAGAAAACAAGCTGTGCTATTCTTGGAGAATGTACTTAAAATCAAACAACCGTGTTTGTCCATTTTCCCTGGAGTCTACTAAATACTGCAGTAAATAATTAGTGATTATAGTGGTATCCAAAGGAATTTCTTGTAAAAAGAGAAAACATGCACTTTTCCAAATTAAAACAATTAACTAAAAATGCAAACAAGTAATTTCAATAAGGAATAGCACATATAGCATTTTTAAAAAAGGAAAGTTTTCTAGGTTCTTTTCTCATAACTTTAATAAATATCATTCAGCCTTTAACCTATTTCCTCTTGTCCTGGTGAGGTAAACATTTGTGCTTGGAATATGGATAGAGGACTCACGTGCCTTTTCAAATCCTTTAAGAATAATAAACCATCTCTTTAAAAAATTATAACTATTACTAACAGAGGAGAGCTTTTCCCTGATACAGACAAAGATCACTAAAGATTTTATACCATGAACACACATTAATCAGGAGCCCTGCAACTGGAACATGTCCAAGCTGATGCTTGCTTAATTACACTCCCTGGGACTCTCCATATGCTTTTGAAAGAACATCTGTGTCAAGACCCAATGCATCAAACACATACGTAGAGTCACAATGATGTAACAAGGAAAAATAGTTTCAGAAATATTATGGGACAAATAAACAAGAATAAAATATTAGCCCTACTAATTCGTTCCAAAGAAAATGAGCTTATCACTTACTCCTTTTATACATCAGAGTAACTTTCATTTTCTGTTTATCTAATCTTCACTTTTCTCCCTATGAGTTTGAGATTAAACATATTTCAAAAGATTTATGCACTGTAGTAACTAGTTATTTACATATTTATTTTCTTTATTCTTTGTTTATCTACAAAACTAAAGAATGCCATCTGCGATGGCACATGCCTGTAATCCCAATAGCTCAAGAGGCTGAGGCAGGAGGATCATGAGTTCAAAGTCAGCCTCATCAACAGTAAGGCACTAAGCAAGTCAGTGAGACCCTGTCTCTAAATAAAATACAAAATAAGGCTGGGGATGAGGCTCAGTGGTGAAGGGCCCCTGAATTCAATCCCCAGTACTCCCACAAAAATTTTTTTAAAAAACTAAAGAACGTCTATTTCATTCCAGATAATATGATATTAGATAGTGATACAATGGTTAAAAAAGAGAAGAAAAAAATGAAAATGTGGTCCTAATGGCATCAGCTTTATATCTTCTAATAGAGCCACAAAATAATAGTGGGAATAATTAAATTAGAAGCTATAATCTCTGATTGGACAACAATAGGTTATTGTGACAGAGAAAAAATAAGACTGAGACACTTTTTGAATAAGGTAATTAAATAAGTCCTTTTTAAAGGTGAGATTTAAGCTAAAGCTCAAGGATGATAAGTCAGTTAGTTGCTCCTCTGGTTATATTGTAACACGTGGGAAGATCCAAAGTGGAACTCAGCTGGGCAATTTCAAGATGCTGTGAGGTCATTGAACCTGAAGGGGAGTAACCCAGGGAGAGGGTAGGACAATGAGAAGTTGAAGACATGAGCAAGAACCAAACTCAGCAGGGGAATCACAGATCTTACTAAGGAATTTGAACTGCATTCAAAGCTCTTTTTAAATTAGAGTAAAGAGGACTTCCTGTTACTTCAGCAAAAATTCTCAACATTTAGCAAATCAAGTCCAGCAAAGTGGAATAAGAATTGTACACCATGACCAGCTGAGATTATCTCAGATGTACAAGTCTGGTTCAACATTCAAAAATCAGTTAATGTACTCCATCACACCATAGGATAAAGAAGAAAAATCACAGGATTATATCAACAGTTGCAGAAAAAGTATTTAATAAAATTCTACATCCCTTCATTATAAAGATATTCTGTAAACTATGGTAGAAGAAAACTTCCTAAAGTTTAAAGAAAAAGAATATTTTCAAAGCAATCAAAAATTGACATCATTTTTAAAAGTGAGAATCTAGAAGCTTTCCTGGTAAAATCGGATTAGTAGTGTTTGTGTCATTGTAACCAAACCTATTTCTTCCTGTCATAAGCTGCCTACCTACAGCAGTTATTTATTATTTATTTATTAGCAGTTAGTTATTAGTTATTTATTAGCAGTTAGTTATTGCCCTGTTAACCCATATCAGTGGATTAATTCACTCATTATATCAAGACTCTCATGAGCTAATCATTTCAGCTCCTAACATTCTTGCCCTATCTCACTCAGGAGACTGTGCAGAATACCACATTTGTATACCATAGCAATCAGGAACAAGGGAAGGATGTTACCTCTCACCATTCTTCAACATTGTAGTCAAGTGCCAGCTGTGGAGAGCAGTGACAGAGGATGGGACACCAGTGACTGAGATTGGGCTTCTCTGATGACCGCATGGCTGTGGCATGCGGGAATGCAGTGCCTGGGAATGTTTCTGTGCAAGAATACAGGATGCCTAGCTGCTGTGGCAATGCCCTGCATGAGGAGGCTCTGTGCAAGAGTCCTGTCAGCTCTGACCTTGATCTTAGGCACACAGCTCCTGGGAAGGAAGGAATTCTTATGCTAGACAACCACAATGTTTCACCAGCTCCACTTCTCCTGGACCTGCCCTCTTCACAGTAACTTTAACAATGGACTTTCTTGAGAGCTACACAAAGCTCCTAACATTGCACTTTTCCACTGTGGACTGCAACTGCAGAAAAGCTTCATAGATGTCCTAGTTTCTGTAACTTTCCTGATCACAAAAAATAATGGTTGCAAAGTCTTTAACCTGATAATGAAGCATATATAAATAAAGATTGCTGGTGTAACTCTTTAGATCTGCATCTCCATCAGAGAGCAGAGCCCCACCTGATCCCAGCTTACTCTTCAGAATCTGTGTTTGTGGGTCTTCATTTTTCTAATCCCCCTTTGACCCTCACGAGAACTGCGACTTTGGCTGTGCTCCTCATAGCATCAGTTAATATAATAAGACAAGAAAAGGAAAGTGTATACTAATTAGAAGAAATAAAACTGTCCTTGTTTGCAGTTGACATCATCTATGCAGAAAATCCCACATAATATTAAATGATTAGTGTGAAGCTGAAATACAAAAGGATAATGTGCAAATATCAAAGACTCTCCTATATGCCAGCAATGCACAAGTCAAAGTTCAAGTTAAAAACACAGTAGCACTCACACTAGTACTCCCCAAAATGAAATGCTTGGGTGCAGCTCTCACAAAACATGTACAAGACTCTATGAGGGAACTGCGGTGCTCTGATGAAAGAGGACATAAGTGAAAACACATCCGCGGCCCATGCACAGAAAGTCTCAACATTGTCAAGGTTGGTTCTTCCCAGATTGATCTTCACCACAATCAAAATCTTCATGACCTAATTTTATACGTATTGACAAACTATGAAATTTACACTCTGAGGCAAAGACACAGAAGGGGCAGCACCATGCCCAGGAGGGTGTTTTTTGAAGAACAAAATTGGACAGTGAGCACTATGCAACATGAAGGCTTGCCACAAAGCTATGTAATCAAGACATGCAGTATTGGCAAGAGACTCTAGGAGGTGATCTCAGAGAAGACAAATACATCACCCATTTTAGAAAACAGGTTGATAGTTTCTCATGTAGTAATGTGTACTTAGCATACAGTCAAGCAACTAGGCTCTGTATTAGTCAGAGTTCCCTAGAGGAACAGAATCAATAGGAAGTATGATTATTAAAAGGGGATTTATTAGATTTGTTAACACAAACAGAAGCTGGCTAGTGCACAATGACCGTCTGCAGACTGGAGAGCTGGAAGAACCAGTAGCTGAACAGTCCAAGAGGCGAAATCCCCAAAACAAGAGGGATCAACAGTGCTACCAGAGTCAAAGCCCAAGGCTTCTGAAAACTTCCTGGAGAATCACTGGCAGAGTTCACTTTGGAAGAATGAAGAAGCAAGTGTCTAATATCCTCAGATGATCAAAGCAGCAATCAAGAACTCATTCAGGAAGAGTTGAGCTTGCATCTGCACCTGCTTCCTTGTTTTTCCAACTTTTATTCCATCCAAGCCACCATTCTATTGGGTGATGCAGTCCACACTTAGGGAGGGTCTCCACTTCACGTCGCTATCTACAATCCAATCATTCCTAGACATGCCCTCATTGACACAACCAGAAGTCTCTTAATCATCAGAATCTCTTATCCAATCAAGTTGACAGTTCAAATTAACCATTACAGGCTCAATGATGGTCATTCAAATGAACCAGAAGTTTATGCTCACATGTTTGTGACTTCTTTCTTTGTAATGCCAGAACTAGAACTTGAAGGAAGGAAGGAAGGAAGGAAGGAAGGAAGGAAGGAAGGAAAGAAGGAAGGAAGGAAGGAAAGAAGGAAGGAAGGGAGGAAAGGAGGGAAGGAAGGAAGGGAGGGAGGGAAAGAGAGAAAGAGAAAGAAAGAAAGGATTATTTGGCTGCACCAGTGGGAAGGAAGCATGGAGCTGGGATTGCATCTGGCTGGGGGAAGTGTGGCAGTCTCCCAGAGGTGGAGGCAGTGGAAGGCTCAGGGGTGGTCAGTTGACTGCACATCTGCTGAACAACAAGCTACCTTTCAGTCTCCCTCTCTCCTGTGGGACAAAGCCCAGGAGCCCAGGCCAGTTCAGCCAGAGTCACCATGACCAAGGAGGTTAGCAAGAGTGGGAATCTTTGGCAACAAGCTGGGTGGCAAGGAGCTGGACCTGAGCCTCAGTGATCTGAATGAGGTCCTGGTCAGAGCTGGCTGCACTTCCAAAGGCCACCATACTGAATCTGTCCTGCCATAAAATGAGTAGTCTGCCATCGGATTTCTGTGGCCTCACACACGTGGTGAAGCTGGACCTCAGTAAGAACAATGCAGCAGCTGCCTGATGACTTTGGCCAACTGGTCAAGCTCCAGCTCCTGGATGTCCTCAACAACAAGCTGTATTCCCTGCCTGTCAGCATTGCTCAGCTCAAGAACCTGAAGTGGGTGGAACTGAAGGACAACCTCTTGGACCCCATCCTGGTCAAGTGGCCAGGTGATTTTTTGGATGAGAAGCAATGATAAACAGTGTGCAAACAAGATCCTAAACAGCACATGAAGGCTTTGCAGGCAGATGAGGAGTGAGAGGCAGAGGCAACTGGAAGAAGAACAAGAGGCAGAGAAGAGGTGGGAGGCCAAAGAGTGAGCTCAGGAAACTCAGGAGCCAGAACTGAGGAACCGGGAAAAGGCACAAGAGAAGGAGCATCTGTGAAAGGAGTATGACGCCCACAAAGCTTCCACTCGGCAACAGGAGGAGCCCAAGAAGGAAGTAAATCAAGCCCCCAAATCTAAGTCTGGCTCCCATCCTCACAAACCACCCATGGAAGCACACTGGGTCCTGGGCTGTGCTGAAGCTGCTGCCGCCACTGCTTCAGCTGTGTGTGGCCGGTGGGCTGGCTGCGTGTCGGGTGACAGCAGTGCAGCAGCCACACCTCTTCCCCAGTGTGAACACCATCTAGGACAATGCTGTGCAGGGTCTGGGCCACCAGGAGATCCTCCAGTAGGTCCTGCAGAATGACTCCCAGCAGTGAGTTTGTCCTCCCACTTGCTGCCTCCCAGTCTTGGAGCTCAGATTCTTGTGGAATTGGCTTCTGCTGGACACAGCCTTTTTAGTGTCAGACCTCCCTGCCATCTTCAAATGGCTGCCAGTTGGTACTTGAGACCTCCGCTTTGTAGGACTTCTTGCTCTTTACTCACGGTTCCCTAGTGGAATGAGAAGAAATGGGAGGTGGAGAGGGATAGTTACCTGCATCCTAAAGGAGTCAGCTTGGGGGTTTCTAGTTATTATACTAAGCTGTGTGAAGGCAAGGCTCGTTTCTACTAAATGGTCAGCGGTCACTACATTTATATTTTTGGGACACAAACCCTTTCTTTCATTCCTCCCTGGGTAGCCCAGGCAGATCAGGAGGAAGTGTGTTCCTGGGAACTAGGGGACCACCACACTCAGCAAATCCAGTCGAATTTGGGGAGGGTGTTATCTGTTTCCTAAAGGACCTCTAAGACATTCAAACATTTTAGGGACCATACAAAATCTCTGGCTGTGAAAGGAACTTCACAACCTTCAGCCCATATAACACCTGAGGCAGAGAAACTGAGGCCTTCCATAACTCACCCAGCAGACTCCCAGGTAGTCTAAGGAGGAACCAGATTCCCACTCTGGTGTTCTTCCTTTCCTTGGCATCCTCTGTAATGTTCAGAGAGAACAGAACTCACACCAGAATTAAGTATAGAAACAGAGTCATGACTCACAAATAGAGATCTCATGCCGTCAAGGTCTTGGGCGGCTCCTGTGGAGTCCTGGCCCAACTTATATGGCTCCCACAAAATGGCAGCAGGCCCAGCTCCTTGCCCCAGGTTCAGAGCATTAACTCCCTGATTGCCAGGAAGGGAGGAGGTGGATCTCTGCAAAGCTGCACTGTCTGTGGCAGCTCCATTAGCCCCAGGTGAGACTAAATACCTCAGAGGCGACCTAAGCACAGCTTCACAGACACTGAGGTTCAGAACTGTTTGATTCAGACCTATTACAGGAGGGAAGGAATGAATGGAAACTGCAGGAAATGAAGGGAAACAAGTAGCCACACGGAGCTGAAAAGGGGTGCATTGAACTAAGGACTAGCACAAATACAGCAGCACTGTCCTTTCCCTTGGCTGCTAGATTGAGCATTTTCTTGCCTCTACCTCATCTTTTCACAAGAGCTAGATGACAACATTAGAAGATCACGTCTCAGTGCTCATTCACTGAAAACTCCCCTGGTAGCTGTGCCACCCAGGTCCACACCTTGCTCAGAATCACTGCACATTCCTTAGTCTTCCCCAAGCTGCAGAGTCTTCAGTCTAAGTGCTTTATTGAAACTAAACACATAATACATAGCAATAAAAATACAGAAGTCAGCCTAGTCATCATAGTTCTTTTGGTGGGTTGAGGCAGCTCAGTGGCTGAGCCAATCTGCAGGCTAGAGTTCACTCTGACTTTGAGATTTGATGCTGATTCTTTTGGATTTCTATAATTATTCAATCCATGTCTGAGGGGTCAAAAAAAGAGAGAGGATTAATCTACTGGATTAATGTGCTACTGGAGTGGGTTGGTTATCGTAGGGGTGGGATGCTGATAAAGGTGGGTTCAGCCCTCCCTTGCTGCCTCATCCTTGCCCTCTTCTACCATTCCCCCTTTACCAAGGATGGCACAGCCCCCAGACTCTCTCCAGATGTCAGTGCCATGTTCTTGGGGCTCCCAGCTTCCAGAACCAAGAGAAAATTATTCTTCATTCTTTATGAATTCAGCAGTCTCACTTATTTTTTTTTCTCTTTTTTTAAAATTTTTTTTTGTTTACTTATTGATTCATTGAACACAAATGGAGTACGGACCAAGGGAGGAAGAGATTTCATAAAAGTCTATGTTATTTCTGCTAAAATTGCATTGAACCTAAAACTGCTTAAAAATAAATTTTCTTACTTTAAAAAAGCATGGAAGATATCCAGTATCAGGAAGCTAGATGACCCAGGGAGCTGAGGTCCAAACAGATAGAGATACAAGGTGAGATGAAATGTCAAAAAGTTTTCAATATAGCCTAATGTGGATTTTAAGCAAGATTACACATAACTCAGAGACAGGTGCCTAAGTGTTAGGCTTCTTAATAATTTTATAACATTGAGAAAGTTAAACATACAGAATCCTCATTTTTTCTTGGCAATGAGGGGGATAATATATAAATCGAGGTGTTAATGAAACAGAAAATCAGATCATAGACTTCATCTGATTCATGTCTTCTAACAGTCACAAAATAATAATGGGAACAACTAAACACAGTAGATAGAACAAAGTGAAGTCTAACAAATGACAAGAGAAAATCCTCAGGGCACTACAGATATTACTCAGGGATTTGAAATTATTAAGGTTCTTTTCAAATGAGAGTAAGGAGGACTTCCAGCTTCTGGTTCAATGAAAATTCTCAACAAACCATTAGCAAATTCAATCTGAAAATGTATAAAATCAATCATGCACCATGACCAACTGAGATATATCCTAGATACATATGGCTGATTTAGAATTCAAGTATCAATTAATGCAATGCATTAAACTAAAGGATAAAGATGAAAAATCACATGGTTATACAGATACAGTTAAAGCATTTAAAAAATTCCACGCTCATCCAATACTGAGGGGAAGAATAAAAATGGACAATTAATAATGCCTAACTTCGAGACAGTATAAGCTATGAAATCAAGACAGTGTAGTATTGATGAAAAGAGTAGACAAATTGATCAAAGGATATACAAAAATGTCAGACACTTCGGAAAACTGGCACTTCCTTATGAATCCAAGCAAACTCACCACACCATCAAGTAAGTGGGCACCTTGGAGTCTATACAAATGAGTCAAAAATGTCACCCTTATGGAAAAAGCTATTCAAATGTTTCTAAAACCTTTGTTCATAATTGTCAAAACTTAGAATCAACAAAGATGATCACATGAATGGATAAAAAAACGGTGGTCCATCCACACAATGAAATATAATTCATTTCTTAAAAAGAAATTAGCTACTGAGCCATGAAAAGACAGAAGAAACTTGGTATATAGCCAAGTGAAAGAAGTCAGTCTGAAAAAGCTACAAGTTGTATGACCCCAACCACATGACAGTCCAGAATGTTCAACATGGTGGAGAAACTGAAAACATCAGTAGTGGTTAGGGGTTAGAGGTACAGAGATGATGGGGTGGATCACAGAGGATATTTTCTTTAGTGAAACTCTTCTATGACACCATAATAGAGATGCATGTCTTAGAAAGTTTTCCAAGTCCATAAAAAATACAACACCAAGAGTCAAGACTGCATGCTGATGTATAAAAGGAACTTTGAATGATACCATTGTGTCATTATTGATTAATTAATTGTAAAATGTACTACCATGGTGTAGGAAGATTATAGTGTCTTCTTAAATAAGTCCCCTAAATTTCATGAGCTAGAAACTGTGCAACAGTGTTGAAAAATGTTAGAAAAAAATGTTAGAAAAAAACCATAGTCTAAATAAACTGTTTAGTTTAAACTAAAATAGGTAGGAGAACAAAATGAAGATAAGAATGGTTTCCTCCATTAAAAAAACCTTAGTGCTATCATATCTGTGTTATTTTGTTTTCCATTCCTATAACAAACAGCTGAACTAAATCAACTTAATAACAGAACAGGTTTATTTTGGCTCACTATTTCAGAGGTGTTGGTCCATCACCAACAGGCCTCTTTGCTTTGGGCCTTTGGTGAAGCAACACATCATGGTGGGGAGCAAGTTGCTGAACAATTGTTCACAGCTCTTATGGGACATTAAAATGAAAGGGAGGAAGAGATCAGAATCCCACAATCCTTTTCAAGAGCATCTCCTTCAACAACCTAAAACCTCCCACTAGGCCTTACCTCCACACATGTTAACCATCTTTCACTAGCCGTGGAACCAACTTCTGTGGGCTCTTGGGGAACATTCCAGATTCAAATGATAGCAATCTGTACTTGGCAATTTGATCACGAATTAATTAAAATAAGAAATTGAATAAATCACTATCTATCCTAATCACAATAGTGAAAGAAGCACACATCTCAAATTTAGAACATATACAAAGAGACCAAAGAAAGCCTTAAAAATGTGAGTAGTTTTTATTAATTGTGATAAAACAATAACTGAATCAGAATCAAGTAAAATAAATTTTAATCCAGATTAAATCAATGATTTCACAGGAAATTATGAACCGCCAAGATTTCAAATATATTCATTATTTTATATTTAAGATGTGTTTCTTATAGGCAGAATATAAATGGATCTTGTTATTTTTATGGAATCTGCAATCTTTGCATTTTATTGTGGTATTTAGACCATTTACACTTTAAGTAATTGTTGGTAAAGTTCATTTTAAACATACAATCTTGCTATTTTTCTATGTGCTTCATAGTATGTTTCATATCATTTTGATGCTTTATTTTGGATTATCTTCTTTGGTCTGTTATTGACATAACTCTTACTTGAGGGGCTTATAAATTATAATTTCAGCTAGTTACAGTTTAACATCAAGTGATATTCTAAAACTTCATGTATTTTATAAAAACTTCAAATAGTAAACTTATTATATCCCTTTTGAGCCATGATGACTTTATTGTCAAACTACATGTGTTTAAAACCCCGTAATATGATGTTATTTCTGGGTCTTAATTAGTAATAATTTTTTGGGAGGGGTACTGGGGATTGAACCCAGGGACACTCAGCCACTGAGTCACATCCCCAGCCCTATTTTGTATTTTATTTAGAGATAGGGTCTCACTGAGTTGCTTAGGGTCTGGCTAAGTTGCTGAGGCTGGCTTTGAACTTGAGATCCTCCTGCCTCAGCCTCCCAAGTGCTGGGATTACAGGGTGTGTGTCACCGTGCCTGGCTGAGGCATAATTTAAAGAAATTTAAATAATATGAAAAATCTTAAATATTCTCATGCAGTTATTGCTTTTGGTGGTCTTCATCTGGTTGTACAGACTGATATTCTCACCTAGGATCAATTTCATGAGTCTGAATGACTTCCTTTAACATCTTGTAATGAGAGCCACTGACAGCACTATCATCTTATTCTACTTTGAACATTTTCTCTATGTTATTGACTGAGTCATTTGTTTAGGATGTGCTTTTGTGTAATTTTCTTTATGCTTCTTATGCCTACCTTCATGAAGCTTCTTGGATAAGTATTTATGAAGTCTATCAAATTAAAAATATTTCTTTCATTATTTCTTTAAATATTTCTCTATCCTCTGACACTGTTTTCTTTCAGCATCTCAAATTATGTATTTATTTAGTCACTTGTAGTGGTTCATCAACTCACTGCTGGGAGTTCCTGTTTTGTGTTTTGATATATTTTATTTCGAATAGTTTTACTGTATCTTTTGTAATCTATTGCAATGTCTATTGTGCTGTGAATTCCATACCCTATTTTTTTTTTCACTGCAAATACTGTGACTTTTGCCTCTTTAGCAAATTCGGATTAGATTTTTTTATCTTCTATATGTCTGATTCTTGAACACATGGAATATAATTACAATTTCTTTCAATACCATTTATGCTACTGCTAATATTTATGCTACTTTACAACCTAAAAAAACAGCATGCAAACCTAAACAGGAGCACTCAGGACCTTCCACCAGATAACTGTCATGCACACTGCAAGTCCTTTAGTTTCTTTTGTGCAGGTCTAAAGGGTCTTCCCGGCTCTTCATAGGTTGCATACTTTTCAAAGTTGGGGTTTTATCATGAACCCCGGGGGGATTTTGAGCTTATCACACACAAAATGTTTATGATATAGACATGCTGTCTTCTGTTGCCAAAGTCTCTTCTTGAAATGCTTATTTCAAGGTGACTATGAGTGGACTCTGGAGACACTCCCTGAAAAACAACTTAAAGCCATCTTGACCCAGAAAAACATAAAGGCTCAGGAATGGTTTCACATGAAAGGAATCCATGCTTTACATATGATGGGAAAATGCAATGTGTGTGTTTCTATTCTCTTTTGCTACAAAGAGGATGTTAGTGGGACAGTTGGTGAAGAAGCAATAAGCTGTGTGGATGTCATAGTAGTATTGTCTCAATGTGAACTTGATTTTGATCTCTGTGCTGTGGTTATTTAATGAGCTTATTGTGTTTTGGAAAGGCTTAGAAGTTTAAATAGCAAAGAGTAACCATGTCTCCATCTACTGATAAGCCTTTAAGTAAAAACTATTAATTCTACGCATATAAATGACAAAAAGGAATGCAGAATTAGAACTAAGGATATTGACATAAGTCTTTAATGATGTGTATATGTTTGTGTGTATATATACAAAAAAAGAGAGACAAAAGAGTAAAAAGCAGACACAGAAAAATATGACTACATGAGGAACCTGGGGCAAGGTTCTCCAGGATATCTTGCAACTTTTACCTTGCCATACCCACCACTATTGCCCTCAGTGCTTGACACAGTTCCACTGGGAATAATGAAGATTCTTGCATGGTCTAATCTTCTGGGAAATGTGGACGTGGCATGCTCTTTCTTGTTTTTGTTATTTGTTATTGTTATTGGATGTTTGCATTTAAAGATTTCAGTAAAAAATCAGACATTAAGTGATTTGGAACATAAAAATAACACCACTCAAGCCTTAATTGATTTCATATTAATATTACCTTAAGCAAAGGGAAGAAATGTCATGGGTCAGATCAACAAGAGTTATTGTCCCCTGCTCCCAGTTAGCTTAATGCAGCCAGACTGCTTGGCTGCTTTAGCCCAAACCAGGATGTGCTCCCCTCTTAATGAAACTGTTTTCACAGTTCAAGGACCATACCTGGATTGCTTGGGAAGCTATAACTTTTCCCTAGAGTATAATCTTTAAAGCCCCTAGATATAGGTCTCCCTTTCCTTTAGATAGAAGTTATAATAGGAAATAAGAAGTGCTTTTCTTAGATGTCATTTAACTAATTAACAAAAAGAAGTTCCACTTTATATACAACAGATAGATCAAAGGGCGCTGTGCTGTCATTGAGAGAGATGCCAAGTGTGCTTGATTGATATGGCTGTTTGTTATTCTTGACTCAACTTTAAACCATGATGTGCTAAAACCTATATAACTTATGAGAATGGCCTCTGCTCTTATTGTTCCTAGTAAGATGAAAACCAGAACCAATTAAAGGTTTTTGTGATGTTTTTCTTAGAGGAATAGGAGAAGTTATCTTATTTTGATTATACTTATGCTCATTAGATTCACTCAGAGCTTGCAACATTTTCCCATTCATGTAAGCTCAAGAGATTGTACTCAAGGTGAATAAAAATAGTTAAATTGTGTGTGAAACAGTAAAGTAGGAACTTAGATGTGAAACTTACTTAGAATTTAGCCATGAAACAGTAAAGTTACAACTAAGCTCAGATCTTCGAGTCTGTGTCGCTTTATTCTCATCACCGACCACTTCCCCCCACCAAGCTGTGCCACGACCCCTGCTAAGACTGGACCTCAGCATTACCTGAGTTTGAAATATGTCACAATCAAAATATTTTTAAACAAAAAACTAGACATGAAAAATATAGAAGTGCCAATGCAGCAAAAACAAGAATAGACTCAATGGGTACTTTCTGCTCAGTGTATGCAAGTAGGCCTGAAGACCTCATCATCATCACTAGGTGATACCTGAGCACAGGCAGGACTTCCTGGATTGGTCTGGATGTTCTCTCAAGGTCATTGCAAAGGGTTTTCAACCTCAATAAACCCTTGTCTACACAGCTGTAAAATGGATCCAATAAGAGTACCTACTTCATGATGTTATTGGAGGAATCGATACTCTGATGTAATACATGGAATCCCACCTAGCATGCATAGAACAGGTGCTGAAAAGGATAAGCATTTTATAGCTGCTGAGTGTGATTGTTACTCACAAACCTTCAAAGAAAATATCACCTGTATGTTCCTTAAGCTGTGCCAGAAAATAAACTATTTTAAAGGGTAAAACTATTCCTACAAAGCACTCAATCAACAATTATTTACTCTGTCCAGCATGATTACAAGGGCTAAGGATGGAACAGTTTATATTCTAGAGGGAAACAAATAATAAATAAAAATTTTAAGTAAAATATGTAAAGAACTGGACAACAGTGCTAACCCTAAGTGTGTAATTAAAACATCTATGACAGGGAAAAAAAGTATTGGGGCAAATTCCTTTTTTCTTTTTTTCTTTTTAACCAGGAATTAAACCCAGGGTCTAGATAAGTTACCTAGAGCCTCACTAAGTTGCTGAACTTTGAACTTGTGATCCTCCTGTCTCAGCCTCCAACTTGGTGGGATTACAGGAGTGTGCCACACATCCAACGGGGCAGATTCTTAAATGGTGATCAGATAAGATCCAGTGTATAAAATTCCAAAATATTGTTATACATACAAATATATACTCTTTCACATTATAAAATTCAACACAAAAAAAACTTTTGAAAAGAACCACAAGAATCCTTCAATATAAGAACATTACAATGTAACCCTAGCAATGTTTATTCCTTAGGTGCCATGATAATCCAATACAATAAAATCTTATGAAATATTGATCATAATATTATGTATAAGGGTAAAATTGTTTAGTTATCTAAATAATTGCTAGTGAGGTCTTTGGAAATGCATACTATGTTGACTTTTATTTCAATTAACACAAATAGTTATATATTTCAGCTGTCATCAACAATATTTCACATTATACTGGATGCAGTCATCAATCCAGTTCACTAAGAGAAGTATATTAACAATGTTAGCATTTGGAAAGAAGAAATGCTTATGATTATAAAAATGAGAAAAGAACATAGCAGCAAAACCAGAAGGAATAAAGAAGCAAATCATAAAGATGTCTGTCTCATTCTATCATCTTTCATAGCCCTGCTCCCTCCTCCCTCTCATTTCCCTCTATGTAATCTAAAGTGCCTTAATTCTTCTCTTACCTGCCACTCCACGACCCCCATTATGTAGAACCATCCACTTATCAGAGAAAACATTCGGCCTTTGGTTTTTTGGGCTTGGCTTATTTCACTTAGCATGTTATTCTCCAATTCCATCCATTTTTCTGCAAATGCCATAATATTAGGTATGAATCTAAATTGTGCACAACCATAGAAATGAAAAGTTGTACCCCATTTGCGTACCATGAATCAAAATGCAGTCTGTAAAAATGAAGAAACAGACAAACAGAAAAGGAAAAAAAAGGCCCCACCAAATGATTCTAAGCTGGATGACATCAAAGAGAAATGGACAATCTCCTAAAGGTGGAACACAGTAATCAACTGTGGTTTTCTACTAGAATAGAACCTACAGGCAAAATGAATTGCACAAAAATGGTAAATCACATAGAGTAGTAATCACGTTTGTAGTAACATTAATTTTTTTATTTCTTTAATTTTTTCAGCTTTACTTATGTATTATAGACACATAGGAATCATGCATGTTTCAGGAGTACAACATGATATTTTCATTTATGTATCTTTTGTGAAAGAGCACATAACATAATTAACACATGCATCAACTCACATGATTAAAGTTTTCTTTCTTCAAATTTCATTTGTGGTAGGACACTTAAGATCTACCCTCTGATATAATGTCAAGCACACAATATGGTATTATGAGCAATAGTTACCATGCTATTGATCAGACACCAGAAATAGTTTAGCTTGTATGTGAAGCTGAGTACTCTGAGAACAACCTCTCCAGTTTTCCCACCCTCAGCCATAGCAACCACCATTCTTTCTTCTGCTTCTATGAGTGTGATGATAGATTCACATAGAAATGGCATCATGCAGTGTTTGTCCTCCATGTCTGACCAGTATCGTGTAGCATAATGTCCTCCAAGTTCACTCAGGTTGCACCAATGACAAGATTTCTTAACTTGAAGAATCTTAGAAAAACAGCGCCTGCACAATGGGAGCAAGCACTGGGAGGCCTGGTGAGGAATGCATCACACAACTTTTCTTCAGATTACCATTTATAAGTGTTCCATTGTAATATTTGTATTTATTAAGGTTTCCATGTTTATTTTAAATATATAACTATTGCACTTAAAAATATGTATGTAATGCTACTGAAATTCAACTTTACATAGTATTTAAATATTGAATGGCTATAATAGAAAAATCAAATAAAAAAGTAATGACACCACAGGTACTAAAAATAAATGTGGTAATTTAAATTTTGTTTACTGACATTTCTTTTTATTCAGTCCTACTACAAATTTCCAGGCATAGTGATAACCAAACCATTACAGACGATGCATTTCACTAGGGACATACATTGCCACAAACCTATAGCTCATTCTTAAATCATATTTACCAAATATGCGTTAGGGAGGAAATCAGCATCAGGTTTAACTCTGATGAATTCAGAGGAGACAACTTCATAGTGAAATGTTTCTCTTTGTAGCGGGAGACTCAAAATGACATACTACCTGATGTGACTTATTTTCCAGAGTTTCTTCATAGCGTTTATCATCTCTGAGTTTCTCAGAGTGTAGATGAAGGGGTTCAGCATGGGGGTTATGACTGTGTAAAACACACTCAATGACTTGTCAATGGGAAATGTCTTGGCTGGTCTCGCATACATGAAAATACAGGGAACAAAGAAGAAGACAACCACAGTGATGTGGGAGCCACAGGTGGAGAGAGCTTTGCGCCTCCCTTCCTGACTCAGGTTCTTCAGAGACTGAAAGATGACCACATAAGACATGAGTAAGAGCAGAAACAAAATAGAGCACATCAACCCCCCATTGGCAATCACTAAGAGGCCAGCGACATAGGTATTAGCACAGATGAGTTGCAGTAAGGGGTACATGTCACATATAAAGTGGTCAATGACATTGGGGCCACAGAATGGGAGCCCATAAATAGTGCCAATTTGAAATGCAGAGTGCACAAAACCTCCAGCCCAGGAAACTAGCAGCAGCACAACACACACCCATGGCCTCATGATAACCAAATAATGCAAGGGTTTACAGATGGCCACATAGCGGTCAAAGGCCATCACTAACAGAAGAGTGATCTCCACCCCACCAAAAAGGTGTTCTGCAAAGAGCTGAAACATACAAAATTTGAAAGATATATTATTTTTCCCTAAGTACAAATTTAATATCAATTTGGGGGAAATGACAGAAGAAAAAATGATGTCCACAAATGATAAATTAGCAAGAAAGAAGTACATTGGGGAGCCCAGTGTCTTACTCAAGGTTACAGTCAAAACAATGAGAAGATTTCCCAGTAGAGTCATTAAGTAGAAGAGCAAAAACATAACAAGAAGTACTTTCTGCTCCTTTGGATTTTGTGTGAGGCCCAAGAGGACAAAGTAAGACACGTTGTTTCTCTGTTCCATCTATGACATTATTGCTGCTGACTTCAGAGAGTAAAACAGTTTACCTGTAAAACAATAAAAAAATCTTGAGAGGTATTATATATTTTTGTTCATCTCATATTATGTGTGGACATCTCCTTGCACCACACAACCTTCAGGAGCTATCTCAATTACCAAGTAAAATAAGACAAGTTTTTCTGCCCTTTTAGTGATTTGAAACAAAAGGATGGTCCAACATGTAAAGAGCAACTTGTTAAGTGTCTTGATAAACATATTTATTGATGCCATGCTATAGATTTACAGTGACACAATTTCTAAACCAACTAGACTTTGTAAGGCTTCTCAGAAGCTATACTTCAGATGAGTTTAAAGAACATGAAGATAACAAGGGGTCATAGAAAGGGAAATCCATGAAAAGAAGAACTATGTGCAAAGTGACACAGTTGTAATAGCAAAAACTCAAGGTAATTTTTTGAGGGAAGAATGGATAAAATCAATTACTAATGGAAGACTATAGACCACCAGTCACTGTGTCAATGCTGGTGCTGAGACTTTAGAAAATGATGCCCTTCCTCCACTTTCTTGGACCCTCAGGTCCACTGGAAATGTCACCCCCCAGCACCTTAGTATGCATGTCTCCAGGGACATTGTGCTCACAGTGACGTCTGTGTTCCCCCAGGACATCTCCACCGCTCTCCTCCTTCCTTGCTGAGCCCTCACCAGCCTCACCTTTCAATGTTCACACTTCCACCCACCATCTCTTCAAGGCAACCTGGTTCTATCATGATTCCAAACATTTCCCAGCATCTACCTATTAATCAATCACAAAATTGGCTTGAAGCATTAAATACATATTGCAGAAGCACCCACTTCCCAGTGCCAAAGCTGTATTCATCTGCTGGAGCTACAGTTGGTTTAAACAAAAATGTGTCTCAGAGCCATGCTGCTAGACATTCAAAATAAAGGTATGGGTAATAGTGGATCCCTTGGACATGAGGGAAGGATCAGCCTTGGCTTGCCTATGCCCAGCTTGTGTTCATGTGTCATTCTCCCTGAATCCAAATTTTCTACTCCAATAAAACATGTTGTATTGGATGGAGACCCAATCTAAAAAATGTGTTGTTACTGGATTACACTTACAAACTCTATATATCCAGAGAGAGAGCCCCTATCTTAGGTACCACAGGTAGGTCCTCAACAAACAAATTAGGGGGAGGCACAACTAAACCGTAATTATTTCATGTGACAATAGGAGGAACCAGTATGAACCACAGTCTGAGGTAGCTTACCCTTCACCGGAACCTCCTTCTAGTTTTTACTTGTATATCCCTCATTTACCTAACCTGTAAATCCTTCAAGAACTCTGATTTGGCCTATCTTCAGCACTATCTCTCCCCTCCTTTTAAAAGTGATGTCTGCAACTACTTAATTGACATCTTCAATCAGATATTCATTTAGTATTTACAAAAGTAAATTTTTAATTTTCACAATAAATCTGTTTAGTTCTAATCTTTTCTTCTTCTCTGGCTAATCAAAGTGTACCTCCTTCTATCTTATGTTTCAAGCCAAATTCTGGCAGTGTTCTACCTTCTTTTGTTCTTCTCACATTGCTTATCCATACATATATTAAGTTCCCTTGGCTTTCTATTTATACTATCTTGCAAATGTGATCATTCTCATTCCATCTCCTTACATTTACTGGGTACTGAAATAGCCCCTGCCACATCCATCATTTGCTCTTTGACAGATGCCAATTTCAGAGAGCAGAGCAGACATCACAAACTCTGAAGTAATGGTGAGTATTGTACAAAGGATGTGGTACATTAAATCTTTTATTCACTTATCCAACCAACAGTGGGGTATATATTGTGTCACACTGTTCACATGAGGTGACTTTCAGCCATCACAGAGTGTCCACTAGCTCATCAAGGCTCAGAGTCTACACTGGACTTACATCATCAGAGGAGAGAAATCTCTTTGCTGACAGAGGAATCAGCTTTTCACATTGTGACTTCTACGTTCCCAGATAGAAACAAAACTCTGATGATATGACATAGTCCCCAACTTAATATTTTAAATTTTTAAATATATTCATGACAACTATCTTGTACAGCATGAACAGCCACTTTCTGCCTACAAAAGTTTTATCAATATGTTTTTTTACAAACTTGAAAGATATCATTTCCTCAATAATGAAACATTCACACAATTACAAAGCCTGGTTTCTGCTACTGACTATAAATCTTACCTGTAGAAGTTTTTCTACAGTTTGAAGGAGGAAATTTGATCTCACTCAGATATAGTGAGTAATCCCTCTTCCATTAAATATGCACACAGAAGAAAAGAAAAAGCTGTGTTATTCTTGGAGACTGTATTTAAAATGATACATTCATGTTTGTCTACTTTTTCCAGAGTCTTCTAAATACTGTACAAAAAATCACTACTGGCATTATAGATGGTATTCAAAGGAATTCCTTGGTACAAATAAAAACTAATATTTTCCATATTTAAAAAAATTGAGTAAAAATTCAAACAAGTAATTTTAACATAGGAATATCACACCTAGCATTTTTTTAAAAAAGAAAGTTTTTTAAAAAATAAGATTTTTTTCTCTGGTAACTTTAATATATACCATTCTGCTGTTTAACCTGTTTCCTCTTGTCCTGGTAAGACCAAATACTTGTGCTTGGTATATGGATAAAATTACCCTTGTGCCTTTCTAAATCCTTCTTTAAGAATAATAAACAATTTCTTTAAGTAATTGTATCTGTTACTAATGGAACAGAGCTTCCACCTGACAGGATCAAAGATAACTAAAGATTTTATACCATGAACACACAGTAATCATGGAGCCCTGTAACTGGAACATGTCCAAGCTGATTCTTGCTTAATTACACTCCCTGGGACTCCTCACATATTTTTAGAAGAACATCTGTGTGTCAAGATGCAATACATCAAACACATAAGTAGAGTGACGATGATGTAAAAAGAAAAGATAGCTTGAGAAACATCATGGGACAAGTGGAAATCCAGCATAAAAGAACAGACATGTTAGTTTGTTCCAATGTATGTGAATCTACCATTTATTTCTCTGCTGTACCAGAGCCATTTTGATTTTCCATTTTTCTTAAATAAATTTTTTCTCCTTATTAGTATGGGATGGCATATTTTAAAAAGATTTATGCAGTGGTAGTAACTAGTTAACTAGTTATTTATGTGTTTATCCTTTTACAAAATTACAAAATTACAGAGCATCTATTTTGTTTCAGACAATATTTTAGATATCTATTCAATAGTTAATAAGACAGAAGAAAAAATGAGAATATAGTCCTCACTTCATCACCTTTATTTTCTAATAGGATCACAAAATAATCATGGTCAAAATTTAAAATATGACTTATAATATGCAAATGGTATGAATAAGAAAACCAACAAGTAGTTGTGGAAGAATAAAGGAGACACTTTCTGAACAAGGTAATTAGATAAGGGCGTTTCAAAGGTGATACTTAGGGTGAATTCCAAAGGATGAGAAGCTGCTCCTGTGGGTGCATTGATGCATGTGGGAAGATCTAATGTGGAATAGAGCTGGGCAAGTTCAGGACAAGGAACAGTCACTGTACATGAAGGGCAATAGAACAGTGTGAAGTTTAAGCCAGGAGCAAAAATAAAACTCTGCAGGGGAATTACAGATCTTTCTAAGACATTTGGACTTCATTTAATGTTATTTTCAAATGAGAGTTGGAGGACTTCCAGTTAGTAGTCCAGCAAAATTTCCACAAAATATTTACAAACCAAATCTAACAATCTATGGAAAGAATTGGACAACATGACAAATGAGATTGATCCTAGGTATGCAATGCTGGCTCAACATTCAAAAATCAATTAGTATATTCTATCACACCAGAAGATAAAGAAAAATCACATAATTACATCAATATTAGCAGGAAAAGTATTTAATAAAATTCCACACCCCTTCATTATAAGTACTTTCTATAAGCTATGGACAGAATAAGACTTCCTAAATCAATTAAAGAATATCTACAAAACAACAAAAACTGTAATCTTCCTTAATTAAGAATCTAGGAGGGACCTGCGGGCGCAGGCAGACGAGTGGTGCGCGTTCCTGCCCAGGAGCTCGGGGGACCCATGCAGGGGTCAGCGAGTCCTGGGCGACCCGAGCCCAGGAAGAAGCAAATACAATGGGGGATGCAATCGGGGAAATGTGAATGCGACATCCTCCCAGCCCAGACATTCCAGCAGCTCAATGGCGTCCCCAAAGAATAAACTTCAGGGTCTCGTTGCTGCAACCATCACACCAATGACTGAGAATGGAGAAATCAACTTTTCAGTAATTGGTCAGTATGTGGATTATCTGGTGAAAGAACAGGGAGTAAAGAATATTTTTGTGAATGGCACTACTGGAGAAGGCCTGTCCCTGAGCATCTCTGAACGTCGCCAGATTGCAGAGGAGTGGGTGACACAAGGGAGGAACAAGTTGGACCAGGTGGTGATTCACGTAGGCACACTGAGCTTGAAGGAGTCCCAAGAACTGGTCCAGCATGCAGCAGGAATTGGAGCCGATGGCATTGCTGTCATTGCACCTTTCTTTCTCAAGCTGTGGAACAAAGATGTCCTGATTAATTTTCTAAAAGAGGTGGCTGCGGCTGCCCCTGCATTGCCATTTTATTACTATCACATTCCTGCCTTGACGGGAGTAAAGATTCATGCAGAGGAGTTGTTGGATGGATTCAGGATAAGATCCCCACCATCCAAGGGCTGAAATTCAGTGACACAGATCTCTTAGACTTCGGCCAGTGTGTTGATCAGAATCACCAACGACAGTTTGCTCTCCTCTTTGGGGTGGATGTGCAACTGTTGAGTGGTCTGGTAATGGGCACAACCGGAGCAGTGGGCAGCACCTATAACTACCTAGGAAAAAAGACAAACCAGATGTTGGAGACTTTTGAGCGGAAGGACTTCTCTTCAGCCCTGAACTATCAGTTTTGCATCCAGAGATTTATCAACTTTGTGGTCAAACTAGGTTTTGGAGTGTCACAGACTAAAGCCATCATGACTCTGGTCTCTGGGATTCCAATGGGCCCACCCCAACTTCCACTGCAGAAAGCCACCAGGGAGTTCACTGATAATGCTGAAGCTAAACTGAGGAGCCTGGATTTCCTTTCACTGGTGTAAAAGATGGAAACTCGGAAGCCTGCAGCTAGTGCCTCTCTATCTAATCAGGATGTGTATCTTGAGACCTCATCCATCTTGAATAGTACCTTCTTTTCTCAGGGACTTTTTAGATGAAATTGAACTAAACTTTCTTGTAGCAAAAGAAATCCCACATCAATCAGCAAATAAATATCTACTATGAGAGTTGGGTACAGTGGGATGCACCCTCAATAGTAGCAACTTGGAAGGCTGAAGCAGAAGGATCATAAGTTCAAGGGCAGCCTCACAACTTGGTGAGACCCTGTCTCAAAAGAAAATTAAAAGGGCTGGGGATATAGTTGATAGAGTGCTTGCCTCGCAAGCACAAGGCCCTGGGTTCAATCCCCAGCACCACCAAAAAAATAAATAAATAAATAAAAATTAAACCCCTACACACAAAATAAAAAATATATATAAATCATTCATATCACAGTTTTTGGTAGAGAAGTTACTGTTGACTGGATGGAATGAAATCAAGGGAAATTTGTAATTGATTAATTTCATCCACTTTTGGGAATTCCCATTAATTTCTGGTTCTCAATCCTGTTTTAAAGTCTTCTAATTTTAAACCACTACAATGTACTTTCATTTTAATGAATATTCATTTGGAATCTAAAAAAAAAAAGAATCTAGGAGTTTTCCTGCTAAGATCTGAACAAGGGAAGGATATTGTCTTCCACCAGTGCTTTCCAATATTGTACTGGATATATCAGCCAAGGCAATAAGACAAGAAAAAGAAAGAAAATGCATACTAATAAAAGAAAGCAAAATGTCTTTATTTGCAGATGACATTATCTATACAGAAAATTCCCCAGTATTCTACAAAACTCTAGAACTGAAAAATATGCTATGGTTTAGATATGAAGTTTCCCACAAATGCTCATGTGTGAAACAAGGCAAGAAAGTTTAGAGGCAAAATGATTGGGTTATGAAAGTCTTACTCTAAGCAGTGCAATAATCCATTGATATGAATTAACTTTGTGGTATCTATACACAGGTAGGGTGTGGCTGGAGGACCTGAATCCTGGGGGTAGTGCCTTTACATCTTATTAATACTGTGTAAAATCACTACTGACATTGTAGGTGGTATATGTGTGTAGGACACATCTTATATTGTGTCCCTGCTGAGCTTAGCTCCCTCTCTGCTTCCTGATTGAATGTTCTGAGCTTCTTTTCTCCCCTACACTTCTTCACCATGATGTTCTGCCTCACCTCTGGCCCTGATGGAGTTGGCCATCTATTGACTGAGACCTTTGAAACTGAAAGCACCAAACTTTTCCTCCTCTAAAATTGTTTTCTACAGGTATTTCAGTCAGAGGAGTGAAAAAGCTTACTAAAACAAAATTATTTGAGTAAAGCTACAATACACAAGGTTAATTATCCAATTACACTCACTTTAATATATGCCAGCAATGAACAAGTGAAAGTTGAAGTTGAAAACACAGTAGCAATTACTTTGGTTCTTCCCAAAATGAAATACTTGGGTATAGCTCAAGTGAAATATTGCAAGATCTTTATGAGGGAAACTACAATGCTCTGATGAACACAGAACTAAGTAAATGAAAAAAATATCCCATGTTCATGCATAGAAAGACTCAACATTGTCAATCAAGGTTAGCTCTTCCCAGACAGATCTTTTCTACAATCAAAATCTTTTTGACCTGATTTTACAGCTGTCGACAAACTCATTATGAAGACACAAAATGGGTAACACCAGGCAGAGGGAAAGAACAAAACTGGACAATGAACACTACCCAACATCAAGACTTGCCACAAAGCTATGTAATCAAGACATGCAGTATTGGTGAAATAGTATAGGAGGTGATACCAGAGGAGACATATATGTTGCCCATTTTGGAAGACAGGTTGGTAGTTTCTCATGAACTAACATGCTCTTACCATACAGTGAAGCAATTAGGCTCCTTGGTGCTCATCCAAATGGACCAGAAGTTTATGCTCACACAGAAACTTAAACACGCACATTTCTGTCATCCTTGCTCAAAATTCCCAGAACTTAGAAGCAGCATAGATGACATTCAGTGGCTGAATAATAAACCATGGACGCTCACACAATAAAATATTAGTTGTTCTAAAAATAAATGCTCTACATTTATGCCACAGAAAGGCACAGAGGAAACTCAAAGTATATTACTCTGTGAAAGAAGCCAGTTGGAAAAGGTTACATATTGAACAATTCGAAGTATATGACTTTCCAGAAAAGTCAAAAACTGTGGGAAAAGTAAAAATTGCAGTAGTTTTGAAGCACAGCTGATTTTAGCTAAGTTACACTGTTAGGAGAGTGGACACACATCATTACACATTTTTCCAAGCCCATAGAAAGTGCAAGGCCAACTACTAAGAGTGAACCCTAATGTAATCTAGGAACTTTGGATGATGTCATTATTGAATAATCAATTGTAAAATGAGCCAATGTGGTGTGGGAATTGGATAGTGTGTGCTATGGTTTAAATGTGTCCCCCAAATTTCATGTGCTAATAACACTGTAGCAGTGTTGAGAGGTGGGACCCTCAAGAGGGGATTCATCCACTGCATTAATGAAGTTATGGTGGGAGTGGATTAGTTATCACAGGAGCGGGTCCTGATCATGGTGAGCTCAGCCCTCTCTTGCTATCTCATCCTTTTCCTCTCCTGCCCTTCTACCTTCATTATGGGCTTCAGTTCCCAGACATCTCCAGATAACAGTGGCATGCTCTTGGACTTCCCAGCTGCCAGAAGCATGAGCAAATTAATCTCTGTTTAGTATGGACTAATCAGTCTCAGCCATTGTGTTATAGCAGCAGAAAGTGGACTAAGGCAGTGGGGGAGGCTGCGTTACTGGGGACAAAGGTCTAAGTATTTTGTGCTCAAATTTCTTTGACTCCAAAATTGCTCTAATAATAAATGTACAGTGTTAAAAAAAAAAAGCATGAGAGTTAGAGTCAAGAAGCACCTAACTACCTGAAAATTAGATATATGACCCAGGAACCTAAATTTGGAGCCAAAATCCAGGCAGACCAAGGTATGAGCTAAGATGGAATAATCATACCATTTGAACATAGCCTATTGTGGATTTTGAACAGGGTTTCAAAGTGGTTTTTGAAAGAATTGAATATGGTTAACCATTCTGCTTATGATTTGATAACTTGAGAAAGTTTCTTTATACATCTGTACTCATCATTATTTTTGTGAAATGAGTGGATTATTGCAATTGAACATGTATAAACTGCTTATACAGTATCTGATACACAGAAATGTACAATGCACTTTTCAATTTTTTAAATTAGAATATTAAGCATGCCTGATTCTACATTTTAAAATAAATCTAGAAATGAATGAGACTATGAATACAAACCAATTCTTACATTTTAGTTGATAGAACCAACAATCCTTTCTTTAAAACTCTTTGGTGAAGGAGAAAATCAAAACCAAAATTCTAGAATGTATAAAATTATCCAAACAAAAATGTTATCTGAAACCAAGAAATACTATTACTATTGCTCAGAGGAAAATTTGAGGCCTTAAGTCTTTGTATTATTTAAAAACAAAAGAAGGAATAGGTTAAGTAAACTTCCAGCTAAAAATTTTACAATAAAACTGTAAAATTAACATGAAGAATAGAGGTAGGAGAATACAATGAAGATAAAAATTGTTTCCTCCAATAGAAAAAAACTTAGAGCTACAAAATCTATGTTAGTTGTTTTCCATTACTATAACAAATAAGGTTTAATAAGAGAAAAGGTTTACTTTGGATCACTTTGGAGACTTCAGTCCCTGAACAAGTGACCCCTTTTTGGGGGGCCTATGATAAGGCAGCACATCATGGTGGGGAACATGTGCTTGAACAGACTGTTCATAACATTTCTGTGAATTTATTGTTTTATCATGTTAAATATTATATGTGATTGTATTTCTAGATATTGTTGAGCATTGTTGTGGTGCAGTTGAATCAATTGGAAATAATTTTATTCGTAGTGTTTCTCTCCTTACATTTGTGAAAAAAGTCTTGTTATTATGTCTATCAGTCTAGAGAAATGCCCATTCTAAGTCTAATAATGTCCCCTATTCAGTAAAGATCTTTCTAAGTCCTCAACCCAAAGACATGACCCTGTGCTGTGAGGGTCCCAGTTCAGCTGGTGAAAATAGTCACTGTCCTCAGCCCTGAGCCAGAGCCAGGAACTTTTCTCTCTAGTGGGACCTGGTTAGACCTGCTGCTGCTCCAGGTGGTTTCCTCAAATGCATGTAATGTGCTGAATATTGAGGGAATTTCCCTCTCTCTCCCTCTCCCCTTCCCTCCTTCACTCCCTTCCTCTCTCTTTTTCCATCTCTCTCTCTCTCTCCATCTCCAGCTTTACCTCTGAAATATTCTGCCCCTAACCCTAATCCTCACAGTCTTGGTCTCTTCACACTCACCCTTTCAGCTCCTCAGCACAGAGGATCTTCCTGGTCACCCTCTGTGAAGAAAGCATGGAAACTTTCCAAAAGTAACTAGCAGATATGTTGTTTGCTCCCATCTCTCAATGACTACTGTTAATTATTCTCTGTTGTCAAGTGCATTGGAGAACATTGTTCCTTTTATCCTGGCTTGTTTGCTTGTTATAGACAGAAGGATAAATCTTCTCTGTGTTTCCCCATCATGGCCAAAGTTCACATTCCAAGAACAAGCCTAAATCAATGTTGGAAATTTTGTATATACTTCTTCAAATATGTCAAAAATGAAAATCATGTGTTTATTTTAACAAGTTCTTAAATATAATTAGCCAATTCTTTATCACTTTGCAAAGTAGACAAGGAGAGCATATATATATATATGAGAGTATATTAAAATATGTATATATATAATATATAAGAGAATATATCTATATATAAATAATATATATCTATATGTAAATAATATGTAAATATATGTAAATATTACATATCCATATTTATGTATATAAATAATTTGTCAACATAAAGTACAAATCTTAAACCCAAAATCAGTATCATGCTAAATAGTAAAACACTAAAATCAATCTTTCTTTTTCCTGAGTTATTTTAAAGAAGGATATCCTCCTCTTTAGGTGGGTCTTTATGTCAAAACAGAAATACATGGGACACAATCAGAATTTTAATCATCAAGGATGCTCCTACACCCTAAGAATCAACACTGAAGGAAATGCATCTACTCTCACGCTTGAGGTGAGGAAACAGGAATTCATCATGAGTGTTCTTCAGCCTCCAACTTCTCCCAGTGCTGCCAACACTTCCCTCTGCAGACTTCCACAGCCACAACACACTCACTACACACAAGCTGCCCATGGTGCTGCTCCTGTTGGAGGAGACTCTTCCAAATGTTTGTGGGCAAACACCAGTCAAAACTAGATAGAATTTTGCAACCTGGGCTGGTCCAATATGGATAAACTCTTATCCCTTTGTTCAGACTCAGAATAAACAGGATTACATAAATTCACTCTTCTCTCCTTCTCTGGGAAAATATTCAAAAGTAAGAAGAGATTCTTGTTAACAGATAGAAAATCAACTGAACCAGCTAACACACAGACTTACCTGGACATAATTTTCCCAATCAACTACTTATCCTTAAGCTGTTTTTCAGGAAGTGCCTCCAGAGTCCACTCAAAGTCAACTTAAAACCAGGTTTTCAAGAATGGGCATGCACAAAAGAAGCCCAGTAGTGCACACAATAACCTTTTTCATCATAAATTCAAACCAACTGAAAGGTGATAGCTTTCCCATCCTCTGAAAGAAACATACAACTGTAAAAACAAAGTGTGATGGCCAACCAGGCTTGCACACAAGAACCCAAAGACTTTCCCTTCCCACCACCAGGCAACATGCAGTTTCCCCCCTCACCCTTCCTAGAAATTCTGTCATTGCTGATCAATTAAACTCCTATGTCTTTGTCCAACTTCAATAAAATCTCTTTCTTATTGTAAATGACAGAGACATATTGTTTTCTCCTAGGTACACTGGGCAGTGACAACTTGCTTGATATCAAAACTGTGAAATTCCTTGGAAAATCTGCTCAAAGCTCTTGAGTTTCCACAGAAGCCCCATAGTTAAGAAAGAGCAGAATGGAATACAAATTTCTAGGGCAACAGATCTCAAAAGCAGACATTTCCATTTTGTTTTTGGCTGTAAGAAATAAACTCAGATGGCACAATGAAAATAACTGGAAGGCACCATGATAGCCCCCTGAATAAATGAGACTTTGCAAGTAATGGTTCAGAGGAAGTGATGACCACAGGTGTGCTATCTAAGAGAAATTCAGGATCATATGCAAGGAGTCCTGCCAAAGGTGTAACCTGAACCTCAACCTACAAAAAGCACGCATACAAACCTAAACAGGAGCACATAGGATATTCCACCAAACAACTGCCACGAACTCTACAAGTCTTTGCAGGCTGAGAAGGGGAAGTTCTAGGTGTTTTTGTGCAGGCCTAGATGTGGTCATCCTGCCTGTTCATATGTGGCATAATTCTTCTCAAGGTGGGTATTTTTAAGCCATGGTTTCTGAGCCATGTGGAGGATTTTACGCTTATTACAAAAACCATGTATAATATGGACATGGGGTCTTTTGTTGCCTAAGTCCATTCTTGAAATGCTGGTTTCAAAGTGACCTTTAGTGGATTTTGGAGGCAATTCCTGAAAAACAATTTAAGGACACTTGGATCCAGAAAAAAGAAAGGCTCAGGAATAGTTTCACATGAAAGGAATTCATGCTCTACATAAGACAGGATAATGCAGTAGGTTACCTTGTATCCTCTTTTGCCACAAAAAGGATATTATTGCGACAGTTGGTGAAGTAGCAATAAGGTGACAGCATTGTGTAATAATATTGTCTCAATGTCAACTTTTGATTTTGATCACTGTGCTGTGATTATTCAATAAGTGTCTTGAGTTTTGGAAAGGCTTAGAATTTAAGACTAAAGAGTTGTCATATCTAAAACTAAGTACTCAGCCTTTTAGGAGAAAACTACCGATTTGTTTATACATGTAAATGTCGGAGAGAAATTCAGACTGGAAAATAATTACATTAGCATAAGTCTCTAATCATATATATGCACGTATGTGCAAAAACAAAAGACAATAAAGTAAAAAGCAAATGAGGAAAAATATGAAAATGTGGGAAGAAACTGGTGGAAGGTTCTCCAGGATGTCTTGCAACTTTTATCTGAGTCTGAAAATATGTCACACTTAGACTTTTTAAACAAATAATTTATATATAAGCTATAAAACTCAAAAAAAAAAACTAGAATCAATGGGTACTATTTACTTCACTTATGCAAACAGGTCTGAAGGCCTGGCCATCACCACCAGGTAACAGCACCTACCACACTGAGCCCAGGCATGTCCTCTGGATATGGTAACTAGCCTGGGTGCTCTCTCAAGGCCATTCCCCTGTGCAGGGTTTTTAACCTCCATGAATATTTAAACAAAGGCTTACAGTTTGTGCAACTGTAAAATGGCTTCAATAATGGTATCTGCCTCAAGGTAGCATTAAAAGGAATAAAAACTGACAGTTCTATGGGAGGAAACCCACACCATTCCTTGGAACGATTTCTGACAATGATAAGTGTTTTATAAATGATGGTGGTGATTGTTACAAACCTGTAGAGAAAACACTACCTCAATTCTTCTTAAATGGTCATAAAATAAATCATTTTAAGCAATGAAACTAATTCTTTCTGTAAAACATTCTTTCTACAAATATTTACTCTTTCCAGTAGGATCATAGAAACTGAGAACCTGGCATTTGGCATAAATTCTAGAAAGAAAACAAATAACAATAGCAAATTTTAAATAAAAGTATTAACATATTAGCTAGTCAAAAGTGCTAACACTAACTAAAAGTAAACATTAAGTGTGAAAGGGTTAAGGCGTATTGGGTGTGAATTTTTATAAAGTTGATCATATAAAATCAATATATAAAATTCCAAATAATGTTATACTTATAAAAATCTATAGAATGTTTTAATTTATAAAAAATAAATGCAAAAGTCCTTTGAAAAGACCAGCAACCTAAAAAAGGCGGTATAACATAACCCTAGCAAAAATTATTCCACAGATGCCAAGATGATCCAATATAAGAAATTCACAATATAACTGATATTAGTATATATAAGGGTACAATCATGTAGTTATCTGAATAGCTTATAAAAACATATTTTGAAAAGTTATATCATTCTTGATTGTTTAAAAAAATTCAAGAAAATACAAATTAAGATAAAGTTCATCTCTTACCACCATTATTTCACATTACTTTGGATGTAGGAGCCAATGCAATTCAACCAGAGATATAAATTAGCAGTGTTAGAGTTTGGAATGAAAGAAATGCTGAAGATAGTGAAAATTAGATAAATGTATACAAGGAAAACTGGAAAGAAAAAAGAAGCAATTCCAAAATTTGAAAACAACCACCCAATGAACATAAGTTTCATAAAGTTGTGTCATAACTATAGAAAGAAATCAACTACCTAGGTAACTTAAAGCACAATAATTTTAACTGTAAATCTCTACTGAAATAAGTCTCTAGGTATAAAGAACAACAAAGAAAATGCTAAATCGCAAGTAGTCATTATATTTAGTAGTACCACAAGGATTGTTTTTTTTATGTTTAAAAATTTTCAGCCCTATTGAGGCAAAATTGACAAATAGTAATCATATGTACTTCAGATATACAAAATGATCTGTCCATAGACACACATATACACACATTGTGAAATGACCACCATTATTAAGCTAATAAACACATGCATCATCTTATGAGCAATATTATAAGAAACCAGAAATAATCTAGCTTGTAAAATGACACTTTGTACTCTTTGACCAAAATGTCCACTCCTCCACCACCCTCCAGCCCATGACAACCATCATTCTGCTCTCTGCTCCTAGAAATGTGCTATTTTTGATCACACACACACACACACATATATATTATCATGCCATGCACTATTTGTCTTATAGTGTCTACCCTATGTCACTTGTAATGTCCTCTAAGGCAACCTTCATTGTCACAAATGATAACATTCCTTACTTGAAGAATTTTAGAGACAGCACAGTGTCTGCATCTGCAAGTATCATTGGGAGACTCTGGTGGGGAATATGTACATGATTTATTCTACAGTCTTGTTGTTTCACATGGCTTCTATTTTTAATGTCATGATCTAATATGATTTCTATTTTTTAATTTAAAGAATAAAATATTATACTAAAAATTGCATAAGTAATGCAACTGAAGTCAAATAATTACCAGGACTTATATAGAAGTTAGATAAAACAATAAAAGAGTCAATGCAAAAGGAAACAAGAAATGACAAAGAAATAAAAATAATGCAGAAATTAAATACAATTAGTGTGAAGCTATATGAATTATCATTCATTAATTTATTATATAGTCTATATTGACTCCCAATGAGATGTGAATTATAATTTTCCAGTGCAATGATAAACAAGACTTTATAGAATTCATATTACAGCAGAGAAATGTATTAATGGCACAAAGACATAGTTCATTCTTTAATTATAGTTACCAGAAATCCATTTGAGGGAAGGGAAGTCAGCATCTCTCTTTAAAAGTCTGATGATTCCAAAACAGACAGTTTTATATTGAAATGTCTTTCATCATAGTGGGCAACATACTTATTTGCTACCTGATAAGATTTTTCTTCTCCAAAGTTTCTTCATGGAACTTGTCATCTCTGAGTTTCTCAGAGTGTAGATGAAGGGGTTCAGCATGGGGGTTATGACTGTGTAAAACACACTCAATGACTTGTCAATGGGGAAAGTCTTGGCTGGTCTCGCATACATGAAAATACAGGGAACAAAAAAGAGGACAACCACAGTGATGTGGGAGCCACAGGTGGAGAGAGCTTTCCGCCTCCCTTCCTGACTCAGGTTCTTCAGAGAGTGCAAGACAACAGCATAAGACATGAGTAAGAGCAGAAACACAGTTGTGCAGATGAGCCCCCCATTGGCCATCACCAAGAGGCCAATGACATAGGTGTCAATACAGACAAGTTTCAATAAGGGGTACATGTCACATATGAAATGATCAATGACATTGGGGCCACAGAATGGGAGCCCATAAATAGTGCCCAACTGAATTACTGAGTGCAAAAAACCTCCAACCCAGGAAACTACCAGCAGTAAAACACACACCCATGGCCTCATGATAACCAAATAATGCAAGGGCTTACAGATGGCCACATAGCGGTCATAGGCCATCACCAACAGAAGAAAGACCTCTGATCCACCAAGAAAATGTTCTGTAAATAGCTGAGTCATACAAAACTTGAAGGATATGGTATTTTTCCCGAAAAACAAGTCCACAATCAACTTGGGGGAAATGACTGTAGAATAAATGACATCCATAAATGATAAGCTAGCAAGAAAGAAGTACATTGGTGAGCCTAGGGTCTTACTGAAGGTTATGGTCATCACAATGAGCAGATTTCCCACCATGGTCAAGATGTAGAAGAGCAAGAACATAACAAAAAGCACTTTCTGTTCCTTTGGATTCTGCGTGAGGCCCAAGAGGACAAAGTAAGTTATATTGCTCTTGTGTTCCATCTATTCCTTTATTGATGGTGAGTCCAGTTGTTAAAGCAATTCACCTACAAAACAATGAAAAATATTCTTATAAGTATTAAAATGTTAATTTTTATTCATTTATCCACTAACAAAACACATAAGAAATGTTGACTTGAATCAAGACAACTTCTGTAGATATCTAGATGATCAAATTGAATATGACACATTTCTCTGGCATAAATGACATGATAATCAGGGGGTCAGGCAATTAAAGATCAACTTGAGAAGCATGATATAGGTATCTAGGCCTTGCTGTGGATTCACAGTGCTGAAATATCCAAACCAACTGGTATCTGGGAAAGATTCTCACGGGCAGCAGCTCTTTAGGTGAGTTTAAATAGAATGGTAAAGAGATTCCATGAGAAGACACAAGATTTGTAAAGTCAGGAAGGTGTAATGCCAAAGACTCACTTGAGGTAATTTTATGGCAAAATAAAATGTGAATGTGAAATTAGACCAAAGACACTCTCAATTACCAGTGCGACGACTTTAAGACAATGATTACCTTTCTTCCACTTTCTAATCACATGTTGCTCATGTGGGACCTCAACCACACACACCTTAGCATTCATATTTCTAGGAACACTCTGCTCATTATGATGTATGGGTTCTAAAGCCCAACACATGCTTCTCTGTGGCTCCCCTCCTCCCTTTCTGAGTCTTCACCAGAATCACCTTGCAATGTTCATATTCCCAGGCATGGGCTCTTCAAGGCAAAATTGAGTCTTTGCTCCATAAATACCAAAACTCTCCCAGCACTTGACCACCAATCACAGACATAGTTCCTCCTTTTGGATATTTATTGCAGCAGCAACTCCACCTCCCAGTAGCAAAAAATATATATTCATTTGCTTATACTTCCTCAATGCAGCAACACCAGTTGTGTGGTTAAACAGCACAAATTTGTTGACTCTGAGTTCCACACTCTGGACACTCAAAATCAAGGCTTCTACAGCGTTGATACCTCTAGAAGACCATAAGGGAAGGAGCTGTTCCATGCAGCTTCTTAGATTACAGATGGTCAACTGCACCGTTCTCCATATCTCTAAATTTTCAATTCCACTATGACACCAGACATATTGGATTGATGCCCACCCTAATGAACTTATTTTACCTTGGTTACCTACTAAGTACTCTATCCCAAATAAAATCATTCTGAGGTGAGGAACTTGACATAAATGTTTGAGGAAGAGAGGAACATGATAAACCAAAACTGTTTCATGTGACAATGAGTAACCAGTAACTATCACAGTCTCAGATTTTCACCACCCCACTGAAACCTCCTTTTACTGTCTTTACTTGCATGTTCCTCCCTTTCGTCACCTATAAGTGCTTAAAGCTCTCACAAATTATGTGTCTTCAACAGAATCTCTCCACTACTTTTCAAACTGGTGTCTGTAACCACTTAATTGGCATCCCCAATTAGGTATCCACTTAGCATTTAAAAAGTAAACTTCTAAGTTTTCATGATACACCTATTCCTGCTAAGGTTTTCTCTGTTTATAGAAATAGCAATTTCTTTGTAATAGAATTCTTCAAATTCAGAAGAGGTCCATAACTCCTTATTCCTCTTGTGCTATTCATTCATACATTCAATGTCTCATTCACTCTCACTTTATAATACATTGCAAATCTTATCATTTTCCCCACACCCTGATAACATCCCCTGTCTACTGGAATAGTCCCTGCCAGGTCCGCCTACTTTCAGTTTGGCCACCAACAAACTGTCTCTCTGAAGCATCTCAAATTATCATTTTAAATCTTATTCAGATCATATCATTCCCTTTCTCAAACCCTGTACAGGACATTCCACTTTACTTTCACCTATTAAGTAAACACTAATTTCAGAGGCCAGAAGCAGTTATCACAACCTGTGAAATAATGGAAAATATTGTAGAAAGGTGTATTGTATAGGCAACTTTCATTTATTTATTCTGCCTACATGTGTCTGTCTAGCATGTCCCTTTTGTTGTGCTGATCAAGTAAGGTGGACATCCAGGCATCACAAAGTGTCCACTAGCTCATTAAGGCTCAGGGTCTACACCAGGGGTCATGTCATCTGATGACAGAAATCTTGGTGCTGAGACAAAAATCAGCTTTCACCATGAATCTTCTACTTTTCCAGATGACAGCATAGTTATTGAGAATATAAATTGTCCCTGAGTTCATTGATATTTATATATATATATTTATATATGTGTACATATATATATGTGTGTATATATATGACAACTCTCATATAAACCTGACCTGTCACTTTCTGCCTGCAAAAGTTTTTTCAGCATTTTAATTCTTACAAACTCAAGTAATATAATTTCCTGTGTAATGAAAAATTAACACAACTGTAAAGCAGGGATTCCGCTATCAATTGATGAAATCTTACCTTTCGAAGGTATTCTACAGATTGAAAGAAAACTCTTCACTCATGAAGAACTAGAAACACCTCTTCCATCTAGTATGCATGCAGAAAGAAAAAGAGTCATATTATTCCTTGAGAATACATTTGAAATCATACATCTATGTTTGTCCATTTAATCCAGAGACTTCTAAATATTGGAGAAACCATTACAAGCATTGTAGATCAATTTCAAAGGAATTCCATGGTACAAAGAGAGAAATTGAAATTTTCACATGAGGATGATTTATCAAAAATGCCTACAAATCATTCATCTACATAAGAAGATAGAAGTTAGCCAATTTAATAAGGAAATATCTCCTTAGTTTTTCTCTAGTAACTTAAAGAATAGCTATCATTCACCTCTTTAACCCATCTCCTCTGGTGTTAATACAGTTGAATACTTGTACTAGCACTTAGGACAGGGCATTATTATACATTTTGGAAATCAGGCTGCAATCCTAATAAAGCTTCCTTGGAAATATTTTTTCAGTTACTGAGAGGACAGCATCTTCTACCCGAGGAGGCAAAGCTCACTGAAGATTTTATACCATGAACCCACATTAATCCTGGAGTCCTGCAACTGGAATGTGTCCAAACTGATTCTTACTTAATTATATTCACTGGGATTTTCCACAAGTTTTTAAAACAACATCAATATGTAAAAATATCATTAGATCAATCACATAACACATAACTAAGGTCAGGAAGATGTAAAAAGGAAAAAAAAGTTTCAGAAACACTATGGAAAAATAGACAGTCTAGAATAATATATCAAGCTTGGTCCACTGTAATCCTGGTAACTTGGGAGGGTGGAAAGGAGAATCACAAGTTCAAGGCCAGTCTCAGCAACCTAGCAAGGTCCTTAGCAACTAATAAGACTCTGTCTCAAAATAAAATTTCAAAAGTATTAGGGGTGTAGCTCAGTGGTTAAGCACCCCTGAGTAAAATCCCCAGTACTACTACTACTAGTAATAATTTATCAGCCCAATTAGTTTGTTCAGTGATGAAAATTTATCAGTTATTACCTAATTTGCAAGAGCAAGTGTTTTTGATTTATCTAATATTTAATTTTTTCTCACTACTAGTTTTGGATAGGACATCTTCTTTAAAGATTATCTAGTTATAGTAATTAGTTTTTTATCTATTTATTCATTAACTTGTTGAAAAATTTTACAACATCTCTTTTATTTCATAGTTTAAGCTATTAACTGGAGACACAAGATTTAACAAAACAGAAGATGAGATTGTGGGAAAACTTCTCTGGATGTATGTCTGTAATAGAGTCACTAAACAATAACAGGAACAAGTAAAAACAGTAATTGCGAGACAAGCAACAGGTCATGTGACAGAAAATAGAAATAAGACAACTTGTTAATAAGTACAGAAGTTCCTATTAAAAGGTGAAATTTAAACTGAAGTCCAAAGAAAAAGGATTTGTTTCTCTGGGAAGCACTGTTACCCATGGTGGAAAGCAAATGAG
This sequence comes from Glaucomys volans, assembly GCA_020662805.1. Classification (NCBI taxonomy): domain Eukaryota; kingdom Metazoa; phylum Chordata; class Mammalia; order Rodentia; family Sciuridae; genus Glaucomys; species Glaucomys volans. The sequence continues at coordinate 55,745 of JAJEJO010053494.1, forward strand.
CCTCCATTATTAGCTAATTCTATGGTAGAGGCAAAAGCCAAGACTGGGAAACATTCCTTGCCAAAAGGCAAGGATGTGAACAGCATTGATACCTCTCCTCTGATGCTAGTAGTTTTCAGACATTCCACTACAATGGGTTTCTGGGTACTGCCAGAGAGCCACAAAAATGTATCTAGCTCTGTAACTTTTTAGTGCACAAAGAAGCCTCTTAATAATTCACAAGCTTTGAACAATTTACAATGCCCCTATAGTTAAACTTCCTGACTATGAAACCCTATATAATAAACTTGCAGAGCTAGTTTTGGGTCTTTTTTCCTCCATCATGGGGTAGTGTTCCACCTGGCCCCAGCTTTGCTTAAAAATGTCTCTGTGTTTTTCTCAATCTCCATTGCCCCTACTAGAGATCCTTTGTTGATGGGGCATGGGTTGTGGAAGCCTGTGAGGACATCCCACATTGAAAAGGACTGGGTAAGTTCAAGATGCTGGGAGTTTATTGTACCTGGAGGGAAATAGGAGAGGGATTAGATAAAACAAAGTGAATTGAAAGACATTAGAAGTGATGTGCAGGGCACTACAGTTCTTACTAAGGAATTTAGACTTCCACTTGTTGGTTCAGCAAAAATTCTCAACAAACTATTAGCAAATCAAATCCAACAAGGTAGAATAGCAATTATACACTGAGATTTATCCCAGATTTGTAAGGTTGATTTAACATGCAAAAATTAATTAATGTAATACATGAAACCAATGGATAAAGAATAAAAATCACATGATTATATCAAATAGTTGCAGAAACACTATTTAAAAAACATACAACACCCTTTTATTATAAGAATTCTCAATAAACTGGGAAAATAAGAAAATTTCTTAAACTTAACAAAGAATATCTACAAAACTGCTTACAACTGACATTTAGTGGGAAACTGAAAGGTACCCACAAACGTCAGGAACAAGATAATGGTCTTCCCTCTCACCACTGCTTTTTAATCCTGTACTAGAAGTTTTAGCTAATGCAATGACTAGAAAAAGAAAGAAAATGTATAGTTATAGAAATAAAATTGTCACTTTTGAAGATGACATGATCATCTCCACAGAAAATTCAAAAAGCAAAAATTCTACAACAATCTGGAACTGTTAAATGATAAAAGCAAAAAGATATAAGACAATGTACATTTAAGATATAAGATAATATACAAATATCTGTTATTTTTCTATATACCAGCAATGAAAAAGCGAATGTTGAAATGAAAAAAACAATACCACTTAATTTAATTCTCCCAAAAATGAAATGCTTAGATAAATATCTAGCAAAATATGTAGATGATCTCTATGAGGAAAACTACAGAGCTCTGAAGATCCAAACAAATGAAAGAAGTCTACTCAATCAATATTGTCAAGATATCAGTTCTTCCCAACTTGAAGGTTACTCAAGAGCAACTCCAATTTTAAATAAAAAACAAAACTCTATTAATAATTTTGTTGTTGTTCAATTCCTTTGATTAATTTATTTTTTAATTGGAGCATTATAGTTTCATACAGGAGAATTCATTGTGATAAATTCATGCAGATACATAGAATAATTTTGTCATTTCCATTCAGTAGTTCCTTCCCTTCCTTCTCACTCTTCTTGGCCTACATCCTCTTCATCCTCTGTTTTCCTTTTTATTTTCAGAAGTTTCCCCCTTTCATTTTTAAATTCCTGTTTCTCTCCACCTTTCACATATGCAAGAAAACATTTGACCCTTACATTTCTGAGTCTGTCTTATTTCATTTAGCATGATGTTCTCCAGTTTCATCTGTTTACCAGCAATGACATAATTTCATTCTTCCTATGGCTCATTAAAATTCCAATGTGTGTATTTCAATTATCTATTGAGGGACACCTAGACTGTTTCTATAACTTGACTATTGTGAATTACACTGCTATAAACGTTGGTATGCATGTATCACTGTAGTATGCTGATTTTAGATCTTTTGGATGAATACCAAGGAATGGGATAGCTGTATCTTATGGTGTTTCAATTCTGAGCCTTTTGGGGCATTCCTATGCTGCTTTCCAGCATTAGTTGTACTAATTTGCAGTTCCACCACAAATGCACAATTATACCTTCTCTGCCACATCTTCATCAGCATTTATTATTTGTATTCTTGGAAATTGCCATTCTAACTGGAGTGAAATGAAATCTCAGTGTAGTTTTGATTTGCATTTTCCTAATTGCTAAGGATGTTGAATAATTCTCAGACATTGTTTGGCCATTTGCATTTCTTCTTTTGAGAAATGTATATTTTGTTCATTTGCCTATATATTGATTGGGTTGTTTCTTTTGATGGTTTTGAGTTATTTATATATTCAGGATAATAATCTTATGTTGGAAGAGTAGCTGGTGAGGAGTTTCTCCTACTCTGTAGATTCTATCTTTAATAACTTCAAAAAATAAAATACTTGGGGAATAATCTAATGAAGGAAGTGACAGACCTTTACAATGAAAACTATAGTTCACCAAAGAAACAAATTGAAGATCTTACAAGAAGAAAAGGACTTAACTGTTCTTGGATAAGCAGAACTAACATTGTTAAAATGGCCATCTATCAAAAGTAATATGCGAATTCAATACAACCTCCATCAAAATATCAATGACTTTCTTCAAACAGCTAGAAAATCAAACAGTCCAAAATTCATTTGGAAGAACAAGAGACATAGAACAGCCAAAGCAATAATGGGCAAGAAGAACAATGCTGGAGGCATCACCAATACCTGGTCTCAAATTATACTACATAATTTTATTAATAAAAGCAGCATAGTACTGACACAAAAATAGACATGAAGACCAATGGAGTAGAAGACACCAAGACAAATCCATGTAGATACAGTCATCTGATCCTTGACAAAGGAGATAATTCTAACACTTTAATAGTGTGTCAAAAGAATCAGAATAGGTAACACAATGCTGAAAGAAAGAACAAAATTGGACAAGTAGTATTACCTGTCTTAAAGATTGTGTATAAAGCTATGTAATCAAGAGAGTGTACTACTCATGAAAAAACAGACAAATAGATGACCCAATAGATACATATGTCAGTCCCTTTGGAAGAGTATTTGAGTATCATATAAAACTAAATATGCCCTTACCATGCATTCATGCAGTGGGATTCTTGGCATTTATCCAACACCAAGTGAAAATATATGTCCATACAGGAAACTGTGCATAAATGTTTCTGACACCATGGTTCATTTTGACAAAACTTAGAAGTTAAGAATGACATCCTCCAGTATATGAAAGAATAAGTAAACTGTGGTCAACTCAGACAATGAAATACTATTCATTACTAAAGAGGAATGAATTACCAAGCAATGAAAAGACATAGAAGCACTTATAATTATGTAACTAAATGAAAGAAGCCAATATGAACAGGGTACATACTGTTTGTTTCCAACTACATGACTTTCCAGAAAAAAAAGAAGCTAGAGAGGAAAAAGAAAAACAAAGGTGGAGAGGATCTCTTAAAAATCAAAGGGAGATCAGTAGAGGAAAGGGATCAAGTAGTGGGAAGCAGGGAGGGAGAGGTAAATGCTGGGGAGTGATACTGGCTGAATTATATTGCTATATTGTATGCATATATGAATATGAAAATAAATCCATAAATATGGACAACCATAATGCACCAATAAAATGTGTGAAAAAAGAAATTATATAAATCCAAATATTAAAAAAGGAGTTCATAATTCTCAGGAAGTGGGGATGAATATGTGGGGTGGAAAGGATTTAGGCTTAGTGAAATTGTTTTGTATAATACTTGTTTTAGTCTGCTTTTCTGCTGCTGTGATTGAGAGATCTGACCAGTACAATTTTAAAGGAGGAAAAGTTTATTTGTGGGTTCATGGTTCCAGAGGTTTTAGTCTACAGAAGGCCAGCTCCAATCCTCAGGGCTCAAGGCAAAGCAGAACATCAGGGTCAAAGAGCATAGCAGAGGGAAGCTTGCATCATCAGGAAGCAGAGAGAAAGACTTCCCTCAACAGACACAAACATTTACCCAAAGCCCCACCCCAATTCCACCTCCTCCAGCCACACCTTACCACTAAATGTTTTAACTAAACTAGGAAAAAAAGAAGACTAAAATAAAATCAAAAGTGAAAGATGATGTTATAAGTGATATCACAGAAATATTAAGGACAATAAGAGATGTTTTGAATAATTATACACCAACAAATTGGGTAACAGAAGAAATGGGTAAATTCCTGGACCCATACTACCTGCTAACCCTAACTATTGTGAAATATAAAATCTAAACATATCAATAACAATAAGGAGATAAAATTAATAATGAAAAGTATCAAAGAAAAGACAAGAGCAGATGGCCTCATAACTAAGTGTAGGGACACACCTTAAAATGGCAACCGTAATAACAACAACACCCTCGGGGCAAAAGCCCCCCTCACTAGTGGCACCACCAAGGTGGTGGCCCAGGATTGGCTCATTCGACTTCCGTGAACGTGAACAGCTCGTGGCCACTATTAAATCTTAGGAGACCTCTGCCCTGCAGGCTTTGATGTGTACTGCATGGGCTGTTGACCTTTAAGGTGATTGGCCCTGCTGGTATCTCCTCTCCTTTCTTTGTTTTTTTTCTCACTCACTCGCCCCCTCATATATCTGTTCCACTTCCTCATTAAAACGAGATTCTGCTTCGACAGACTTCCCGGCTGGTGTGGTTTTTTCAGCCATCGACACTCATCATCCTGCTGGACCCCGTGCTCCCCCCTGGCTGGCCCAGGGAGGACACCCGACCTTTGTTGTTCGGTGCGGAACAACAACTAAGTTCTATCAAACATTTAAAGAAGAATTAGTACCAAGACTTCTCAAATGATCTAAAAAGTGGAAGAGCAGTGGATACTTATGAAATCATTTGTGAGGCCTATGATATAGTAAAGTCAAGAATAGACAAGGACACCAGAATAAAACAAAACTAAAGGTCAATGATAAACATGAATGCAAAAATTCTTGACAAATACTAAACCCCATACCACATTAGAAGAGTCATTTATCATGTTCAAGTGGATTCAATCCATAGATGCAAGGATGGTTCAACATGTGCAAACCAACAGCTCATGGGTGAGACAATGTAGGCATGTTGAGAACTGAAATGTGTATGAGAACATGTGTGTTCTCACAGCAGCAAAAAAATTGACTAAAACAAGTATCAAATGTGTTTTCTGTCTCAGCATTGGGCTTCTGGGAGTCATGCTATATATATCACATTAAAAATGAAGAATAACAATTTGATCATTTTAATAGATACAGAAAAGACATTTTTAGTAGAATAGATGTCTTAAATTCATATTTGGCTTACTAAATTTTTCAGTGTATGATGGGTTTCTTTGGATATAACACCACTGTAAATTGAAAAGCATGTATATATGTATACACATACACACATTATCTCATAAATATATGCAATTATTCTTTTTCAGTTTAAAAAATCAAGACAAAATAAAAGAGTTTGAATTAAAAATTGGAAAGCCAATATAGCCAAAACCCAGCTGTTTTAGTCAACCATTATTGATCACTATGACAAATATACCCAATAAGAAAAATTTCATGGTTTCATACATTCAGTCCACAGCACTGGATTTGCTTTGGGCCCAAACTGAAGCCTCATGGAAGAAGGGTAGGGGAGAAGAAAGCAGATCAGGACATGACATTCAGGAAGCAGAGAGAACTTGAGTGCAAGGACACATTTATAATATAATCCCCAAAGGTCCCAATGACCTCCTTCCTCCAGCCATACCCTCCCTGCCCACAGTTTCTACCCCATTAGTCTATTTAAATTATTACTCCATTACATAGATTAATCAACCAATTAGGTTAGCATTCTCATAAACATTTCACTTCTCAACATCCCTACATTGTCTCACCCATGAGCTGCTGGGGGGCACCTCGTGTCCAAGCATAACACAGCTCAAGAACTAGGAAAGTGCTAGTCCTTCTACTGTCTCTTCCCAATCACAGCGATTTCTTTTCTCTCAAAGTCAATGTGGCTAGTATGACTTTTATGATAAAATTTCTTTGTTGTCCTTTATACTTTGGTACACTTACTACCTTAGTACACATCCTTATTTTTGCCCATATTTAAATTTTAAATAAGGCAATCACGTGTAACATGACTCTCCCAAACCCAATGATGAAACAAAAAAACTTGCTGTCTGTGTTTTTTGTCTCATCCTTGGGCTTCTAGGAGTCACATTATATGCACCTGGAGTTCATCTATTCTCACTGCTGTGTTATTTCATTATGAGAATATACCACAGTTTTTAAAGCCCATTTTAATTTTGATGGACTTTAGGGTTGTTACCAGTTTTGTGCTATTATGTACAATGCTATGTACACTTACAATGTGTCTTCCAATGCAGAGATGCACACATTTCTCTGGTATCTGTGCCTAGGAATGGGGTCTCTGGGTCACAGTTTGTAAGCGTAGACAGCATTAGGAAACAACCTTGACTAGTTTTCCTATAGACACTTGGGAAACTAATGTGCAGCCCCACCAGCTGTGTGAGATGCCACTCCTCTATGTCGACAGCAACACTGGGCATTGACAGTCTTCATCTCAGTCTCATAGGAGGATCACTGCAGGGGTAATTGTGCTTCTCCTTCATATTTTATGGATCACAAAACAGCGAGCCCCCTCCTTTTCTCATGTGTTCCTAGTGGTCTTCTGTTCTGAAATGCTTGTCTGAGATTCACTCAGATGCCTATGTTCCTGATTGGTAGGAATTCCTTGTATATTCCATGTCTGTCCCAGTTGTCTGGCATGCAGGGGATTCACTGGAGAGGGGAGGTGGGAAGAACCACCAGGAGGAATGCAGGTCTGACTCCTGTGAGGAGAAGAGGAAGGCGAGCTCTGGTTTACAATGTGGTGTCAGAAGTTTTGTCCAGACTGATGGAGAATCTGAGTTGAAAGTGAAGGGCAGAGATGGGGGTGAGGGAGGGGAATTCCGAGGAAAGTGAGGAATGTCTCACATGGTCCTTGAGGAGGACTGGGGATACGTGCTGGTTAAGGAAACAGTATCATGGCCCGGCAGGGCTGATGCCTTTTGAGGTTGATGACAAAGTTCACAGTGAACTCAGTCTTCCCTATTTGGTGTCTTTTTATGGATGCTTTCAGGCGACAGGTTTGGAGAAAGCTTAGGATGGGATTCATCGGTAACTGTCAAGCGCCTCTGGACTGCAAAGTAGATGGTTACATGATTCCTGGAGGAAAGTTCCTGTGTGCATCAATATGTACTAATATGCTCAGTCTGTCCCTCTGGCTCAGCGATGCCATGACACATGTGGGGACCTGTTGGATTAATTCCTGAATGTGGACTTGCTGGGATCAGGTGGGAAAGTAAACTGGAATGGCTTTTTGGAGAGAATCTTGTCAATCATTATGAGCATGAGCAATGTACCTAAAATGATCTCCACAATGCCATGCGTCTGATTTTGTTAATGTCCTGTATATATTTTTTTCCTGCTTTTCTTTTGAAGCTGGATACTGCTCCTTGAGAATAAAGGCTCCATGCTACTAGGAGCCAGATTGGACTTTCTGGCCATGGTATGCCTGGCATTTAGCAAAGTGCTGTCTTATTAGGTGGGGCCTGAACAACTGCTAACTGACAGATGGACATGGTGGAAGCTGATTCTAGTTCAGGTTGTTCTGCCTCTAGTTCCCTTGATCTTTAGCACACCACACAGTGTTGTGGACTACTGACAGTGATCCTTGCCTCTCATCTTTGTGTGTGGGGGGGAGATGACAGAGATGGTGCGTGCAGGAGGGCCTGGCCTGTGCCTACAACAGGATGTTCCACAAATGCTGTTAATTTGCTATGTTAGGTCAGTGATTTCTCTAAAATTGCTGACCCTCCACTCTCAGTTCCTGAAATATCCTAGCTCTTGTTCTTTCTGGCACTTTGTGGACTTTACCTCTAGACACTAGGAGGACACTGGGTATTTTCAAGAGGCAGAATGGAAGTGACTTCCCTGGGAGACCCTGTGTGTTCACAGGGACTAATTAATGGTACATACATATTGTTCCAAGCTGTGGACAGCAGAACTGCTTCCAGCACTGCATGAGCCCATGATCTTTCCAGAGCGGAGAATTCATATCCCTCAGAGAGGTGCAGAGTGTGCCGAGCTAATGACCCCTAGTTTTTGTTTCCACCTTATAAATAACACTCTTCAGTGGGAGGAGAAAGGTTTTCTCTGGGATTGTGCTGATGAATATTCTTCACAGAAAAAAGAGCTAGCAAGCCAGTCATCCCTTCCCTGAGCCTTTTGCCCCTGGGCATTGGCAGGGGTGCCTCTTTGACTTGCCAAAGGCAGAGGAAGCAGAGGGTCGAGGGAGTGGCTATATTGCAAAGAACACAGATTGGAGTGAAGAGCGACCTGCCCTGATGCTGCCCCAAGTCTCAAATCCACCATTAAATGGAGGCAATTGGAAACATGAATTTAAACACCATCGTTCTTCAGCAAATCAAAGGGAAATCGATGATGGAACAAATTCCTAGCTGCTTGTAAATGAATGTCCCCCTTAACGTTTCCACCTAATTCTATTATAAAAACTTTTCAGTTTTGGTAAGTTTCTTTAGTGTGTAGCAACTGCCTAATCTATGCTGTGCCTCAATATAAAAAAAAAAAAGTTTAATCTCAACTGGGATTTTCTAACATGAAACTGTACAATTTAGGATCACATGTTTGGAGAACTTTCAGGATTATCATGGTATGATACTGGGAAGTAAGAATATTCTGGAGACCTGTTGTTATCCCCAGATCCAATCAATGTAAGTTTTTTTATATATAAATCATATTTAAAATTTAACAAAGGATATAGTCAACCTAAGTTAAAAGCACATAATTTTGCTAAAATTAGTACATCAAGTTCTGCAAATAATTTTTTCTCATGTAACAACAAAACAGGAGACTTCATTTCTTTACTGATTTTTAACTACTGTTTTATTTCATTCTCCTAAAATTTTGAATTCCAGAAATATATTAGTTTATCATTTTTATTTATTGGCATATCAACTCATTATTTGGCTGTACTACTATATGCTCTTCATAATTATTATATTTTCTCTGCATTCTTGTGTTCTGTATGAGGATGGCATGATATTTTTCATATTTATGATGAAATACACCCACATCAAGATCTGCTTAGTCTTGAATGAAAACACATGGGTCCTGGCTCCTTAAGCCATATGAGAATTTGTTGTTCATGGTGGTGATGACAGTGACAATCAGAAATGTCATTTATTAAATGTTTATCACATCCAGGTTTTTACAAATACATGGCATGCACTATTTTCATGTCCTGTCTGTAACCTCAGGATGTAATGAGCTGTTTTATTTAAAAATTTGAGTAATTTTTTTAAAAATGACACATAATGATTGTTCATACTCTTACCCTTGTTTTAGAGATAAGAACATCCAGGCTTTGTGAGGTTGTTCATGGTTGTGTGGCCAATAAGTACAGAGGAAAGATTTGAACCCAGGTGTATCTGAGTGACAGTTGTAGTAAGCAAAGCCCACAGACCCTGTGGCAAGGCCCTGGGGAGAACCTCGGCTCTGCCACTCCTTTGCTATTTGTGCTTTTCACAGTGACAAGGAGCGGGAGGACAGTGTAAAAAGTTGGATTCCCACCTGAAAGTTGTGAAACCTGTCTTTTTCTCACTCTCCAAAATGAGAATCAAAGAGGAATCACCCTCCCAGGGCCATGTGAGGTGAAGAGATACCTGCAAAGCAGTTTGGACAGAGCTTGGCAAGGTGCTGGGGGTGTTTGCTCTTCTGGGCTGTCCGTGCTCCGGACCTGAAAGTTCTGCTCAGGATAGGTCCTCTTCAGGCTGGTCACTCTCTCAAAATGTATTTACCTTCTTGCAATAAAGCATTTGCATAAGAAAGGGAGCAGCTTCCTGGTCAGCACAGGAATTTTCTTCAGCATTTCTTATCTGGGTCCCTCTTTCCTCTGCTGACACTTTTTGGCTTTCCTTTAACACTTGTCATACCGAGCATTAGATCTTTAGCCTGTCCAAAGATTCAGCTACTTCAAGAAGACCTGCATTTCTAGGAAAAGCACAGGCGGTGGGGAAGGTCAGTGACAATTTTTCAAAAAACAGCTAAGATAGGCACAAGCATGCCAACATCATTAGGAGAATGAAGGGTAGGTAGGGATATTTGCCAGATGAGCCTACAATCCAGAACTGGTTAAGACAGAGCATCTCCTCTCTGTCCTTGTAGCCTCCCTTACATACTCAGTAGGCATACAATCAGGTAATAAAATCATCTCATCAATTTATGGGTTTTTTGTTTTGTTTTTGTTTGTTTTACTTTGAGTCATCCATGTAGGCTGAAGAGGGACCAGCAGCCTTTACTTAGGTGGTGTTAGCAATGCCAGGGTAAGCAACACCTAGAAGTGTGCCAAATGTAAAAAGCAAGGGGGAAAGGTACATCAGGCTGCTTCCTAGACTTGATGCTGTGCCCTGCAAGGGGACAGAAAAGGAGGAAATAAACAAAGAGAGATGGAGCAGGGCAAGTCTCCCTTGGCAACCAAGTCATTTTCACCCATTCTCATTTAGTGTTTTATGTCCATTTGTGTTGGCATTGGAGCCACCAACTCACAGCTTAGCTTAACTTTCTGTGAAATATGAGAAGAAAGCTTTAATTCCAAGTATACAGACCACAAAGGCAGGAATTTCAGGAGATCCTGAATATACATGGTTTTCTCAAATGTCAACTTATTTGTGCTGAAAATGGTCAGAGACACACTCCAATTTCAATCAGAAAATTGATGTCTGTCAAATGTTCAAACAGCTACTCTAACAATTACACACTGAAATAATTCAGTTATTATTTTCAGCTAATAGCTGGAATATCTGGTGCCCAGTGATGTTAAAGTTAACAGACATGCTCACATTTTGTGGTTAACAGAATCAATTGGTGTAAGATCTTAGGAACAGAAGAGGGTTAAAAGGGACAAAGGGAAATGGCTTAGCCAGAGGGAAGCTTGTCATAATCCCACCTCTGGAATTTATTATCTTACTTGTGCTTTTTGACATTACAGGCAGTACTGTGCCTGCATTCTCATTGTCCTTGGACTCCATGGGAACATCTCGCAATATTACGGAATTCTTCATGCTGGGACTCTCAGAGAAGCCAGAGGTGCAAAGAACTCTCTTTGTGGTCTTCCTGATGATTTATGTGGCCACAGTTGGTGGCAATATGCTCATTGTGGTCACTATCACCTCCAGCTCCATCCTGGCTTCCCCTATGTATTTTTTCCTGGCTAACCTATCCTTTATTGACACCTGTTATTCTTCTTCTTTGGCTCCTAAACTCATCGCTGACTCCTTGCACCAGGGGACAACCATCTCTTATGAGGGCTGCATGGCTCAACTCTTTGGAGCCCACTTTTTGGGAGGCGCCGAGATCATTCTGCTCACAGTGATGGCCTATGACCGCTATGTGGCCATCTGCAAGCCTCTGCACTACACAACCCTCATGACCAGGCAGCTCTGTGCCATGCTGGTGGGGGTGGCTTGGCTGGGGGGCTTCCTGCATTCCTCAGTGCAGCTCCTCCTGGTCCTTTGGCTGCCCTTCTGTGGGCCCAACGTGATCAATCACTTTGTGTGTGACTTGTACCCTTTGCTGGAGCTCGCCTGCACCAACACACATGCCATTGGTCTGCTGGTGGTGGCCAACAGTGGTGTGATCTGCCTGCTGAACTTCCTCATGCTGGCTGCCTCCTACGTGGTGATCCTGTGCTCCTTGAGGTCCCGGAGTGCAGAGGGGAGACGCAAAGCCCTCTCCACCTGTGGGGCCCACTTCACTGTGGTGGCCTTGTTCTTTGTGCCCTGTATATTTATTTACATGCGCCCATCATCCACTTTACCTATAGACAAGCACATGGCAGTTTTCTATGGGATCCTGACACCTCTGCTGAATCCACTCATTTACACCCTGAGGAATGAAGAGGTAAAAATTGCCATGAGAAAGCTCTTCATGCTGTAAGACACTGTGGGCAGGGAGGGGAATAAGTGTTAAGTCAGGAATAAAAGAGACTTTACTTCTGCAAATAAAACAACTGAGACTTTTATTTACTACTGCGTATCATCTTATTCCATCTTGTACATTCCTTCTTCATAGACTTTCATGATTTATTTGACCTTTTCACTTCAATTGCATAATGGTATTATAAAGTAGCTCCATGGAATTCCTATGGTCTGGGTTGTTACTATTCACATTTTCTAAATGATGAAATGGGTGTTGTGGGATGTGGATAATTGATTAATCAAGGCTGTCTGGTTTTGAAGTGCACAGTTATTTTGATGCATCATCTCTAAAGAGCAATCTGTGTTGATATCTTCTGAGTCTGTGTGATAATTCAGTGAGCCATAAGGAGAGGTAAGATTGTGACTTAATACCTTCATACTTATCCATGTCCTCAGCTGCATGTGCACCCAGACCTGACTTCTGTCCCTTCCTGTCATTGTTTGTGACATCAACAGTGTAGCTACTGCTTGAGAGCTAGGCTCTGCAGGCAGATCAACCAGTTTGAACCTTATTTCCTATATTGACCTGAGGTTTGGCCTTGAGGTCAGATTTCTGCAAAGTCTTTGATGCCTGTCTTTAAAGTCAAAGTCAAGATATTTCAGATTCACATGTGAGATAAGGCAGTGTTTGTCTTTACGTGCCTGGCTTATTTCACTTAGCCTAGCTTCCCCCGGTCTACCTGCATGTAGCTATGCCAAGGTATTCATTCTTTTTAAGGTGTTAGCTGTACATCTCAATAAAGCTAGGGGCAATTGGCAAAGGTAATATGTGTTCCAAAGTGTTACTGTGAAAACTATATTAAACAATCTGCACAAAGTTTTAAATCTGGTCTCTGGCACACAGTAAATCCCAGGGTGTTTATTTGATATTATCATGTCTACCTCAAGCCTTTCTTACCCTCCATAGATTTCCTGCTTGGCTATCTCTACTGTGTTTGGAATGTTCATGCTTACAGAAGAATAATTCCTTTTTTTATTTTTATTTTTTTGTGAGTGATGCAAAGAGGCATTTCCTTTTGTTTTTTGTGACTTCTTTTTTCGGGCACCAAAGGATTCTTGTGTTCTGGAATCGGGAATGCATGTACAGGTTTATTTCTTCTTTTTCTTGGTTTTACAAGCTCTGCCCATATCCCTTCCAAACCTTCACCTTTTTTTTAATGTGTGCATATTAATTTGTGCATATCCCTTCCTCTGCCCCACTCATGAGATCCCTTTCTTACATGTTTTTCCTTCTAGCTTTCACATATGGGAGAAAACATAGGGTAATTCTCTCTGGATGATTTTGCTCAAAATTATATTTTGCTCTAGTTACATCCATTTTTTTGCAAATGACATTATCAATGGGGTTTTATTCATTCAAAGGCTTTCCTATTTCTATTCATTGTTTGACAAATCTGTAATTTAGCATGTTGCAACATATCCTCTGTTTTTTTAGGTTTTGGACTTGAACCCAGGGATGTACACATGCTGGGCAAGTGTTCCACCACTGAGCTACATTGTCAGCCCCATTAATTTTCAACGATGAAAATAAATATGAAAGGAAATCTTTATATTTTTAAAAGTGATATTTTAAAATTTGTCTCTAAGAGCCAACAAATTTGGAAGGTTAAGAAAAAAATAGCTCTTGTTTTACCCTTAAGTTTCTGTTTCTCTTAAAAAAAAACAAAAAACAGAAATTTTAGGCAAAGAAAATATTGTCTCCTTTTACTTCCACACATTTTAGTAGACTGATTAATAATAGCCTACCAAAATAAATAAATTAATAATAAGTGATTTTCATGCCCATTCATATAGAAATATACCTGAGTGGGAATTTGACTCAGCCACATAAGCAAATGTAGAGTTCTCTGAGGGATTCAAAATAAAATTAGGTTCTTGCTTTATAGAACTATGAAAATTAACTACAGATTAAAAATCCCAAACTCAAAAATTCCTTTTAAAAATTTGTCAGAAGACAGTATTTGAGAATATATTCATGACCTAGGAGAGAAAAATATTTTCTGAATGAGAAGTAAAAAATGGATCCAAAAAATGAAGCTATTTAGTAAACTGGTGTTGAATAATAAGAACCACCGCAGATAGTTAAAAGTGCAGTCACTACTTAGGAGTGTATATTTGTGATCTCTATAACTGTGAAAAAAGCAGAATGCAAAAATGACTCCTAAAAGTAAGAAGGAAAGTTAAACAATCAATAGATTAACTGGTGAATGTATAAACAAGAAACTTACAGTTGATATGAGCATTTGAGAAAATATGCCTAACCTCAGTGATAATCAGGAAAATGCCAAATTATAGTAACTAGGAAATTCCAATGTTATATCTTAGCTTGGCAAAGACTAAAACACTTGACATTGTCAATCTTGCTAAAGATGAGAAGGGAAAGGCTCTCTCACACTGCTGATGACCATGGAAAGCTACTCCATGATATTTATTCAAGGTGAAAAACAAACCATTTGGTTCACTTACAGGTGTTTGTTTAAGAAATTCTGATGAATGTGCCCATGGAAACGTACATGATTATTCACAGTGGAATCTTTCATAATAACATATAGAATACTTTCATAAAATATGGCAGAGCTGATGGGCAACAGTGCACCAGTTAAAAGAAAGAAGCTGAATCTCTCTCTACAAAGAAGATTTATCTGAAAAGTTTAAAATTGACTGAACAAGTGAGTTGGAAATTGATGCATCTAGTATGTCAGCATTCATGGAAACAGAAACCACTAAACACCAATATTACCTTGTCTCTGTGCATGTGCGTATATTTATGTTTGTGAAGACAGGTGCTCTGTTTAAAAAAAAGACTAGAAAAATGCTATTAAATTCATAATGATAGGTTTTTATAGTCAAGACAAATAGCAGAGGAGTCCATTACTTTTATTTTTATATCTTAATTTTTAAAAGATAATAATTTACATATGGCATAATAATATAAGTGAAAAATAAACACAAGAACAGATATGCTATAGTTCAGAATAGCAGTTTGTTGGTGGTAGAAAATGGTGATCTTCCCCCCTCCTTCAAGACGAAGAAATTCTGACGATACCCGGCTCCTGAGCCAATGAATTCCTTACGTGCCTGGGTATGTAATAGCATCTGTGCACACTCTGACGTTCTCCTGGTTGAGGCTAGTCATTCCATTACTCCCATCACTCTCTCTCTCAACACATCAGCTCCAGGATCCCTTTATTATCATTTACTGCTCTGTTGTTATAACTTTGACTTCATCTGCAGTCTTGGGTAAGCCTTTTTTAGGCCTAATAGACAGAAACTACACTCTGGGGTAAATTCTTTTTTTAGCTTACAAGGCATCCTAAGCAAAAATACCTTTCAGATGCTTAGTTTCCTTGTTCAAGTATGGATATTGTATTCCCTAGGTTATACTCAATAAAAAGAGAGAGCACATAAAAACAATAGTAGCTGACTAGTGATAGAAGTGTGATAAATGTTAGTTTCCTCCCTGACCTGGAGAAAAGGGAAAATGCAAGAATAAATACTAAAAATTACTTAAACCTCCAGATTTTAAGTGCTGTGGAAAATAGTAGTTAGGTCAAAGGGAGAACACCTGTATCTGAGATTTTTCTTTTACAATTCTTTCTTATATGGCCTTTGGGGAAGAACATAAAAATAGTTTTTTTTTTCCACCTCTCTGAACACCTGTTCTTGTGAAGTTTCTGTCTTAATGGAAAATATTAGAATGAATATATATTTTATGGTTTACATATGGTGTGTCCTTCAAAAGTTTTTGTATGAGACAATGTGATAATTTTCAGAGCTGAAATGATTAGATTGAGAAGCATAACCAAATATATGTTATAATCCACTGATATGGACTAACTGGGTGGGGTAACTGTAGGCAGGTAGGGTGCGACCAGAGGAAGTAGGTCACTTGGGGGTGTGCCTTTGAGGTTTGCATTTTGTCCACGGTGAGCAGATGGCTTTCTCTATTTCCTGGTTTTCATGTCCTGAGCTGATTTCCTCAGCCATGCCCTTCCACCACCATGTTCTACCTCAGCTCAGGCCCAGAGCTATGGAAAGGGCAGACCATGGACTGAACCTCTGAAACTGTGAGGCAAATAACTTTTCTTCCTAAAGCTAAAAATATGTTTGAAGACTTTTTTTTCCTTTGTTTTTATTTATCAGAGGAAAGTACCACTCTGCAAGCCACAGGCTGCTCTTCAAATAATGAATTTCAAAGACCTTTCCTGTTACATGAGAATCAAAACATGCATGGCATTATAAATAACTGACGAATCCCTACCTGGCTTTTTGAAGAGAGCATTTTTCAGCCAGGTGTATCTATGAAAGCAAATGAAGACCAAGGGATTTCCAAAAGAGAATTCCAAATAAAACATTAGAAATTTAAGCAAACATAGGAAATCAACTTGTTTGTTTATATCCAGGGGAATCACTGTGAGGTTAGGTGAAGCACAAAGGTTTTGAGTCAGACCGACTGAGACTGGAATTCTGCCTAAGCCAAATTTTAATTAAATAAAATTTAAGCTAATTTTAGCTAATTAGATTTTAAGAGTTCTTAGCACTGAAAGGATGATGATATGAGGTAATACATAATGTTAATCATCTCAATTTAACCTTTCCACAATGTATGTATATTTCAAAAACATCATGCTATATACACAATGTATGGCTTCTTCTAAAGCTCTTACTCTATGACTTCAAAGCAACTGATGGTTTCTAAGTCTTTTAGCATTTCATTCTGTTCATGATTGGGATTTTTTTCTATGATCCAGATTTGAGAGCATTATCATGCAGTTCCATTTAACAACGTGTCCTTACAACACTTGTAATACCCGGGAACAGCTGTTTTCAGAGCTTTCTCCTTTGTTCATGAATAAAACCCAACTTCAGATTTCAGATATTTTCAGCTTTAACTGCCCAAGATTTATCAGTTTTATTTCTTTTGCTCCAACCAATCCTGCTCTCACTTCCTTTTGCAGATAATTGTCAACTAAAGGGAATTGCAGAGATGCAATTGTCAAAACAAGGTTTTTGTTGAAAATTCTCTTTGTGTGACTGTGTGAAGTGAAAAGTTTTCTATGCTGTAGTGGAGCTTATGCTAACTTCTGAAACTGAGCAAGATACAAGAGGATAGTTTGATGAATGTACTTTTAAAGATATCTCCTACAGTTCTATCATCTTTTTGTGTAGTTTCTGTTCCTCTTTTAAAATAAACTTCACTACAGCTGTAATGAAGAGCATAAAAGGCATCAGGAATGTTGCCCTTGGCATGTGTCACACCACAATGAGGCTGAAAGTAAGACTCCTGTGAATCTTTGGTAGTTTTGCTCTCATATGTTCTTTCATTAAAATATTGAATATTATATTTTATGAGTGCATTGGAATAAGGATGAATATAATCCAAGTTGGATTAGGATTATGTTTATTCTTATTTTCAAGAAATGACAAAATGCAGGGATTCCTTAAAGTATCATAATCCCTTGGTACTGTTCCCAATGTGTCTTGGCAAGTATGTCGGCCTCTCTCCCTGATGGGCTACTAATAAAAATTGATGTGACCATCAATGAATGAATGGATAAAGAAAATAAGATGTAAGTGCATATCATATACACAAGTGATAGTGTGTGTGTGTGTATAATGGAATATTATTCAGTCATAAAGAGAATGAAATTCTGTTATTTATACCAACATGAATAGAACTGGAGGACACAATGTAAGGGAAATAAAAAGGACAAATACTATGTGTTCTCACCATTGTGGAAGCTAAATAAGCTGATCTCAAAGAAGTTGTGAGTAGAGTATTGTTCATGAGAGTCTAGGAAGTATATGGATGAGGAGGAGGAATAGAAGAAGTTTGGATAATGAGAATCAAAATACACTTTCTTATGGTTTAGATATGAGGTGTCCTCCAAAGGCTCTGGGACCATGCAGCAATATTCAGAGGTGAAATGATTATGATGCTGTAGCCTCGTCAGTCCATCCTAGTTTGAATGGATGGACTAAGGGGTGAGTGTAGGTAGGTGAGATGTAGTTAAAAGAGAAGAGTCACTGGAGGAAGCCCTGGAAGGATGCATCTTCCCTGCGGCCCCTTCCTGTCTTTCTCTCTCTGCTTCTTAGCTACCATGAATGGAGCAGTGTTCCAATTCTTCTTAAATACAAAAAAAATTGAAGAGAATACTTCAAAACTCACTTTATGAGGCCACTATTAATCTAACATACAAAAAGACATTACCAAAAAAATAACAGATATTTTTGATGAGTAAAATGTCCAACAACATGCTACCAGTGTTAAGTCTACCAACACATTAAAATTAATCATCATGCCCACATGGGGTTAATTGCAGGGTGTAGGATGATTCCACATACTCAAGTCAATAAACCAGACACACCACTTTAATAGAATAAAGGATGAAAACACATAGGTCATTTCAATCCATGCAGAAAAAAAAAGAATTTGATAAAATTTAAGCTCCTTTCATGACAAAAATGTTCAATAAATTAGGGACAGAAGAGATGTACCTCAATGATAATATACCAAACCCACATTTAACATCAAGCTCAAAGGTGAAAAATCAAGTTTTAACATTAAGATCCTGAATAAGACCAAGAAGACGACTTTCACCAGTTCTTTCCAACACACTACTGGAAATCTTATTCAGAGGAAGTAGTCAAGTGAAAAAATGAAGGAATTAAAGCATCCAACCTGGAAAAGAGGAAGTCAAACAGTTACTGTTTGCATGTGGCTTGATCTTCCGTATGGAAAACCCTACAGACCACATAAAAAGCAAAGCAAATCACAGATTCAATGCAACACTATTAAAATGCCAGTAACATTTTTTCACATATCTAGTACACTATCCTAAAATTGTGTGGAATCACAACAGGCCCTGAACAGCCAAAGCAATCTTGAACAAAAGCTCAAAGCATGCTACAAAGCCATAGGAACCCCAAACTGCAAGGTACTGGCATAAAAAGAGACACATATGCCAATGGAACACAAAAGGGGGCTCAGAAATACATCCACACATCTGCACTCAACTAACTTGTGACAAAATATGCCAAGAATACACAATGCAAAATGTCAATCATCAACAAATAATATTGAGAAAACCAGACATGCATCTGCAGAAGAATAAAATGTGTTCCTTATTTTATACCATATATAAAATTCAACCAAAAATTAAAGACTTCAATATAATACATTAAACCATAAAACTAACTGAAGAAAATGTAGAGGAGGAAATCAATCAATAGAGAAACAAGACAACCAATAGAATGGGAAAAATATTTGTGAACTTACATCTAATTGAAGTGCTACTATCCATAATATAGGAGGAACTCAAATAGCTTATACAAACCAATTAAAAAATGAAAAAGGAGCTAAACAAACTTTTCTCAAAAGAAGATATACGGTCAGCCAAGAGGTATATTAGAAACTTCTGGACACACCTAATAATCATCAGGGAAATGCATATTCGGACCACAATGAGTAGCTCATCCCAGTTAGAATGCCTGTGACCAAAAAGACAAAAGATAACAAGTGTTGCTGAGGATATGAGGGCAGGGGGAACATTTGCACACTGCTGGTGGGAATGTGAATTATCAGCCATTATGCAAAGTGGGTCCTCAAAATACAAAAAGGAACTGCCATAAGATCAAAGATTCCCATTTCTGAGTGTATACCCAAAGGAAATAAAATCACTATGCTGAGGAGACATCTAAACTCTCACATTTGTCACATTACTTTCCTTAAGAAGAAAGATATGGAATCAACCAAGGTGTCCATGAACTGATGAACAGACGAAGAGCATGTGTTATACATAGTGGAATACTCTTTAGGCATAAAAAGGAAACCCTGTCATTTTCAGCAACATCAATGAACCTGGAGGATGTCATGCTAAGTGAGATAAACCAAACCCAGAAAGACAAATATTGCATCATCTCACAAGTAGAATCTAAAAAGGAGGATCTATCGAAATGTATAAATGCATTCTACTGTCATGTGCAAAAAATTAGAACAAATAGAAAATATCCTTTCATCAAATAAAATAATAAAAGGAGGTTCTGACAAATGTAAAGTGTAGAATGGTGGTTGCCAGGGTAGGCAGGCTGTTGGTGTTGTGGAGACACTGGTAAAGGATAGAGTCAGATCAGAAAAACAAATTCAGGAGATTTAGTGTACAGCTTGGTGACTGTAGTTAATTCCAATTAACTACATGTTGAAAAATGCCAAGTGTGGATGTTTAAAGTTCTCACCACAGAAATGACAACTCTGTGAGGTATGCCTGCTTACTTAGGTGGATTTAACCATCCCACAATGTATATACCTCAAAGCATCATGTTGTATGTGATGAGCACATACAATTTCACCTGTCACTTTAAAATAAATAGTTAAATTTGGAAAAAAAATCATAAATTACAGTGGACTTCCTTTTTCTGCAGGAAACATGCTCCAAGACCTCCAGTGGACTCCTGAAACTGGACAGCTCCAAACCCTCCCACTCAGCACTTATCACCCTCTGTGCTCATAACTGCTATGGTTTGAAGTGCAGCAGCCAAACTGGCCTGGGTTTCTTTTGCTTCCTTCACAATTTCATGCACAGTGATTTGCTTTTATGATGGGCCTTGGCCACCTCAGCAGGTGACTTTCCTTCTTCCTTGTTAAGAACTTTCAGCTTTTCACTTGAAGAAAGCACTTGGTGGCTTTTCCTGGGAAGATCTGAACTGCCAGCATCACTGCTCTTGTACCTGGGGGCCACGATTAATGAAGTAGGGTCACTTGAACACAAGCGCTGAGAAGCTGTGACAGTCGACCTGACAACCGAGATGGCTGCTGGGTGACTAGTGGGCATGCAGATCACGTGGTGTAGACACACTGCTCTGATGGGAGAATTCACCTGTCAGGTGGGACAGAGAGAGATGGCACAGACCTCATCACACTGCTCTGAGTGCCCTGCAGTTCAAAACTTAGTGAACTGTTTTTAAAGTTTGCATTTAGTATTTTCAGATCTCATTTGATCACAGGTAATAGACACTATGGAAAGTCAAATCATGGGTAATTCTTTAAAGAGCGAATAATATTCATTTTGCGTACAGACAGCAGTTTGCTTGTCCATTATTCCTTGCTTTTTATTGTATTATTTTATTTTATCTTGAGATCCACCATTTTAACAATTTTTCAGTATACCATGCAGTACTATTAACTACAGACAGAAAACTATACGGCAAATCACTAGAATTCATGAATCTTGCATAGCTAAAACTTGGTAATGGTTGAATAGACACTGAACTATTCCTCTCACCCAGCCTATGGTAACTACCACTCTACTCAACATTTCTGAGTTTGGAAATTTTAGATACCTCATATCAGTGGAATAATGGGGTATTTGTGCCCCTGTGACTTTTTTTTTAAATCTAGCATGGTGTACTCAAGGGTCATCTGAGTAGTCGCCGTGTATGACACGGTTTCCTTTTTTATAAAATTGAATACATTCATTTGTATGTATATCCCACAATTTATTCATCCATTCATCTATAAATGAATGCTAAAAATTTCCATCTCTTTAATCATGCCACAGTGAACACACTAAGTGCAGGTATTTCTTATATTCCTTCTGTCAATACTTTTAGTTTATGGAGTTTTTTACTGTTGTTGTTTTTGTTGTTGTTGTTGTTGTTCTTTTTTTGGCCCCCTGTCCTTTGGGGTACTTAAGAATGAACTGTGGGATGCTTTACAAATGAGCTGCAACCCTTTATTATTTTTAATTTTGAGACAAGTTCTCACTAAGTTGTTTGGGGTCTTGCTAAGTTGCTGAGGCTGTCCTTG
Source organism: Glaucomys volans (assembly GCA_020662805.1). Lineage (NCBI taxonomy): Eukaryota > Metazoa > Chordata > Mammalia > Rodentia > Sciuridae > Glaucomys > Glaucomys volans. Next base: position 77,629 of record JAJEJO010053494.1, read on the forward strand.
AACCTGTGATCTTCTGCCTCAGTCTCCCAAGTGGCTGGGATTACATGTGTGCACCACTATGTCTTGCTTGTCTTTAATTTTGAAATAATTTTAGACTTTTAGAAAGTTGCAATATGATTTCAATTCTTTTGTATAAATCCTCAGAAGTGGTGCTTGTGAATCCTATAGTTGAATTTGAAGTCAATCAAGGGATCTTCTTTCTGTTTTCCAAAGCAGCTGCACCATTTCCAACAACAGTGTCCACAGCTGCTGTGAACAGGTCTCAGACTGAATCTATTGAGCTGGTCTGGCAGTGGGACAAGCTGAGGGTCTGAAGCTGCTGGGTTCAGCCTGCTGGTGCTGTGGGCTTGGAGACCAAGCCAGCTGTACAGTCAGTGCTGGGTTTGATTGAGGCAGCTTGGTGATGTGACCAAGGCAAAGTTCAGCACTCACTTTGCTGTTTCCCCAGAAAAAGCAGATTTCTTTCCATGTGTGCTGCCTGGTGTTGGGAAGAGGGTGATGCAGGTATTGCAAGTTTCTTTCCCATCCCCTTCCATGTGTCTTGTTTTATTTCTGTGCTGAGTCCAGGAGCTATAAGTTCTCACCTAGTTTCCTAAGCTCTTATGAGCTGTTCTTAAGTATTGGATACTTGTTCAAGTTGATGTTTATGAGGAGACAAAGGGACTATAAACTCTTATTCTTCCATCTTCTGGTTCAAATCTAGATACAATTATTGATGAAGAAACTTAAGATTGAAAGAAGGATTTGATTTTGTTCTCTATTTTCCTGACAAGTAGCAAGCACAATCTTCTGAGATTCAAGGAAACTTGTGGAATATAGATCATAGGGATTTGGTGGATAATTGGAGTACAGGCTGAGAAGAACACGTAGAAAAAGACCTGTCTGAGAAAATGCGCTCTGGAAGCATTGAAGTCCTAGCTCACATTGGAGGTCCTAATATTTGTTGACTCCCACCCTAGTGTCAAATTGTATAAATTCCATTAGTATCACCTTAACATTTTGCATAAAGGGAAAAAGAAGATAGTGTATAAATCAAAGGTTTAAATGTCAATTAGTGTGGTATGTTCCACTGAAGCAGAAAAAGACTGTATTTGGGCTTGTTTTTATAAGAATTTCTATCTACCCATGTTACACTATTTGTTTTTTAAAGAATGAAGTTAGTGCTTTAGTCAGGATTGGCTACATTTTGTTGGGATAAACCAAGTCTTAGTGGTTTAACACATATAATTTTATTTCCTCTTGACCCACCAACGGTTGGGTGTTTCTCTAACACAGCTGTCCTCCATGTAGTTGTTCAATGATCCAGGTTGCTTCTCAGTATGACCCTTTTGTCTCAATGTGTCTTTCAGGCTTGCTGCAGGAAAGAAAAAGAACGATGGGGAATAACACTTGGGTGCTAAGTAGTTCTGCCTGAATGCGACACATATCACTCACTTTTCAAGCATCATCCTACTTAAAAGCATGTGGACTGGAATGTAAGGCTGTTGCACATTGATATTTTTATGACCAGCAAATGGGTTGTCCATGACTAAGGAAACCTCATGCCCTATGTGAAATGAATGGTGTAGTAACTTTCTGAAAGTAATCTGCATGCACTATTAATACATATACACATAATATGTAAAATATATGATTCTTAGAGTTTTGAAGTTAGACACAGTAGTTGGATTCATCCTAACAAACCCATACATACATGGAAACTGATTTCAGTTCACGATCCCACTTTTCCCTCTCCCTTAACCCACCTGTCCTCCCTCCCCTCTCCCATTCTCCTGCCTCTACTCTACTTCCATTCACTCATCCATTTATTTGTATTTTGTTGGTTCTTTACATTATATTATCCTTCCCTCCTCCTTTCCTTTATTTACTCTGGTTTCTGCATTTAAGAGAAAATATTCAACCTTTGAGTTTCTGAGTTTATAAATTCACTTAACCTGATATTCTCCATTTCTATATATTTTCCAGCAAATATAATAATTTCATTCTTTTTAATGGCTAAAACTCCAGCATACATGTATACTTAATAAAAGATAAAGGCATGGCTGAGGAGTCCTTTAGGTTAATTCAGTCTATATGACAGTAAGTGACATTGACAAGATTTGAAGGACTTGTGTTCTGGTCTTGACCTTAATCTTCTTTTTTTTTTCCTCAAATTTGAATGTAGAGAAAGTCTGCCTTGATTACTCTCACATCATCAATTTTCTTTTGTGTCAGCTGCCTTTGTCCTTATAAGCTAAGGCACAATTTCAGCCCATGTGAACTACTTAGAAGGAATAGTGGTATGTGGGAAAGTTCACCACAAAGTATATTTTATTTGATGAATAATGTCCTAGATCGCTCTATAGCTGTATCTGGAAGAATTTTACATCCCTCCATGTGTTTTTGTAGAGAAAATAATTTCTGGAAAGAGTCATAATTTAAGGTAAATGGTGCCCCCTGGAGTTGTGCAACCAATATCCTTAATGGATAAATGAGTCCTGCCTCCACGACATATTCTTCAAAACCAGTTCATTTCTGCTTGTTCTCTGCCTTCACATGAATAAGTCTACCTGGATTTCAGTAGGTGGGATTAGTACTTTGCATTACAATAAAATATTTAGCTTTTAAGTTCATTTCTTTAAATATTGCAATTAGTTGGCCTGTTGGTATAAGATACACCTGAAGTTTTGCAGAAAATTGGTGTATTGGATACATTGGCTAATGGATTTTCCACATGAGATGACAACATATGTTGGCTACCAATGTCCTTTTGGCCTCTAATTTGTAGATGTCAAGGAGTTTCTAATAGGAAGAGGCCTTGGTTAGCTTTCGTTCTATTCATACCAATCATTGCCCAAGGTGATTCTGTGGCCCCAGAGCTTCCTCATGGCATTTTTCACCTCTGTGTTTCTGAGGGTGTAGATTACAGGGTTTAGCATGGGTGTCACCACAGTATAAAACACAGCCACCACTTTGTCAATGGGGAAGGTCACCATGGGCCGAAAGTATACGAATATGCAGGGCACAAAGAAGAGGACCACTACAGCAATGTGGGAGGCGCAGGTGGAGAGAGCTTTCCACCGTTCTTCAGGACTGCGAGTCTTTAGGGAGCAGAGGATGAGGATGTAGGAGGTGATGAGAATAGAAAAAATGATCACGCACATCAGCCCACTGTTGGCAGCCACGAGGAGGCCAAAGATGTGAGAGTCATTGCAGGAGAGTTTCAGGAGGGGAAAAAGGTCACAGATGAAATGATCAATGACATTTGGGCCACAGAAGGGCAACCAGAGCACGAAAATAGTTTGAATCAGACCGTGCAGAAATCCTCCAGCCCAGGCCAGGGACACCAGGAGGCCACATACACGCCTGTTCATTGTGATCATGTAGCGCAGGGGCTTGCAGATGGCCACGTAGCGGTCATAGGCCATCACTGTGAGCAGGATGATCTCCACTCCCCCAAAGAAATGTTCTGCAAAGAGCTGAGTCATGCACCCACTAAAGGAGATAGTTTTCTTTTCAGAAAGTAAGTCAAATATCATTTTAGGGGTCATGGTAGAAGAGCAGCAGCCATCTATGAAGGACAAGAAGGACAGAAAAAAATACATGGGGGAGCCCAGGGCTGGGCAGGTGGTGATTGTCAGGACAATGAGTAGGTTGCCTAGCAGGGTGAGAAAGTAAATGACCAGAAATACAACAAACAGGAGTTTCTGCACCTGTGGGTCCTGGGTCAGGCCGAGCAGGATGAATTCTGTGACATTGTTCACTTGCTCCATGAATGCAACATGGCATTAGTGTAATTGATGTATCTGTGAAATAGTATAAGGATTTAAATTTCGGCAAGTTTTCAACAAACAAATAGCTTGGATCAGGAATTTCTCTGTAACATTGATGTACTTCCCTAGCAGAAAAACTCAAGACTCAAGATTGGGCAATACTATTAGTCATACAAAGAACATATAGTCCTCCTCTCTATTACACACATCCTTGGGCATGCACACATACACACATACACACACACACACACACACACACACACTTCATTCCTATACAGAAGCATGGTTTTATGATGTTGCCATTTGCGGAATCTTTCCTGTAATTGCTCATGTACTGTACGGACATTCTCTTGCTAACTGCCACAGTATTTTCCCCATAGAAAAACTGGTATTGAAGCAGGACCATAGAAAGAGCAGAGACTTGAATCCATGGGAGCCTACTCTCTTTCTATAGTCACCAGTACTGTAGGGCAGCTTGTCAAACTTATTTTTTTTTAATTTGCTTTCATGGTGACTATAAAACATCAGGGAAGTTCACTTTGAATTGGGGACGATGTAGTCACATTCCAGAATGAAATGAAATCAGTGACAGCTTGAAGCTGCGGGAAGATACAACCTGGCAGTGGGTTCATGCTACATTCAAGGACTGCAAGTATATGGTAAAGGCTAAAATCAAAAACACGGGAAGAAGCATGTCCTGAACAGAGTAAAACAGAGAATATGATACAATCCAGCATTCTCCACATTTTTTTGAAAATTCACAATTCACTCTCTGGTGATCTTCAGTCATGTTTAGCTCTCAGGGCATTTTGCAAACAAAATCCAGTTGAGGAAAAACTATGAAAAATTCTCTGGATTTGTTTACAGAACAGACACTTTTAAGCTGAGGAGAAAGAACCACCATGATTTGCTGGACAGAGTGTTATTTAGAGTCAGACTATTTATTTTTCTTACATTGATTATTAGTCAAAGGATGTGGGGCTCAGATCTTGGTCTCAGTGCTTCTAAAGTTTCTCATCTATAAAATAGGAAAAAAGGCAGAGTAGCAGAATTTAAAAATCATTATCCCATATTTCAATGTTTGAATCATAAAGTTAAAAATATAGCTTTCCTTATACTTGATATACTTGCTTGGAAAATACTTGTAAAAATATGATAAGTATGATATTTGATAAAATAATAAAAATAAAAAAGTCATAGCATTACTCTTATCCAAGAAAGATTCACTGGAAAATTGAGAGAACATAAATTAAGTACTCAAGAGATGAAAGACAACCAACTATACTTAGAAAAATATTTCAATACAGAAATAAGTGAATTAATCAATACAAAAGGTTAGACTTGAAACGTTTAAAAGTTCTTTGGGATTTTAAAAATACAAACAAAAAGAATGAACCTAGAAAAGCTCAATTAAAAGCAATATGGTCAAATAACAAAAGGATAATGTCTTTCAAGGATATTTAAAAAATATAATGCATAGTTTATGAAAGGATTTCAATAACTAGATAGGCATTTTTCAGAACTAAATTTTTTCAATGACATCACCAAAAAGTGAAAAAATAGCATATAATAAAACTTCAAGAAAACCAAAGATCAGTACAAAATAGAAAAAAAAGAGATCAGCATATATCTAATATGTGGTTAAAAGAAGCATTAAAGTGAAAGCAGTGGTATAATGGTTTTTCACAGGAAAAAATGATGGGTTTAGTCACATAAAAATATGGAACACATTGGGAAACACTTATAACAATGTGGCAACTGTCATTACAGATATTGTTTCTTAAAAAATTAAAATATTCATTCATCATTATAAAAAGGATAAAATTAATAAAAATAATTCTAAGCGATGACATCCAACATCTACAAAACAACCTTCTACTTCATAAGTCACCAGATAAATACAATTTAAAGACAAAGATAACCTTTTAACTGGCAAACTTGTAAATCTTGATGACAGTTGTAGCATCCTGTGCTGGTGAATGTGTGTGATATTAAATTTTCTGAAATTTAACTCTATAAAACAAGGGCTTTATAACTATTCGTGTCCTTTGATCCAGTGCCCCTTATTCTTAGAAATCTACTCTACAAAACTATATGACAAAAATTATGCATATAGAGTTTATTTCACAATATATTTTTAAGATGACGAAGAAGAGCTAATGTTCTTTCAAAGGTTCTTCAAATGTCTGTTAATAGGAAAAGTTAAACGAATTAGAATTATAAAACATCAAGGGAATATTAGTTATTTGCACAAACTAGTGATGTGGAAACATTCAACATAAGAGGAATGAAAAACAATATAAAATAGCTTGCATATTATGATCTAAATTGTCTAAAATGTTACATATCCATAGATAAGTATTTTTGAAAAGTGTACTATAGACTAATAATGCTTATCCTAATTGTAGGGTTATGGGCAATTTTGTGTTATTTAAATTTTTTTATAATCTGAGTTTTCTACAAAGAGTAAATATTACCTTTATAGTCAGTAAAATATTTTAATAAGAGAACTTTCACTCTATTATCAGGGTTAGATCTATGATATTCTGTGTGACCATTATTTTTTCTGTAGACTGGGGATGCTGGTCATTACTCATAAAAATCTGACAACAGAAACACATGTTTAAATCTAACTTACCTGTAAATCCAAGACTCTGAGTGTCACCTTGAGGAAGAAAAAATACAAATAAGGAAGTCACAGATTTTATCCAGGTTTTGAGTGGGTTTGGGAGTGCTGAGCTCATCACAGGTCATCTGATTTGCAGAGAACCCTTTGCATGGAGCTCACATGCTCAAGAGCCACCGCTGGCTGCTGCTTGGTGTGTGTGTCCATTTGCAGCTTAAGAGTAGTATTTCTTTTCTCAATGATTTGGAAATGCTGACTAACAGAAGCTTCCTAAGTAAAGCTGGGCACATTGACAGAATTTATTTTTCTCTACAGAATTTCAAGATCCTGTGAATGTGAGGCAGAAGCAGCCCAGTTCAGGAAATGAAGTTTTAAAGCTTCAAAGCATTAGGCTTCTGAAGAAATTGATGTTTTGGAAAACAAACCAACAAAACACACAAAACCCTAAGCTTTGGAGGACATCTTTCTCCAAGCCACCTCAGTACGCCTTTACCAGATGAAGTGACCAGCTGAAGTACATTGTACAAACCAGTTCATCTGAGATTGAAGGCGAGACAATTACAAATCAGTAATACACGAAAGCAGCCTTGAACTACCAGGTTCCTGAAGTCAGGGATTCCAGGCAAGCCTAGGCTTAGCTTGAAGATAACGCCCTTGGTTCCTCAAAGTCTGGATGCAACTGGGTCGGAAGCTCAGAATCGAACAGCATTGGCAATCTGTGGCTGATGTGATCTTCCTGGGTCAGGAATCCTCTGAGTCCTTCCTTACCAACACATCCATGTGTGGATTCTGGGAAATAGTTAATGCTATCATGTACTTGCAGGAGATGGGGGGGCTCTGACCCTTCAGCTCCCAGAGGATTAGAATGAGCAGCTTCGGCCAGGATGGCAGCCAAATCAATCTATCCTGTTTTCTCTCTTGTGACCATGACATCTGTGCCCAAAGGGTGGTGTGGGGAGGACAGTCATTTCTTCTGGGTTAGCAGCCTCTCCATGACTCTGGTCAGAAAATGATCAGGGAGCCTGAGACCTAAGGCACAGATGGTTCTGTGGATATATGGGTGCATCAGCCATCCGAGCCTGTGAAACAGCCCTCACAGTCCTTGTCTCAGAGTTGTAGGGAAGATTAAGAAGAAAGCAAGTGAAGACGTCGAAGTCTGGGCAAAACTGCCATTCTATCAATATCCTGAGGAAAGATACACGTAGGCTAGAGCAACTGTTCTACTACATATATTCATACTATACATATTCATCTTAGGAGCACACTCATAGTTTCCCAATAGCAAATGTGCCTTCCTGCCCAGTTTCAAGGTTCTCTGTGGTTAATCCCACAAGACACCAAACCAAAAGGGAAAGTGAACTTCACTTCACTCTATACCCCTGGCCTGAGTCCAACCTGTGCACAATGCCTTCTGTGCCCACCTCAGGAGGGCACTGAGAGGTGGAATCTAAATCTCATGGCTGGAACAGTTGATGAAATCTTGCTAAGGACTCCCAGACTCCAGAGCAAGGAGCCACTGTGTGGCCCCTTCAAGACGGCATCCCACATCAGCTCTCAGCTCTCTAGCTGAGAAGCATGGAGCACCCCTCATGCACCAGCTGGGTGCAATACCCCTGGATCACTCAGTTTCAGACCACTGCTGTGTCTATGGGTTCCCCATGCCAAAAGTTCTTAGAAGAGTCAGGCTCTCTTTCTGCCGGGGTGGCCCCTCCTCTGAAATGAACTGGTACAGTGCCATTGTAGGCTGGATTCTTGAGGCATCCCTTCCTGTTCTGTGTTCAAAATGCTTGAATTTCTGTGTCTCTATGATTCTGATGTTGAATTTTGGTGCACTCCTCTGTCACCCACCCCTCTTGGAAGCAGTATTCCTGATGGTTGAATCCTGAGCCAAGGAACAACTGGAAGTAGCACACATCCTCTACTCTACCATCTTTGTCTCCATCCTTACTTTTATTTTTATATACTATTTTTAAAAACACAACATATTCATACATGGATGTAGAACAACAATGGAAAAATAAACATGAAAATAGATGCACTATACTTTAAAATGATAGTTTAGTGATAGTAAGAAAATGGTGATTTTATCCCCTTCAAGACAAAGAAATTCTGATGATGTTCAGCTCCTCATCCCATGAATTCCTTATGTCTCTACATATTAGCTGACTCTGCATTCATTTTGATATCTCTTCCCATTCCAAGCCAGTCTTTCCATTGCTCCCAACACCCCCTCCAAACACAATGCCTGTAGGGTCACTTTACTCCTAAATTATTGCTTCTTTGACTTCATCGCCAGACTTGGCTAAGCCCCTGCTGGCCTGAGGGGTGGAAACTACCTTCTTGGAATGAATTATTATTATTATTATTATTATTATTTGCTCAGCTTACAAAGCATAAGAGGCAGATATACTTCTCAGATGCTTAGATTCCTTGTCCAAGTATTTTATTCCCTAGTTTATACTGTAGTAAAGGATAGTATATACAAAATGAATAGTAGCTGACTAGTGATTGGAGCCTGATAAATGTTAATTCCTTTCCCTGATATGAAGAAAAAGGAAAACAGAGTAAAGACTAGAACCAATATAAACCTCCAGATCTTAGGAACTCTAGAAAATGTACTGGAAAACTATATTTGCGATGTTTCTTCTGAAACTCCTTGTTTTATGGCCACTGCAAGGAACTTAAAAATAATTTTTTTTTCACCTCTGAACTCATGTCCATCAGGTGGAGTTTCTACCTTAATGGACAACATCAGGATGAATTCATACCTATGTCAAATATATTTAACAATTTTGCTTTTATGATCAGGGGAGAGTACCACTCTTCAAGCCACAGACTGCTTTATACACAATTGGTGCAGGCGGAGAAAGTAATTAATTTCAAAGGCATTTCTTGTTACATGAGAATCAAAACATTCATGGAAAATCACTAGCAGTGACAGGAATTCTGCATACATCAAATTTGAGCTAAATAAAATCTAAGCTCATTTAGCTTAATTAGCTTTTAAGTGTTCTTAGCACAGGAAAGGATAGTGGTGTGAGGTGATGCATGTGTTAATTAGACCAATTTAGCCATTGCACAATGTACACATATTTTGAAAATATCATGCTATACCCAATAAATATATATGATTTGATTTTTAATTCAACAAAATAAAATGCTTTAAAGAGAAATTCATTTACTGCCCTCAAAGCTGAATGAATTCTTAGGTCAGGATTGACCCAAACATCTCACAGCCACTCCCACAAGTGCCCTCTTTTGTAACTAGAGATATCCATGCATGTTTGATCACACAATAGGAAGCTGGGGATGGACTCGTTCTTCCTTTCCAGAGATCTGGACAGGGACCCATTAAGCACCATTGCTAATGTGACAGCCCACTCTTGTGCTGTCCCTAGTCATGCCTGGGTGACATTCAGATATGTGTTGAGGTGAAGTGAGGCTGAGACAGAGGTCTAGGCCTCCTGGAACCATGCTAGTGAAGAACATTAGTGGTGTCCTTTGACTCTTGTCAGGAACTGTGGCCCCCAGCATCCCTTGTCACCTGGTGACATCCCTGAAGCTCATTCAGTGTTTGAGCAGTTTTTAGTGTTTTTCAACTGAGACTGTTTCAGTTTAAATAATATGATTCTATTTAAGAAAAGACATAACGTTATGGCCTTTTATTGTTGCAGAATGAGGGAGAGAGATGAGGCAACTGCTTACAGATAAATGGTAATTAATGCTGGAGGCAGGATGAGAGGAAGCTGCTTCCTCTAAAGCTCCTACTTTATCACGTAAAATCATCTATGACAGTTTCCGGAGCTTTAAGTATTTCATTACGTTCATGTGCTCCCGATTTGGGAACATTATCATTCAGTTACAGGACACAAACTGTCCTTAGAACACCTGTAATTTCCTAGGAACAGATGTTTTCAGAGCTTTCTTCTCCTTTGTTCATGTCTAAAACCCAACTTCACTGTTCAGATATTTTCAGTTTTAATTCCCCAAGATTTATCAATTTTATTTCTATTGCTTCAATCAATTCTGTTCCCACATCCTTTTGTAGATAATTGTATACTAGAAGGAATAATAGAGATGCAATTGTCAAAATAAGTTGTTTTTTTTCTTTTCTTGCAGGGGAGACATGCTCTTTTTAGGATTGTGTTAAGTGAAAAGGTTTCTACTCTGTAGGAGAACCTTTCAGTTTCAGGAATATTAAAAAACACATTTTGATGAATGTACTTTTGAAGACATTTCCCACTATCCTACAGACTTTTCATGTACTGTTTCTATTCCTCTTTGAAAATAAAAATTAATTCTGGTTTTAGTGAAGAGCTTGAAAGTCATCAAGAACATTGCTCTTAGGACATGTCCCACCACAATGAGGCTCTGAACCATTGGTAGTTTTGCCTTTACATGTCCTTTCATAGCAAAGATATTAAAAACTATATTTTATGAGTGCATTGGTATAAAGGTAAATATGTTTCAAGTCATATTTATGTATACCAAATTAAAATATGTATTTATAAAATTAAAACATATATAAAATGAAACTATTCAGTCATAATAAAAGAACTCTTGCAATGGTAGCAACATGGATTAAACTGAAGACACAATTCAAAGGAAAAAGGACAGATTCATTCTCAAGGAAACTAAAATATCTGATCTCATAGAAGTAGAGAGTAGAATAGTGGTTACAAGAGGTGAGGAAGATGTGGAGAAGGTAATAGAGGAAGGTTGGATAAGGAGTACCAAGCTACTTAGGAATAAGTTCTCATGTTCTACAGCACAGGAGGGTGAATGTAGTTCACAATTTATTGCATATTTTATGAAGAATTAGAGGAGAAGTGTTCAAAGATTCCCAATAGAAAAAAATAATAATGCTTACAGAGGGAGAAATTCTACGTACCCTGATTTGATTATTGTATATACTCTACATGTATTGAATTATTGCACCATACCCCAGGAATATAGACAATTGCATGCCAATTAAAATTGTGATGCACACAGGATAATTGACCATCCCAAGTGCAGTCAGTCGAGGAGAACAGAGCTTTGTAAAACATCACTCAATATTCTTGCCTAAACACACGGAACACAGGGTTTATTTGTGATCATCTTTCATCATTTGACCCCAGAGCGTCTTCATAACCTTTTTCACTTCCTCATTTCTGAAGGTGTAGATCAAAGGGTTTAACACAGGTGTCACTGGGGGACAAAACACAGCCACGGCTTTATGAGTGGGGAAGGAGGCCACGGGTCTGAGGTACAGGTAGGAACAAGGCACAAAGAATAAGACAACGACTGTGATGTGAGAGGCGCAGGTGGACAGGGCTTTGCGGCTCCCTTCAGAGCTGTGAGTCCTCAGGGAGCGCAGGATGATGACATAGGAAGTCACCAGCATGGAGAAGATGATAAAACACAGTGACCCACTGTTGGCAGCAATCAGGGGCCCCAAAGTGTGGGTGTCCATGCAGGCCAGCTCCAGGAGAGGAATTAAATCACACATAAAGTGGTCGATGACATTGGGGCCACAGAATGGTAACTGGACCATAAACAAAATCTGTATGTCTCCATGAATGAGCCCCAAGACCCCAGCTGCCCCCACCAGGAGACCACACACCTGCCTGCTCATGATGGTCATGTAGTGCAGGGGCTTACAGATGGCCACGTAGCGGTCATAGGCCATGGCCATTAACAAGATGATCTCAGCTGCACCAAAGAAATGTTCAGCAAAGAGCTGAGTCATGCAGCCACTGAAGGATATGGTATTCTTTTCAGAGATCAAGTCGAAGAGCATTTTGGGTGCTATGGAGGAAGAGTAGAAGCCATCTATGATGGACAAACAGTACAGAAAGAAGTACATGGGAGAGCCCAGGACTGGGCTGATGAAAATGGTGATGGAGATGAGCATATTACCTGCCAGTGTGATCACATAGGTCACCAAAAACACAGTAAATAAGATTTTCTGCAGGTCTGGATTTTGGGCGAGTCCCAGCAAGCTGAATTCTGTTACATTGCTCATCTTTCCTGTAATTTAGTTTGTATTTTGGGCACATGGTTCATCTGAAAAAAAAATATTCTAAGTGATAATATTTCAAATTCAGTGTTAAAGTACTCCATTGTCTCATTAGACCTGGTCTTTGAAATGGATGGAGTCAGGCATTAATAACCTCAGCTCTTTTTCAGGTACTTATAAAGAACAGAGGAGGTTAGATTTCTCCTAATTTATTTTAATAAAATAGTGATGTTATCTTACAGGTCCCCAAGAAATCAAGGTGTTGTTTGAATGTTGACTTATGTTTGACTTCTGAACGTTCTTTCTTTCTCTAAAATATCTCAAAGATAGTTTTCTTTCATTCTTGGGAGGAGACCAAATGTCATCAATAACAATTATTTTGAAGTTGTAATTCTTTTCTTCACAGACATCTACGGATATATGAACACAATATTTTATTAAAGTCAACTATATCCTAACCAAGGTGCCACATCTCTCTGAATCTGAACCAGCTGTTTCCTGACCTGTGGTCCCTCTCCATCATATGAATGCACATGCACATACAATAGAGCTGCAGATAGAATTTGTTTTTCTGAATGCCAAGGAATTATCTACTATAGCTCAATCAGAACCATTCATTCCAAAGCCCCAGATGTTGTGGCTGTCTCTACGCCACCCTTCCATGCTGCTTCTTCTTTCCACATCTTTGGATATATATGTAAATGTTACGATGTTCCCCTGAAAGTTCACAGTATTTCACAAATAAGTTTTCCTTGCATTGGACTTTTAAGATCCAGTGTTATGCTCTGGATCAGATATATTTCCCCAGTTACATTTTACAAATGGAATTAAAAGAGACATGAATTTACCCTGAATTTTCTATTGACAAGACATAAACATTAAGATCAAATTAAGGGTATGCAATTATCATAGTTAGCATAAATTCAGTCAGTTAAGATGAATTTGTTATTTTCATGGCTAAGTGGTTTAAATGTTGAATATATATAAAAACTTTTTTAAATCCTTTTTTTTTAATGATCTAGATGTGAGTTTTCAAGATTAAGTCCATGTTGTTATAAAAGAGCATAAAGCATTTTATTTTTTCCCCAGCCTGTTTTACTTCTTTTCCTAATCCCTGCCCAAAATATCCATTACCACAAAATTTTCAAAAAAATAATTCTGAACACAGAAGTTAACCTCAAGACCCCTCAGCATCCATAAAAGTGTGAACAGACATCTTTGGTTTCAGGAAATCTCTACCCCTGAATTGTTTCCATTCTATTCTTGACTCTTGCTGATGGTAAATACAGCTATTTTTCTAATGAACTTAATTCACAGTCTTATTTCAAAGTGGCAACATGAAAGTCATGTATAGGGAAAAATTTAAGCCTTTACAAACAGAATTCTACAGATTCAGCGTATTTATAGAGAAAAATATTAACCACAATGTTTTAAAAGTGACTCTAGTCATTCTTAACAGCATCTGACTTGGCAAAATCACAGATCATGTTTTGCACTGATATCCTCACTGGAAATTTGTGTCCAAAGTCATTTTCATAAGAAAACATCAGACGTCCAATCAAATATGTATTTACAAAAACAACTTCAGAGAAAATAAGTTTGCTCTATCAAATTACTGTGCTTAAAATTTTGGAGAAAAGCATTTCATTTACACTGGCCTGGATCTGATGATGGTGGAATTCTCTGTCAATGTTTTCTTCCCCTCTGAGAGTTTGCAACACAGCTTTCCATGGGCTCCACTCACTGAGACTGTAATTATTGTCACTCTAGACAATTCTCCAATGTGGATGTTTTAGTTTATTTGGTTCTTTGTCAGTCTGGATTTACTCAGAAAAATAAACCATTTCAGTTAGAAAAATTTGATACCTCTAGTACTTAATTCCCACCTATTTCCTTGGTTTCCTATGAAAGCATAAATGAACAATCTTTCAGAAAAAAATATTTTCAGGTATTTTGAAGTGTATTCAATCCAAATTAAAAACAAAAGAAATATAGCCTAATTACTCAAATCAGGAAAAGTCTTTATATTCATCAGCAAAACATACAAGTGAATCCTGTGGTTGGACATTGTCTTCTCAATGAATTTGGGCAATCTTTGGCTTTCTACTAGCCTAAGAGCAGTTTGGAGAGGGGATTCCTTTCATCCTAACTTAAGTTCTCCTTTCACCTCTATTACCCTGGAAACCCGCCCAGCTCAGGTGTGGGATCCCACAAACAAGTCTCCATCTCGTCACTCATGGCTCTGCTGCTGTCATTTGCTCACCGACCCTTCTTTATAATTTTCCCATCATGGACTCTAGAGAAATGTTTAAGTTGACTTTCTCACACTCCAGGATTTAGGAATGATTTGACCCCTCAAGTACCTAGAGAATCCATAATTGACTCAGCTGAAATCTTTTCCAAGGCAACAGTAAAAGTCCACTGCTTACTCCCTTGGTGTCCACAAACATCATTAGGGCTAGTTTTAGAAAGGTACTTAAGGTGGGGCTAAAATATGTACAGGTTACAGTTTAGGATAAAACTTGAGTCATATATTAGAAAATTAATTATAGGGTTTTTTGGCTAATTGTGACCTTGTTGACCATGGCCTAGGATATGGGTTGGGTTTAGCCATAGATCAGAGACCAGAGAATGGATTTTTCTCTGAAACATGACTGATGTCAAAGGTATGGTTGCTTTGAAGGATGGAACTGCCAGTAATCAAGACTGTGTCTGAGTATGATGGAGATTGTGCATTCTTCTTAGTGACGGACTGAAGAGATTTAGATGGCAGGATTCCCAGTTACCAAAGATTGCATAATTTAAAAGTCATGGGGATATGACTTCTTTCAAGAAAATCTTCTTTCAAGAAAATCTCAAAAATAACACACTTCCTGGTTACTTGGAAAGAGAATACTGATAGGTAGACTTGAGCACCGTGCTTCCAACAGCAGCTATTTAAGAACATCACAGTCACCTAAAAACTGTGGATAGAGACGCACAGAGCACCCTGGAGGAGCCCACACCACTGTCTTGTCTTCTGCATCTTCTGAGGTGATGAAGGATGGCTGCAACTTCACCTGGAAACATCTTTCTTTGTTATTAACCTTTAAACCAAACTAAGGCACTCCAAAGTCCAGGACAGAAAAGGGAAGAAAGACTGTCTTCTCTGTTCTCAGTAGTCATCAGTTTATTACCTTGGAGTGTCCCCAACCTCACTCATAGTCCTCCTCTCTCTTACCAATTTGTTAATCAATTTTCACTTTAAAGGTAAAGGGGATAATAAAGGTATGTATGAGTAACTGAATGCACAGTAAATTTCTATAACCAAGCAATGTAGACACACATCAAATGATGAAAAAATATTAAAAATGCAACAAAAGTTCCTGAACAATCAAATTATAGGAACATTTTTAATATACTATCAGTTTTATAGAAATTGAAAAATTCACATAATTAAAACTTGTATCTGTTGAATAAACACTCTGAACTATTCTTTTCAGTTAGTTTATGGTAACTACCACTCTGCTCTCTATTTCTATGAGTTTGAATATTTGAGATACTTTGTAGGAGTAGAATAATAGGGTATTTGATCCCCTCTATTTGTTTGGTTTCTTCGTCTAGCCTGGTGTACTAAAGGTTCATGTGTGTAGTTGCATATGACAGGGTTTCCTTCTTTTATAAGATTGAATAGCATTCCATTGTATGTATATCCCACAATTTATCCATTCATCTATAAATGAATGCTTGAAAATTTCCACATTTTTAATCATACCACAATTACACACTAAGTGCAGGTATTTTTTATGACAATTCTTTTATTTTATAGAATTTTTTTTGCCCCCTATGCTTTTGGGGTACTGAAGAGTGAATTGTGGATTGCTTTACAAATGAGCTGCAGTCCAAGCCCTTTTTTATTGTTTATTTTGTGACAGGGTCTTACTAAGTTGCTTTGGACCTCACTAAGAGGCTGAGTGTGCCCTTGAACCTGTGATCTTCTACCTCAGACTCCCGACTGGCTGAGGTTACATGTGTGTACCAGTGTGCCTTGTTGGTCTTTCATTTTGAAATGATTTTAGACTTTTAGAAAGTTGCGATCTGATTTCAATTCTTCAGTATAAATACTCAGGAATAGGATTGTGCATCCTATGGTAGTTTGATTTGAAATCAGTGGAGGGATCTTCTTTCTGTTTTCCAAACAGCTGCACCATTTCCACCAACAGTGTCCACAGCTGCTGTGAACAGGCCTGAGGCTGAATCTATCAGGCTGGTCTGCAAGTGGGACAAGCTGAGGGTCTGAAGCTGCTGGGTTCAGCCCGCTGGTGCTGTGGGCTTGGAGACCAGGCCAGCTGTGCAGTCAGTGCTGGGTGTGATTGAGGCAGCTTGGTGATGTGTCCAAGGCAAAGTTCAGCACCACTTTCCTGTTTCCCCAGGAAAAGCAGATCTCATTCCATGTGTGCTGCCTGGTGTGGGGGAGAGAGTGATGCAGGTATTGCAGAAGTTTCTTTTCCATCCCCTTCCCTGTCTGTTGTTTTATTTCTGTGCAAGGCCAGGAGCTATAAATTCTCACCTAGTTTCCTAAGCTCTTATGAGGTGCTCTTCTATATTGGATAGTTGTTCAAGTTGATGTTCATGAGGAGACAAAGGGACTGTGAAATCTTATTCTTCCACTTTCTGGATAGAATCTGCATACAATCGTTCGAAGAAAATTAAGATTGAAAAAAATGATTTTGTTTTGTTTCCTATTTCCCTGACAAGTAGCAAGCATAATCTTCTGAGACTCAAGGAAAATTTGTGGAATAAAGATCACAGGGAATTGGTGGCTGAGAAGAACATGTAGGAAATAAGACCTGTCTGAGGGAATATGCAGTCCTAGCTCACATTGGAGGTCATAAACTTTCTTGGCACTCATGTAGTATAAAGTTACATAATCTTTTACGGTAATGCTTTATATTGTAGGGAACAGAAATAGGATGAAAGCATATAAATTTATGTATTAAATATGTCATATAGTTACACTGAATAAAAAAAAATGTCCCTACATGAGCTTGGTTTATTAAGGATTGCTAGGTATACATCCTACACTATTTTAGAATCAAGATAATTGCAATAGTTTTGTTGAACTGCTTTCATGTTAACACTGATACATCTTTTAAAGGGTGAAGTTAGTTGGTGCATAAGTCAGGATGAACTGCAATTTGCTATGTTGGCAAAACCACATCATAGTGGCATAACATATACAATTTTATTTCCTGTTTATCCACTAGGTTTTGGTGTTTCTCTAGCCCAGCTTCTTCCCTGTGATTACTCAGTGATCCAGGCTGTTTTTCTATATGGCCCTTCCATCGCAGGGTGTCTTTCAACTTTTCTACAGGAGGGAAAAAGAAGTCTGGGGAATAAGAATTGGCTGCTAAGCAGTTCTGCCTGAATGTGACACACATCAGTCACCTCTGCAAACATGGTCCTACTTAAAAAACATGGGCTGGAGAGTAAGAAAAAGGAAGAAAACCTTACGTTCCCTTGGAATAAATGGTTTACTAACCTGCTAAAAAATCACCTGCATGTAATTAATATGCATTTAACAAAAGATGTGGGCCTGATGAAGGAGTCCTTTGAGTTTAGTCTTTATAATGATAGAAGTGGTGTTAAGAAGATTTGTAAGACTTGTGTCCTGGAAAACTGTTTTCTTCTTTCTTTCTAAATCAGGGCTCATTTTTTAAAAATTATGTTTCGTGCATATCTGATATTACTCCCATAATTTTTGTCTGTAATTCTCTACTCAGCTTTGTATGTGCTGAGTGTCTTCCCTGATCACTCAGATACCATCATTTTTTTGTGCATCAGCTGTCTTTGTCCTTATTAGTCAAGGCACAAATACAACCCATGATAGTTTTTAGGTGGTGAAGTGGTGAGTAGAAAATCTCCTCAAGGAGGATCTTCTGTTTGAGAAATGATGTCTAAGATTTCTCTATGACTATACCTGGAAGAATTTTATACTGCTCCATGATTTTCGGCAGAGACAATTTATTCTAGAAACAGCAACTTTTTTGTTTGTTTGTTTGTTTTATTTTGATTCATTGTACACAAATTGGGTACAACTGTTGTTTCTCTGGTTGTACACAAGTAAAGTCACACCATTTGTGTAGTCATACATGTACATAGGGCAATGATGTTTGTCCCATTCTGTTATTATTCTTACCCCCCTCCCGATCTCACCCCCCCTCTCTTTCCCTATGCAATACAACCTTCCTCCATTCTTGCCTCCCTCCCACCCCACATTATGTATCATCATCCACTTACCAGAGAAATCATTCCACCTTTGGTTTTTTGGGATTGACTAATCTCACTCAGCATGATCATCTTCAACTCTATCCATTTACCTGCAATACCATAATTTTATTATGGCTGAGTAACATTCCATTGTGTATATATACCATAGTTTCTTTATCCATTCATCTATTGAAGGGCATCTAGGTTGGTTCCACAATCTAGCTATTCTGAATTGAGCAGCTATGAACATTAATGTGGCTGCATCATTGTAGTAATCTGATTTTAAGTCCTTTGGGTATAGGCCAAGGAGTGGGATAGCTGGGTCAAATGGTGGATCCATTCCAAGTTTTCTAAGGAACCTCCACACTACTTTCCAGAGTGGCTGCACTAATTTGCAACCCCCAGCAATGTATGAGTGTACATCCTCGCTAACACCTGTTGTTACTTGGATTCTTGATAATAGACATTCTAATTGGGGTGAGATGAATCTCAAGGTGGTTTTGATTGCATTTCTCTTATTACTAGGGATGTTGAACATTTTTTCATATGTCTGTTGATTGCTTGTAGGACTTCTTCTGTAAAGTGTCTGCCCATTTCCTTAGTCCATTTATTGATTGGGTTATTAGTATTCTTGGTGTAAAGATTTTTGAGCACTTTGTAGATTCTGGAAATTAGTGCTCTATCTGAAGTGTGTGTGGCAAAGATTTTCTTCCACTCTGTAGGCTCTCTCTTCACATTACTGATTGTTTCCTTTGCTGAGAAAAAGCTTTTTAGTTTGACTCTATCCCAATCATTGATTCCTGCTTTTATTTCTTGCGCTTTGGGAGTCATGTTAAGGAAATCTGGTCCTAGGTCAACATGATGAAGATTTGGACCTATTTTCTCTTCTATTAGGTGCAGGGTCTCTGGTCTAATTCCTAGGTCCTTGATCCATTTTGAGTTGAGTTTTGTACAGGGTGAGAGATATGGGTTAGTTTCATTTTGCTGCATATGGATATCCAGTTTTCCCAGCACCATTTGTTGAAGAGGCTATCTTTTCTCCATTGTATGCTTTTGGCACCTTTGTCTAGTATGAGATAACTGTATCTTTGTGGATTTGTCTCTGTGTCCTCTGTTCTGTACCATTGATCTGCCTGCCTATTTTGGTGCCAATACCATGAACAGCAACATTTTAAGGTGAAGGGACCCCCCTTGAGGACTATAGCACAATAGTCTTAATTTCTGGGTGAATCCTGCCTCAATAACTCTTATTCCTCAAAAGCAATTCATTTTGTGTTGTTCTGTATGCTAGGTAGCAATGTACTTTCTTGTAACTAACTTGTAAATTTCAGGGTTTTTTAAATAGTCAACACTTTAGCCATCATTTAATCAAATACTCATCTTTTATGTTAAAATATGAGTAGATTTCGTTTAATATTCTCTATTCATACTAATCATTGCCAAGGTGATTCTGTGGCCCCAGTGCTTCCTCATGGCATTTTTCACCTCTGTGTTTCTGAGGGTGTAGATCATAGGGCTTAGCATGAATGTCACCACAGTATACAACACAGCCACCACTTTGTCAATGGAGAAGGTGACCATGGGCCGAAAGTACACAAATATGTAGGGCACAAAGAAGAGGACCACTACAGCAACGTGGGAGGCACAGGTGGAGAGAGCTTTCCACCGTTCTTCAGGACTGCGAGTCTTTAGGGAGCAGAGGATGAGGATGTAGGAGGTGATGAGAATAGAAAAAATGATCACGCACATCAGGCCACTGTTGGCAGCCACGAGGAGGCCAAAGATGTGAGAGTCATTGCAGGAGAGTTTCAGGAGGGGAAAAAGGTCACAGATGAAATGATCAATGACATTTGGGCCACAGAAGGGCAACCAGAGCACGAAAATCGTTTGAATCAGACCGTGCAGAAATCCTCCAGCCCAGGCCAGGGACACCAGGAGGCCACATACACGCCTGTTCATTGTGATCATGTAGCGCAGGGGCTTGCAGATGGCCACGTAGCGGTCATAGGCCATCACTGTGAGCAGGATGATCTCCACTCCCCCAAAGAAATGTTCTGCAAAGAGCTGAGTCATGCACCCACTAAAGGAGATAGTTTTCTTTTCAGAAAGTAAGTCAAATATCATTTTAGGGGTCATGGTAGAAGAGCAGCAGCCATCTATGAAGGATAAGAAGGACAGAAAAAAATACATGGGGGAGCCCAGGGCTGGGCAGGTGGTGATTGTCAGGACAATGAGTAGGTTGCCTAGCAGGGTGAGAAAGTAAATGACCAGAAATACAACAAACAGGAGTTTCTGCACCTGTGGGTCCTGGGTCAGGCCGAGCAGGATGAATTCTGTGACGTTGTTCACTTGTTCCATGAATGCAGCATGGCATTAGTGTAATTGATTTATTTGTGAAATACTACAAAGATTTAAATTGTGGCAAGTTTTGAACAAAAAAGTAACTTGGATCAGGAATTTTTCTGTATGTACTTCTGATGTACTTCCCAAGCAGAAAAATTAAAGAAAAAGTCAGGAATTTCTATTAGTCGTATAACAAACACATTGTCCTCTCACGAACACATCGTCCTCTTCTCTGTTACACATACACACAACACAAGCATGCTTTTATGATGTTGCCTATTGAAGAATCTTTCCTGTTAATTGTTAACACATGGACAGTCTTCTAATAACTGAACGGTACTTTTCCCCATAGGAAAACAGGTATAAAAAGAAGACCATAGGATGAGCAGAGGCTTGAATCCATGGAATTCTATACCTCAGTGTCTCTATAGTCACCAGTACTGATGAGGCTGCAGGGCATTTGTAATCCTTGTCATTTTTAACTTATATTCAGGGGGACCATAAAATATCAGGAGAGTTCAATTTGAAATTGAGGATGATATATTCACATTTCAGAATCTAATGAAGTTAGTGAAAGCTTGAAGCTACAATAAGACGTAACTTGGCCTTTAAATTTGTTGGTTCATACTACATTGAAGGACTATAAGAATACATATAGTGAAGACTAAAATCAAATACCCTGGAAGAAACATGTCCTGAGTGGAATTAAACAGATTATGATAAAATCCAGCATTCTCCAAATTTATTTGAAAATTCAGAATTCACTCTCTGGTGATCTTCAGTCATGTTTAGATTTTGAGTCATTTTTGCAAATCAAAATCCAGTTTATGAAAACAGAGCAGACACTTTTAAGCTGAGGAAATAGAACCACTATAATTTGTTGGACAGAGTATGTTATTTAGAGTCAGGTAGAGTCATTTTTTTAACTAACACTAATGATTTGTCCCAAGATGTGTTCAGAGCCAGGTCTCAGTGCTTCTAAAATTTCTTATATGTAAAATACAAAAATAGCAGGTGGTGTAGAGTTATTAAAGCATATCATTGTCATATATTTCAAAGTTGAATCATAACTTTGACAAGATAGCTTCCCCTATACTTGATATGCTTGTTTGGAAAAATACTTGTAATAATATGACAGGTATGATTCTTGATAAAATAATGAAAATTTTAAAATACATAACATTATTCTTATTCTGGAAATATTTGTTGCAAGTTTGAGAGAACATAAATACTCAAAAGATGAAAAACCACCAAGTATATTCAGAAAAAACGGTTCACTAGAGAAATGAGTACACTAAGCAAGCAAAAACTTTGACTTGATACATTTAAAAGCTCTTTTGTATTTAAAAAATACAAACTAAAGGAATGGACATACATAAACTCAATAAAAATGCATTAAGTTCAAATCACAAAAGAACCTTATCTTTCAAGGATAGTTTAAAAACTTTAACACATAGTTCATAAAATGTTCTCAATAACTAGATAGGCATTTTTCAAAATTAAATTGGTCTTAATGCCACCACCAAAAAATTTTAAAAATAGCATATAATAAAACTTCAGGTAAATCAAAGATCTATACAGAACAGAAAAAGAAAGAAATCAGTATATATCTAACATCTGGTTAGAAAGCCCATTTCAGTGAAAACAATGGTGTAAGTCACAGGGGAAAAAAATGATGCAGTTAGCCACAGAAAAATAGGGAACACACTGGAGAATCTGCATACATCAAACAAATCCTTCTCAATTTTAAGAATCAAATGGACTACAACATGATAACACTGGGTAAATTTAATACACCTTTCTCGTAACTGGATAAATCCTCTAAACAAAACTAAATAAAGAAGTTATAGACATAAAAAATACAATGAATAATTTAGACTTAGCAGACATTTAGACACTATTTTATCCACTAATGACTGAACACTTTATTCTCAGCAACACGTGAATCCTTTTTCTAAAATAGACCATACCTTATGCCATAAAGCAACTCGTCACAAATACAAAAAAATAGACATAATACCTTGCATTCCATCAGATCATAATGGAATGAAATTAGAAATCAATGATACAATAAAAAATAGGAGCTACTTTAATACCTAGAGACTAAATAACACACTATTGAATGACTAATGTATAGCTGGTCGTGGTTGCACACGCCTGTAATCCCTGTTTGGGAGGCTAAGGCAGGAGGATCAGGAGTTCAAAGCTAGCCTCAGCAGGCCCTGAACAACTTAGCAAGATCTTGTCTCTTAATAAAATATAAAAAGGGCTGGGGATGTGGTTCAGTGGTTGAGTGTGCCTGGGTTCAATCCCTAGTACCAAAAAAAAAAAAAGAAAAAAATAGTGAATGACTAATGGGTAGCAGAAGAAATCAGGGATGAAATGAATGAAAAATAGAGGCAAATGAGAATAGTAACACAACATATCAAAATCTCTGGTACACTATGAAGACAGTCGTAAGAGGAAAGTTCTTCGCATTTAGTTCATTCATTAAAAGAATAGAAAGGCACCAAATAAATAACCTAACATTACACCTCAAAGCCCTACCAAAAGAATAACAAACCAACACCAAAAGCAGTATATGACAGGAAATAATTAAAATCAGAGCCAAAAATCAATGAAATTGAAACAAAAACCAAAAAATTTCAAAAACACCAACAAAATTGTTTCTTTTTCAAAAAAAATTAACAGGGCTGGGGTTGTGTCTCAGTAGGAGAGCGCTTGCCTAGTATGTGTGAGGCACTGGGTTCGATTCTCAGCACCACAAATAAATAAATAAAATAAAGGTCCATTGACATTTAAAAAAAATTTTAAAAAAAATTAACGAAATTGATAAACCCTTAGCCAAGCTAACCAAAAGAAAGAGAGAAAACTCAAATTACTAAAATCTGTGATGAAAAAGTAAATATCAACACAAACACCAGTGAAATACAGGTGATAATCAGAAATTATAAGTTTTGAAAATTTATACTCCAATAAAATAGAAAATGTATTGAAGACATTGGTACATTTCTAGAGACAAATAACCTCTCCAAATTTAATCAGGAAGGCATAGAAAATTTAAACAGGACAATTTCAAACAATGAAATTGAAGAAGCCATCAAAAGCCTACCAATCAAGAAAAGTCCAGGACCAGATGGATTCTCAGCCAAATTCTACCAGACCTTCAAAGAAGAACTTACACCAATATTCCTCAAATAATTCCATGAAATAGAAAAGGAGGGAACTCTTCCAAACTCATTCTATGAAGTTAGTATCACCCTGGCACTAAAATAAAAGACACATGAAGGAAAAAAATTTCAGACCAATATCCACGAAAATCGATGCAAAAATTCTTAATAAAATACTGGCAAACTACATATAAAAACATATTTAAAAGATAGTGCACCATGACCAACTTGGGTTCATTCTGGGGATGCAAGGATAGTTCAACATACAAAAGTCAATAAAAGTAATTCATCACATCAATAGATTTAAAGACAAGAATCACATGATTATCTCAATAAATATATAAGAAGAATTTGTCAAAACACTAGAAAAACTATGGGTAATAGGAACATACCTCAACATTTTGAAAACTATATATGTTGAACCCAAGGCCAACGTCATTCCACATGGAGAAAAACTTAGAGCATTATCTCTAAAAAACTGGAATAAGATAGGGAAGCCCTCTTGCACCACTTCTATTCAATATATTCCTTGAAACTCTAGTCAGAGCAATTAGGCAAAAGAAAGAAATTAAATGGATACAAACAAGAAAAGAAAAATTCAAAATAACTCTATTTGTCAATGACAGGATTCTATATTTAGAAGACCCAAAAACTCCACCAGAAAACTGCTAGAACTCATAAACAAATTCAGCAAAGTACCAAGGTATAATAGTAACACCCAAAAATCAATTGCCATCCTATGCACATGTCCTAATTTCAGCTGAAAGAGAAATTAGGACAACCACACCATTCATAATAACCTCAAAAAACAAGAAAAAAATTGTGGGAATCAATCAATAAAAGAGGTGAAAGACCTCTATAATTAAAACTACAGAACACTAAAGAAAGAAAATGAAGAAGATCTTAGAAAATGGAAAGACCTCCTATGCACTTGGGTAGGCAGAATTACTCTTGTGAAAATGGCCATACCACCAAAATCACTATACAGATTCAATGCAATTCCCATCAAAATTCCAATGACATTCTTTATGGAAACAGAACAAAGCAGTCATGAAATTCATTTGGACAAATAAGAGGCCCAGAATAGCAGAAATAATGCATAGTGAGAAAAGTGAAGCAGAACAGAGCTATAGTAACAAAGATGGCATAAACTCAATATGCAGACACGAGAACCAATAGAACAAAAGACACAGAGACAAACCCTCATAAATACAATTATCTCATACTAGACATGGACATACATGGGAGGAAAGATAACTTCCTCAACAAATGCTGCTGGGAAATCCATATGTAACACAATGAAAATTAATCCCTATCTCTCACCCTGCACAAAACTCAGCTCTAAGTGGATCAAGGACCTAAG
>JAJEJO010053495.1:0-16484 GCA_020662805.1 Glaucomys volans
GGGTGGAGATCTGGTGAAAAAGGGACAGAGGGTATCACTGATTCTTCCCACAGAAATTCTGAGGTCAAAGGACTGCAAGCCCTCCTGACTCACCAAGCTCAGGTCCACATCCTCATCTGGGAGCAGAATGATCATGCTCAGCTCCTTGCCAGCATAGGGCAGCTCCAACACCTTTGTCTTGGCCTCATTGATGTAGGCGAAGTTAAAATTGGCTTCCTGACACATCATCTGCACTGGCCTTTCCTCCTTCTGAAAGGAATGACCAAGATGAGCACAGAATTTAAAACAGTGTGAAAAGGGGCAAGAAAACTCTCAACTCTGCTGTGGTCCAGCAATGCCCAAATTAATAAACAGTTATCTAAAACATGCCTTATAAAGATGGGGAGGAGTTTCACGCATGCTAGCTTCCTTATTGCGTTAAACTGTACTTTAAGGCATTAGGACATTTGGCAAACCAGTCGAATATTTGTTTTAATTAAAGTTATACCTCACAGTTGGCTAAGGCCTTTGCCACTCATTTTTAATGGTAGGAAGCTACAGATGGTGAACCAATATGATAAGTTATTATTAACTACAAATCAAATGAAAGCTTATTTTAATTTTGAAAAAAATTGATTTAAAGGCTGGGGTATAGCCCAGTCCTTAAGCCTTGTTGCTTAACATGCACACGTCCCTGGGTTGATCACTAGCACTGAAAAAATCATAAAAACAAAACAAACAAAACTCCAATTGAAGAAATGTGTTATCACATTCCCTCTTTGTATCCTGCCTCACGTTTGACAGATTTTATATATATATATATAAATCATGTAGTTTTGCTTTCAATCTAGGCATCCTTGTTTCCAGAATAAGGTTAAAGCAATATATGTATGAGATTTAATCAGAATCAGTTAAATATTATCGGATGCAAACCATAACAGAAAGCAAGTATTATTTATTCATAAGAGTTTTTCTAATAAATTTAAAATTCATTCACAGAGATGTTAAGTTTGAAATGATTTTTAACCATTTACACCTTATGAAGTTACCCTTTTCTATTGAATTTTTTCATCAGACTAGCATGATTATTTTTAAAGATTCTCCCTACCTTGTTTATTTTAAAGGGCTTTTTACATGTGCACTCTTTGTCAAATGGCTCTTCCCATGTTCCTTTGAAGTAGATGGCATTGACAAGAACCAACCTGGCCTGCTCATCAATCGAGTTAGTTGGCAGCAACTCTTGGATTTTACCTTTGAAGAGAAGGAGAGACTCTATCAATTGCTTTTCATGACCCTTGGCGATAATCATGACAGATCCAAACATTCTGGTTTTGAATGTGGAGAGTTTGGGTGGTTATGTACAAAAGTTAAAAATGCCACCTATGGGTGGTATTCATGATGACAGACACTGGAAAAGCCACCAAGTTGAAGATGGTAAAAGTCACTGAAGGAAAGCAGGTTGGGACAAAACAGAAACTTGAAACCAGGTTGGAGAAGACAAGCATCAAAGGAGAGAGGGGCCGGGTAGGAGCTGAAGTTACCTGCTGTGGGGAAAAGCAATGTCAAGTCTGACTCTCTGTGGTCAGGCCTAGTTCTAACATTGTACAGCTACCTGGACACATTCCAGAGGCAGCCTGAATGAATGGATCCACACCAGGGGCACAGGAGGAGTTTCTGGAAACTACTGGAAGAGATATTACTATTGCATCCTCCTGGCACCTGGTATCCCTGAAACAGATAATGATTTGGGTAGGTGAAGGTACTTCCTTCTTACCCTGCCTATCAAAGGGTATGTTTCCCAGGAACTAAGAGCATCCCTGCTAATTTGCTACTTCAAGAGGGCAAAAGCAGTAAAAGATTTCGAGAAGAAAGAGGGAAAGGACTACCTCTATGTTTTATGGTCTCATTTGTGAGCAGAATTAGGGATGCTCCTAGTGGTGCATAAGCATCTGAATGTTTCAAACATCAAACCCTCATTGATCTTGGGGATGAAGGTTCGAACATATCACACTCTCAAATAGAAATGAGTAAGTTTTAAGCCCCCAGGGAGGGTGTTTTCAGTCTGTGGAATTCATGAGCCCTGAGAGAGGCTCTGTAGTTGACTAATCAAGTCTAGGCTTCTCAAGTCTAATGAGGGGCACATAAGTGAGAGATAGGAGAGGGGCAGTAGGAGAAGTCACCTTAACATGGAGAGGTGGCAGGGAGGAAGTCCAAACTGACCCCAGGAAGAGGAGGGCCAAGAGCAGGACTTGGAGAGGATCTGGCCATTCATCTTCTCCTAGAGATGACAGTCACCTGCCATGTGAATAACACAGGCCAGTGACTGTATGACATACAGTGACATGCAGGTATGATCTAATGTGAAGAATTAAATAGGAAATCTGGCCTATGAGTTTCCTTTGACACTTGTGTCAGCCAGTCTATTCCTGGGGGAACAGACACCATTAATCCTCTGGTTTGAGAACCTGAGCATTGATCACATCTTCTGTGAGCCCACTAAGGTTCAAACAAACCATGAGGCTCAGTCAATCACTCTTGCTCTGACCTTCTGCAACACCAGTGACATTAGCAGTGAGGAGGAGGAGGGAGAGCAGAGGGGAGGGGGTATGTAGATGGGGTGGAAAGAGAGCAGAATGACTCATAATTCTGACCTTTTGTCTGTTTTGAGACCCAAGTGTTGATATGCTTCCTGGACTTCTCTGCAGCTTTGGCAAAGGACAGCAGCTCCAGCTCTGCGTGGTAGAACTGGAGGCAGGACTCCTTAAATGTCTGTGGAGAGAGAAGTGTTCAATGAGGCCACGTTGCTAAGTGAAATCTCCATGAGCTTCCAGACATTCTGAATGCTAGCTCTATGCTCTATTTAATTAAAGAGAACACAAATATCTCTTAAATGTGATTAAATCTTAGCTACTAGTTGACAAAATACCTGAGTTTGTAAGGATGGATGTCCTACTCCTGAATAACCAGAGATGAATGAATGAAATGAAACCTTAGACATGGTTGAATTTGAAATAATATAAGGTATGATTAGAGAACTGAGGTCTTTATTTTTAAAAAAAGTTTACCATGTATTTCTTAAGTTCTCTAGGGTTCTGTTCATTTATTTGCTTGTGTTTGTAGTACTGGGGATTGAGCCCAGGGCCTTGAGCATGCTAGGCAAATACTCTATCAAGTTGCTATGTCCCAAGGCATGTTTTTGTTTGTTTTTGAGACAAGGGTGTCACTAAGTTGCCCAAGCTGGCCTCTAACTCTCCATCCTCCTGCCTCAGCCTCACGAGTGTGCCATCATGCCTGGCCTTTCTTCCACATTGGATCTCACCAGGTATTTTAAATAGGACTTTTATTGTTCTACTGATTCTACTTACTGACAGGAAATCACAAGTCTTCTCTCCAAAGAGCCTGTTGGCTGTTCTAAGCAAGTACCGTGAGCCAGGCTTGTTCACTTGGGTGAGAAGCATCTGGAAGCCCTTATGGATGTCTTCCTCTGGCTTTAAGGACATTGCCTGTGAAGGAAAACAATAAAACTCTCAATTTTGATCTTGAGCTCAACAAGAATTTGCAAGCAATTTTTATCTCAAATATTCCCTAAATTATCTGTTGAGAGGAAGTTGTTTCTTGTAGGGAATCAAAACTTATTAGCTACAGGTGTGCTTGCCAGCAAGACACCTTGTAGTCCTTGGTGACATCTGCCTGCAAACAGGATTTTCTACCAAGAGGGAAATCAGGAATTTTAAATACAGGTACTCTTACAAACTAGGGACTTTGTAGTCCTTGGTGGGACTTGCCTGCAAACAGAATTTTCTGCCAAGAGGTTAGAGGCAGATAGAATATTGCTTGCAAACAAGAATGTTTCCCTGGCCCTGAGAAAGGACAGAGCTCAAAATGTTTGAGTCTAGGTTAGATTAAGATGTAGATCAAGGAGTGGTTATCTGGCTGTTGCGGATTGACCCTAGCCGTTGCTGTTGGTGATTTGCCTGCTTTGCCTGGGAATTCATTGCTGTTGGCTTTTTGCCTTCTTTGTCTGTAGGGGTATAAAAGGCTAAAATCATATGTAACGAGGGAGAAGGATATAGAAGGAAGGATAGAAGGATGAAGTAGGAGAAGGATAAAGAAAGAAGGTTATAGGAGAATGATATAGAAGGATGAATAAGAAGAATGGAGAATAAAGAATCATTGCATGCTGATCTGTGTTGGAGATCCCTCTCTTTACTTTCCTCCCTTCCCTCTCCTCCCTTACTTTACTTTTCCCAACAGTTTCTAATTGAGAAGTGACACTGCTGGGGTGGGTGGAGACAGTGGCCAGGAAACTGGTGAGTGAAAGATTTGGCTTATCCACCTGCATGGAGCTCTCTGCATAGTTTATAGATGAGTGAGAATAAAATGAAAAGGGGCAAGAGAAGTTCAGATAAGGGACTTGTCTTAAGTTCTGCATCTCACAGCCAGTATAAATGTGTCAGAGGTTGAGGAAAACTTGCCTACAAAGTGTATTAAAAAAAATATGCAGTTAGAAACACTAAAAATGCAAGAGAAAAAATGGAGAGGAATGGAATCATAATGATAATCTTCTAAAGGAAATGAAAGGATAAAAATGAGCAGTGTGAGTCATAAGACTAAAGCAGTTCTTACAAAAGCATCCTATAGAGATAATATGCATATTTTATGATACTTCATGTTTCACAAAATGTATCATATAAGAAGTTTTAATTGACTCTGAAATATAGTAAATACCTAGTTTATATTCAATGACCTCAGTGTAGGAAACTAAATATAAAAAACACTGCAAATATAATACCAACAGTATGGGAATTAACCTACTAAGTAACTATTGAAAACACTTTCTATGTAAATGATTGTCAAGAATTATTTTAAATACTATTCTAAATACATGACAGATAATTTAAAAAATAATCAACATAAAAGTTATGTTACCAGAACAAAGCATTTGACCAAAGGTAAGTGAAAAGAGCCTTGTTCTCATATTTCCAAGGAAATAATGAAAGAGCAAACCTCCAAGTCATGATGTTAGAAAAGGTACAGAAAAGTTCCTAATGAATTAGTGAAGAACATGAAATGGTCAATGAGTCCAAGAATGGGTTCTTCCAAAGGAAGCACACATGTCCACACAAAATTGACAGACACCAGCAATCGTAAGAAAAGCTTTAAAAGTAGCCAGAGAGAAAATTATAAATGAAAAAGAGATTTTACAGAAATAGATACAGATAAATTGATAAAATAAGGAAAACTAAATTATTTTCAACAAAGTGTAAATTATGAATTACCAAATGAACGTACAGAGATAATGGACGTGGAGAAAGGTTGCTCAATGGACACTGAGTTACAGATAGGAGCAAGAGGTGCTGGTGGCTGCCACACAGAAGGTGTGACTACAGAGAATGATAATGTAGGGTACAAAGATATGGCATGCTTTCACCACAAAGAAATGATAAATGAGGTGATAGATAAGTTTACCTGACTTGAACATTACACATTGTACAGATGAATTAAAACATCACACAGTTACCCTACAATATGTATAATTTTTATGTTTCTATACATCAGTTAGTTATTTTAATTTTAAGAAGTCCCCCCAAAGAAGAATCCAAATATACAAATGAGAAACAATTAAAGGTAAGATTCTTGAAAGGCCTTTGGATGAAATCTTTTTTCTAATATTCAACAGCTATATTTCTCATGCAATAAACACTGTCCTATAACATGGAAAAATATAAAAAGCAACTAAATTCATTTCATCAGGTTTATAGATTATTGATAAGAAAGTCTGTCAAAAATAGAACAAATGCCGCCATTTATAGACTGAAAATTGTTAAGATGATAAATTTCATATGTGTATTTTACCACAATTGGAAATGGAAAGCTAACAGCAATTTGACCTGAGACTATGATATCACTATTATAGGAATAGCTAACCCATGTTGAGCATTTGCTTTAAGTTAATTAACTCACTGAATCCTCCCATTAATTGAAAAAACATTTTTGAAAATAAAAACAGAGTTGATCATCAAGGTGTAAAATTTAAATCCAAATTGTGGACATGAGATTGGAAGAAAATGTCTCACATTCTCAGAGAGCAGTCTCTGCAGAGTGAAACCACAGGGATTTTTATTTTTTTACTACTTTCCTTTTCAACGATTCTTTATAATGATCTCTTACTGCTTACAACATGAAGGAAAACAAACAACCTTTAAGAATACTTCTGCAGCCTTACCATTTCCCTTCTGGTTATAAGCAGCAATGTGTCATGAGCATGTGGTTATTATCCAGGTGAACCCTGGAGGCATGCAGATCTCCCATGTCACATCTGGGAAAGTCACAGACTGAAATATATACCACATCATCCTTTTCTACAGTCACCCTCCTGTGCAGCAGTGGTCAGAACTTCCTACTCCTTTCAAACTGATATGTAATGTAATGTTCATTGACCAATCTTTCCCTCAGCTTCTTATTTCTTGACTTTGAACTGGTAATTCACAATTTACACTTTGTTGCAAAGGGTTTCTCAGCCTAAAACCTAGACATACCCCTAGACATAGGCAGAAAGAACTTTCCCTCTATGCAGAAACCTACACTCCTTCATCAGAGCTGAGTTATTAAAATGAACAGTCATTACTGAAAAGGTCCTCCAGGAAACAGAAAGTCACACTGACACCAGTGCCTAACACTCCCATCATAAGGCGTGAGGAGGGACAGAGCTCAACAATGCCACAAGTCTTTAGGCTTTTTCTCAGGCACCTGTCTCTTGCCCACCCCGAAAACCTTCAGAGGCAGGGACTGACTCTTACCATTTCCAGATGTGCACTGAATGCTTCTTCAACTGAGCTACTCAGGCCTCCATGATCTCAACATGTGATTCAGTGCATTCTAGGCACGTGAATTACCACTGAGCTACACACTCAGTTCTGAGCATCATTTTCTAAATAAATTGTGAGGCAAACTTTTGGGAGTATTCTTCAGATTACTAATTGGGGGAACTATCCATGTCTGCCCACACAAAAGAAAAATCTCACTGGAGGAGCCTGCTTGCTTCCCTCCCTTCCTTCCTTCTGCACCCACCTCACTGAAATGGTCCATGCACACCCCTCCTTCCTCAACAGTTCTGGAGAAGCTCAAGGAGGGAATAGGAGACAAGACATGAAGATAAGTCCTTCCTTCTGGATGACAGGAAAGCTTACCTGAGCCATCTGGGCCTTGGTGTTCCCCTTTGCCCCCAGGAGCACCATGGCCAGGGCAGAGGAGATGCTCAGGGGAGAAAAAAACACATTTTGGGAAGGGTTGTCTTGACATAGCATCTTCAAAACCTGGCAGGCAAAGGTGCCATTTGCTTCAGAAAGAGAATCCATGGTGCAGGGTCTGGGGGCCAAGAAGAAGGAGAAACACAGTGAAATGGGGCTGAGAGCACTGTGTGTTGTCTCTGCTTTGCTCTCATTTTTTTTTCTTTGGATCTAAGAACTTTATTAGTTCCAGCAACAGCCAAGGGAGTAGATGATGCATGGGAGGGAGGGACTGGTGCCTGTAGGACAGCACACTGGCAAGACAAGGAAGAGCAGAAGAGCATGCAGAGAACAGAAGGTGACAGGTCAAAGCAAGAGCAGG
Source organism: Glaucomys volans (assembly GCA_020662805.1). NCBI lineage: Eukaryota > Metazoa > Chordata > Mammalia > Rodentia > Sciuridae > Glaucomys > Glaucomys volans. The sequence goes on from JAJEJO010053495.1 coordinate 7,591, forward strand.
GAGGTGGTAGGTGAAGCCAGAGGAGGTGCAGTGTACACACCAGTGGGCAGCTGTGCAGTGAGACCCCCCTCTCCAGTGGCTGGCCTTAGACCCTGGGAAACCTCCCCAACTCCTGCCCATTTCTCCCACATTTCCCCAAACCTATTGTCCATGCCTGCCTTCAGCCCCCTCCCAAATCTTCCTAAGTTCTCCACTACTCCAGTCCCTGTGTCCCTGTGCCTAGTCCAACCACCTGGCTCCTCTCCAGAGCCTCTGACCTCCCTGTCGGAGCCTGTCTAATGGGGAGTCTGTGCTCCCCATTGGAATCAGCCCTTCCTCACTAAAATGCCAATTAAGGGGGCCAGGGAGCCTCAGAACATGGGCTCCCTCCTCAGGACTCCGGATGGACAGACACACAACATCTTGAGAGAGAAGTGCTATCTTGATCTTATGAGCGCCCTTAAAACTCCCATGGTCTTTCAGATAAGCTCAAAAATGCCTTTTGTTATAGGCTTCCCATCTACCTGGCCCCATCCCCTTCTGCAGCCTCACGCCTCTCACATCCTCCACCTCTACCCACCCTGATACCTCCAATCACCTCTGAGTCTTGGCAAACACTCTTACCCAACTTAAAAGGCTCTCTACTCCATCCCTGTCACCAGCCTCAAATCACTCACCCTTCCCTCCTCAGTCACCAACAGGAGGCCTCTGATGTCCTGTTCTGGAGTCCCCTCCTCCCCCACCCTGACTCATCATCCCTTATTGTAATTCCCTGTCTTTTGCATTGTTGGACCCACAAGACTACTTTCTGCAGGAAAGGTGCCTGGCATCCTGATTCTGAGCACCTGAGAGCACACTCAGGAAAAAGCAAGAGCTCCATCCATTAGGGGCAAATGAGGGGAAAATCTCAGATGAACAAAGGGTGCTGTGATTTGGAACTGGAGACTGGGGAGGTTGAAAGCACACAGAAGAGGTAAGGCAGAAGTCATGCTGTGACTCCCTGAGATGACAGGAGAGGTGAGCAAATAGGGGGATTAGCTGGGGGCAGTGTTGGAGCATGAACACCCCCCAGGGTGAGGACCAGGGCCAGCCCTGGACAGTCAGGAAGCAAGCAGAGAAGACAGGAGGCTGTGCAGCATTTTTGCCTTGTTGGAATAATGCTGCCCTTCGCTGGGACCAGTCCCAAGGGAGAGCCAGCTCTGCCACTGACAGCTGTGATCACTCATGAAGCTATTTCTGTAAACACAGCAAAGGCACCAACTTCTGAGCTTCTCTTGTTTATTTCCCTCTCTCTCTAGGCCTTGAATCCCACCTCCCAGTGGAGGGCAGAGAGTTCCAAAACTTGCATCTCATGGTTCCCCAGCCACACACTGCCCTGCCCAGCCAAGCCCTCACCTGCCACCTTCTGCACCACCGCCTCTTCTAGTTGCAGCGCTGCTGGCCAGGATAAGGACCTCCGAATCCCAGGACCAGGATCCTGAAGCTGTGCCTCTGGTAGGTTCACTCTGGGGACTCAGCACTTGCAGTGACCTTTTAACAGCCCTGTTTGGCTGCGGGGAATATCTGGTTTCCTACCCGCAGCTCACTGCCCCAGGGAAGGCGCCAGGTGACATGTGTCACAGCTGGAACAGGGTCTCATTCCTACCTTCTGGAGCCGCTGGCCTCACCTCTGTCCCCACAGGTATGCTCTGGAACACCATGCCAGAGGCCTGGTTGGCCTGTTGTTGCACACTGCCTGCTCTGTACAAAGACTGCAGAAACTGAAAGTCTGGTACTGACGACAAAGCAGGCAGGAAACATCACTGGCCAGGAAAAAACATGTCGGGGCTGCGAAAGGACACAGAACCCGCAACTCTGGGCTTTCTTGCTTCCAGAAAGAAAAGGCAGAACGGCAGGCTGGGATTTTAGGGAGGAAAGTCCTACAAAGTCTGTATTCTGACCCTCTTGCCTTACACAAACGGGGGATTTGGCGAGATAGAATGTGTTTGTTCCCCTTGAATGCTGGTGTTGGAAATGTCAATTAACTCCACCATAATGGAGCTAAAAGTAAACTAACTATTTTTTTTTCCAGAAACTAAAAGTAGTACTACCATATGATCCAGTTATACCACTCTTCTCTGTATATATATCAAACCAAAGGCGTCTTCTTTATGGCTGAGTAATATTCCATTGTGTATATATACCACAGTTTCTTTATCCATTCCTCTGTTGAAGGACATCTAGGTTGGTTCCACAATCTAGCTATTGTGAATTGGGCAGCTATGAACATTGATGTGGCTACATCACTGTAGTAATCTGATTTGAAGTCCTTTGGGTATAGGCGAAGGAGTGGGATAGCAGGGTCAAATTGTGGATCCATTCCAAGTTTTCTAAAGAATCTCCACACTGCTTTCCAGAGTGGCTGCACCAACTTGCACTCCCACCAGCAATGTATGAGTGTACCTTTCTCCCCACATCCTCACCAACACCTGTTGTTGCGTGTATTCTTAATAAAAGACATTCTAATTGGGGTAAGATGAAATCTTAAGGTAGTTTTGATTTGCATTTCTCTTATAACTAGGGATGTTGAACATTTTTCATAAATCTCTTCATTGCTTGAAGATCTTCCTCTGCAAAGTACCTATTCATTTCTTTGGCCCATTTATTGACTGGGTTATTAGTGTTCTTGGTGTAAAGATTTTTAAGTACTTTGTAGATTCTGGAGATTAGTGTTCTATCTGAAGTGTGTGTGGCAAAGAGTTTCTCCCACTCTGAAGGCTCTAATGAATTTTTATTCATAAGTGATGCATCCTCTGAGAGAGAAATTAGGAAAACTATACCATTCAGAATAGCCTCTAAAAAAATAAAATACTTGGGAATCAATCTAGCAAAAGAGGTGAAAGACCTCTACAATGAGAACTACAGAACACTAAAGAATGAAATTAAAGAAAGTCTGAGAAGATCTCCCATGTTCTTGAATAGGCAGAATTAATATAGTCAAAATGGCCATACTTCCAAAAGTGTTATACAAATTCAATGCAATTCCAATTAGAATCCCAATGACGGATGCCATAGAATTAGAGCAAGCAATCATGAAATTCATTTGGAGGAATAAGAGACCCAGAATAGCCAAAACAATTCTTAGCAAGAAGAGTGAAGCAGGGGGTATCAAATACCAGACCTTCAACTATACTACAGAGCAATAGTAACAAAAACAGCATGGTATTGGCAACAAAATAGACAGGTAGATCAATGGTACAGAATAGAGGACACAGAGACAAACCCACATAAATACAGGTATCTCATACTTGACAAAGGAGTCAAAAACCTACAATGGTGAAAAGATAGCCTCTTCAATAAATGGTGCTGGGAAAACTGGAAATCCATATGCAGCAAAATGAAACTAAACCCATATCTCTCACCCTGTACAAAACTCAACTCAAAATGGATCAAGGACCTAGAAATCAGACCAGAGACTCTGCACCTAATAGAAGAGAAAATAGGTCCAAATCTTCATCATGTTGGCCTAGGACCAGATTTCCTTAACATGACTCCCAAAGCACAAGAAATAAAAGCAGGAATCAATGATTGGGATAGAGTCAAACTAAAAAGCTTTTTCTCAGCAAAGGAAACAAACAGCAATGTGAAGAAAAAAATCATCTTGAAGGTACAGAAATAGCATTTGAAAAAGTTGTACACCCATTCCTGTTTAAAAACCCTCATCAAACTAGAAATAGAAGGAAACTTCATCAACCTGATATAGAGCATCGACTAAAAAATAATAGCTAATATCAATAAAAAATGTGGTAAGGCTGAACACTGTGCTCTAGGTTCTACCCAGTGCAATAAAGACAAAATAAAAGGGGGGGTTTTCAAATTGGAAATAAAGGTGAAAATATGTCTTTATTAGCTGGAGGTAAAATTATATAGGAAATCCAGTGTAATCTATTTTGGAAAGCAACAGCTAAGTGACTTCAGCAAGTTTACAAGGCTGAAGTACAAAAAACATATTTCTATATGCTAGCAACAATTAGAAATTGAAAAAAATAACACCATTTATAACACCATCAAAAAGCAGGATATTCTTACGAATAAACCTGACAAATGATGTGCGATACACACCTATGCATTGAAAACTACAAAGTGACAGTCTGATAAATGAAGGAATGTACTGAAACATGGAGAAATGTGTCTACTTCATGGGTTGGAAGATTCAGTTTTGCTTTCTCCAAATTAATGTTTAGATGCAACACAACTACAATAAGAGAAAAAAACAGCAGGCATTTTTACATGTGGACAAGCTAAATCTCAAATTCTCAGGGAAATGCAAAGGTTCAAAAATAGCCTAAAAGACTTTGACAATAAATAGCTTTGGAGGGATCCAAATGTAGCCACACCTACCTGTTATCCTATCTGCTGTGACAGCAGGATTGCAAGTTGGAGACCAACCTGAACAATTCAGTGAAATGCTGTCTCAAACATGGCTGGGGATGTAGCTCAGTGGTGATGCACTTGCCTAGCATGCTGGAGGCCCTTGGTTCAATATCCAGTCTTAAAAAGGAAAATAAATAGTGTAGTTTGGCATCATGATAGACAAACGAATCAGTGGAATCAACCAGAAATCAGAAATAACCCATGCATATATGATGAATTGATTTCTGGCCACAGGGAAAAAGTATTTCAGGGGAGAAAGAATGGCTTTACATATGTGCATATAAAACCATTTTTTTGGTAAACATGACAGTAGAGTGTAGTTTGGCATAATAGACTTATATAGAGTATGGCTTATTCTAATTATGATCCCATTCTTAGGACTGAACATGATGTGGAGTTTCACTGGTCATGTATTCACTTATGAACATAGGAAAATTATGTTCTGCCTTCTGGTGACATTCAGGGCTCACCAAGCTCATCTTGTGACAGTCACATGAATTCCAAAGGATGTGACTGGAGTCAGATAAGGAGAGATGGAAAACGGATTGCAAGATAGGCATGCTTTTCAATGAATATGATCATTACCTTGATGGTAGTTTTATTGGAGCATACAATGTCAAAATTCATCAAATTGTATATGTTAAATATGTGCAGCTTATTATGTCAATAATAATACCTTAATAAAAATTTTAAAATATGTTTTAAAAGTTGGAGGAGGAGATGAAATAAATAAAACTTTCAGGTATAGGTTGTGAAGTTCTGTAGAATCATTTTTTGCCAGACCTACTTTGGAAAGTATGTCCCCTGAAATGAATGTGGTCCCAGGGGGAACATGGTCTAGCTTGATAACTTTTTAGTGAGAGCTGTTATGAATGGCTTGGTTAGCCGGTTTTGAACTGTGAGTCCAAAATAAGAGCAAGGAGCACACAACTGTTCAGCTCAGTTCATAAAAAGTCCAGTCAGGCAGCAGTTAGTAGTGTAAATGGTAGTGTAGGTGGTTTCAGAAGGTGCCCTACTTTTATCTCAACAGCACCATTTTCAGAGATATTTCTTTAGAAATTCAAAGAATATGAGAAAATATTTAGGATATTCATAATACTCTACTCCATAATACGAATAATGGTAATGATCCAAGTTGTCTACAAATACACTAAATAAGATGATGGAAAGTGAGAAAAGACAGGAAAGCAGGAGGAGCCTCAAGGGGACCTAGGAGACCCGCTGCTCCCTTTTGTCCTTCCTAGTGCCTGCACCAGAGACCTCAGACTTGTTCCAACAATTTAATGTGCTGCTATGAAGTTCTAGGCAGGCAGAGACATACCTCACCCAAAGACATCAAAAAGGCATACCAGTAACTGGCACTTAAGTGGCATCCAGATAAAAATCCTGAGAATAAAGAAGATGCAGAGAGAAAATTCAAACAAGTGGCTGAGTATTTTTCAGATGCTAAAAATGGGACATGTATGTCAAATGTGGCAAAGAAGGCTTAAGTGGTGGAGGAGGTGGTAGAAATCATTTTCACAGTCCATTTGAGTTTGACTTCACATTCCAGAACCTGGATGATAAGTTCAGTCAATATTTTGGGGAAGGAACCCATTTTCATTACAGTCATCTAAAAACCATTTAAGGATTATTTTGAGAACCAAAAGGAGAGCAGAAGCCATGTTGTGGCTGCTTTTTCTCTGCTTTCAGGGGATTAGTGTCTTTTGGACATGGATTTTCTTGACTTGATACAGGTTTTACTTCAGCTTCTAAAATAGAAATGACAGAAAAATCACTGAAAGAAAATATTCCAGAATGGTGAAGAAAGAGTTGGGGTTAGAAAAGATGGTCAAAGTCCTTAATGATCAATGGTAAGGAGTAGCTGCTATGCTTTGATAAAAAATAATCCAATGCATGCATTTAATAGAAATGTTAAACTATCGCAAACACCATTTGAAGATTAACAGGAACTTGTTCTTATGAAGGCAGTCGCTTTCTGAGAAGCTGTGGCAGTCTGAGAGACACACCCCAATAGAAATTTCAAGGGGAAGCCTGCTTCAGGAGCCTTCAACCTGTGTGGTCCCCTTGATTTGACACTCTGCTATCCACATCCTGAAATCTGAAGAAGAGCCTTTCATTTGCACTTTGCACTGAGCCTCAATGATGACACACATAGTCCTGGAGTTAGGAAGAGGCATACAACTATAGGAAGCCCTGCTCTCAGGAAGTTTCCAAAGTAGTGCAGGCAGATGGGGAGCAACTCATTTTAATCCAGTGCAATAAATGCTTCTGCTGCCAAATAATTAAGCATACAGGGGGAGTCTTAACTCTGGCAAGCACTAGTGAAGATTACCAGTGATAGGATGGGGGCAGGGAGGAAGGTGGAAGAGGATAGATGAAAGGAAGGGGTTTCCAGGGAGAAGATGATTCTGTAGTTTGGATATGGGATGTCCCCAACGCCCATGTGTTGAAGGTGTAGTCACCAGCCTGTGGTGGAATCTTTGGGAGGTGGGGTCTAGTGGGAGGAAGTTAGGTCACTGGTGGTGTGTCTTTGAAGGGAATGTTTAGGCTACCAGCCACCTCCTCATTTGCCTTCCAGGCCACAATAAGGTGAGCATCTTTGCTCCATCACTTACTGCCACCATGATGAACTGTCTTGCCACAGGCCCAAAAGCAACAAAAGAGGTCAACAAAGCCTGAAACCTCTGAAACCACAACCAACCATAAATGTTTCCTCCTTTAATATTGATCACCTCAAGTATTTTGTCACAGTAATGGAAAGCTGATTGGTCCACACTGTACAGCCCCAGAGAAATGAGCGGGGAATGCTCAGGAAACTACAAAAAATTCTATAAGGCTGGAGTGAAGGATTGCCATTGAGAAGCAGCAAACGTTGGAGAGGAGAAAAGGTTAAATCAGAAACTATCTTCTTAGCTCCTAAAGAGGAGCTTAATCTTTATCCTAAACCACTGGAAAACTAAAATCTGATAACCAGAGAAAAGGTCTTCCCCTAGTAGGAATTTATCTGGACTACATATTCTAAGCATTTTGCAAACTGCTGTGCACATTTGTGTTAGTCAGCTCTTCATTGCTCTGGCCAAAATATATGACCAGAACGACTTAGGGAAGGAAATTTTCTTTTGGCTCACTGCTTCAGCATCTGAGTCCATGACTGGCCAATGCTCTGGACCTGAGATGAGGCATAGCATCAAACAACACCAAGAAAAAGAATCACCATTAGAATGATCATGATTTTTTAACTAAAAGAAAAAGGGAAATAACAAGTGTTGGTGAGGATATGCAGAGAAATTAGAATCTCATAGATTGCTGGAAGGAATGTTACATGGATGGAGGTTCTTTGAAATGTTAAACAATGGCTGTAATCCCAGTGACTTGGGAGGCTGAGGCAGGAGGATCATGAGTTCAACACAAGCCTCTGGAAAACTGAGAGGCTAAGCAACTCAGTGAGACCCTATCTCAAAATAAAATACAGAAGAGGGCTGCAGATATGGCTCAGAGGTCAAGTGCCCCTGAATTCAATCCCCAGTACCAAAAAAAAAAAAAAAAATTGAAAAGAAAAACAAAAAAAAGAAGAAGTTAAATAGAATTACCTTATGACCAACAATTCCATTCCTAAATTTGTATATGCCCCAAAGTGTATAAAATAGTGTTATAGTTTGGATCTGAGGTGGCCTCCAAAAGCTCACATGTGAGACAATTCAGGAAGGTTCAGAGGAGAAATATTTGGGTTATAAGAATCTTAACCCAATCAGTGACTTAATCCCTGATGGAATTAATTGCAGTGGTAGGGTGTGGCTATGGGGTATAAATTTTGTATTTGGAGAGTGGAGTCTCTTTGCTTCCTGATCACCTTGATGTAAGCTGCTTCCCTCCACCACCTTCTCCCACCATGTGGGAGTTTCACCTTGAGTCCCGGGAATGGAGTCTGCCTTCTGTGGACTAACACCTCTGGAACTATGAGCCCCCGAGTAGACTTTTACTCCTAAAGTTGTTCTGGTCAGATCCTTTAGTCAAAGCAGCAAAACAGCTGACTAAACAAATAGGTATTCAAGCAAATTTGCAGGCATGCATTTTCATAGCAGCACTATTAAAAATAACCACAAGGGATAAACATCCAAATTCCCATCACTGGATGAGTGAATAAAACAATGGTGTCAGATTCAGGTAAAGGAATATTATTCAGTCATAAAAAGGAAAAAAATACAGATACTTGCTACAACAAGAATCAACCTAGAACACATCACACTAAGTGAAGAAGCCACACACAAAAGGGAATATAGGATTCAATTTCCATAAAATATGCAGAACAGGTAAATCTGTGGACACAAAGCAGATTCATTGTTGCCAGTGGCTGGAGGGAGGGAGGGATGTGTATTTACTAATTAGTGGATATGGGACTTTTCTTTGAGTCAGGGAAATCTTTGGGGGACACAGTAAAACTCATGGTTGCACAACATATTAGATGGCACTGAACTCTGTAAATGTGAATGTCATTGGGA
>JAJEJO010053496.1:17347-29879 GCA_020662805.1 Glaucomys volans
GATGGATGGATGGATGGATGGATGGATGGATAGATAGATAGAATGAATGGATAAATGATGGATGGATGGATAGATAGATAGATAGATAGATAGGATGGATAAATGATGGATAAACGGATAGATAGATAGATTGAATGGATAAAGGATGGATGGATGGATAAATGGTGGATGGATGGATGGATAGATAGATAGAATGGATAAACGATGGATGGATGGATGGATGGATAGATAGATAGATAGGATGGATAAATGATGGATGGATGGATGGATGGATAGATAGATAGATAGGATGGATAAATGATGGATGGATGGATAGATAGATAGATAGATAGGATGGATAAATGATGGATGGATGGATAGGTACATTGGATAAATGGATGGATGGATGGATGGATGGATGGATGGATGGATGGATGGATAGATAGGATGGATAAATGATGGATGGATAGATGGATGGATAGATAGATAGACTGCAGATAATACTTGATAGATAAATGAATAATTGATCAAAGAGACAATGGTGAAGAGATAGATGAGAACTAGATAATGATAGAATTAGTAGATGATAAATAAACAGGTAATGGATAGATCTACAGAAGAGATCATCGTGGAGTGCTCGTTAAGAAATAAATAAGTATCTGAGCCAGATAGGTGATTGATCCATTGGCAGATGAATGACAGCTCTTTCAATCCAATGATCACATCCCAGCCTTGAAGGCCGTCTCTTGTTCTTCGTCACCAATGCACGTTTTCCTTCTCTTCTCTCTCCTGTTTCCTGCTGAGAGAACTGTAATATATGGGACTCCTCAGCTTTGTTACTTTTTCAAAGAAATAAGCCGTGAACTGTGTGTTTTTGCAAAAGAATCTTGTTACTGACCATTGTCTTGTTGGCAAACAGAGACCCTGGGAGATGCTGGAGACGGGCTGGGCTTGTTTTATGTGTGTTTTTAACTCATTAACTTGTTCCTCAACATCCGCATCCTTCTTGAATGGGTGTTGTTTCCTGCCTTTTGCAAACAACTTAAATTGCTTTTTCATGGAGAATTTGGAACATTGTTCTTCTATCTTCGATGCTGCTGGTTCTCAATTGTTCAATGTCAAAATAACCTCCGCCTAGTTTTCTGGATCAACCTGGCTCAGGGTTTGAATTCAGAGGATCATCGGTGCATTTCCATTTCACGGTGGGGTGTGAGCCTCCAAATCCGGCACATTTTCTGATGTTCCTCGTCTGCTCTCCTTTGGAAGAATCTGCATGGAATCTGGGTAGACAACCTGCCTTCTTAACCAGTGAGTGGAGCTAGGCAGCGTCCCGTCCATCACCCGCAGGACTTGGCAATGGGTGTGGATGTCTCTGTGCCCACCAAGCAACCGATACTCCACCTCGTCCTCAGGATCTCAAATGCCTTGTTGCAAAGTGAGCGAGGAAAATCAAAACCAGAGGCATCACGCTGAGACACGCCTTCGGAGCAGCTCAAACGTCCTGAGGGGACGGAGCTCTCTCAGTAGAACTGAACCAGCGCCTCACACACCCGCTAAGAGATATCCGAAGACATTCCCGAATGCACAGGTCTTTAAGTGCATGCAACTGGAGGATGATTTTTGGACCGATGATATTGAAATAGGCAGGCAGCTTGCAAGAAATGATGGACCTCAGGTGTCCCATGATATGACATGCATTTGCAAAATCAATCACGCACCCCGTGGTATAAACATACGGGAAGGGAAGGGACACTATTCCCTGAAAGGTCTGAGCCATTTCCAGTCCTAAAATATGCACCTCCTTTCCTAATTTTCACTTTCGTTTTAAGCATTGTGGAGGGAGAACATCTCCAAAGAGTTTCGAGGTCCCTTTTGCAATTTCTGATTTCATCAGATCAGGAATTCACGATGGTTTTCGCTTGACTCTGTGTTTCTTTTTAAAGTAGGAGGTGGAAGATTCTATTCTCCCCCGTTTTCTATCTCAAGGGTGTGAAATAGAAGAAGAATGTGCATTCTTTAGACATTTAATTAGCATTTTTTTTGAGGATGATGGTTAAATTAGAGGAGACCAGTTTACAATTCCATGGGCAATCATTTGTCTTTACGGAGCGCGGGAGAGCAGACCCACCGCACAGAACACGCTGGACTGAGGTCAGGAGTTGCCAAAGGTTCCCGTTTGGCACCAGGAAAGAAGAGTCACTTATCTGATTGTTGTGGGAAAAGTTTATTGTGCCCCCCAGACTTTTTCTATTCCAAATCGACCAAGGACACAGCCCTAGGGAATGTCTGTCATGATGGGGATTCAACTCCAACTTGACCTGGTCGAGGTCCACAAAGCTGCGGTCTCTGCATCCCAGGCTGGACTCTGAGGACCAGGAGCAGGCGCCCTCTCTGAGCAGGAAGCAGCCTCAGCAGCCCCGAGTCTGCCCTGCCTGGACCTGGGCTGCAGCCTGCAGGGTGAGAGCAGTCGGGTCTGGGGTCCCTCAGCCCCGGGCTGGGGGTTTGTGACAGCAGCCCAGGGGACTCACACAGTGATGCCCCAGCCCTCTGAGCAGGCCAGGGACCTGAGTGTGTGTCCCCAGGTTCCTGTGCTGAGTCCTCACCAGGTGCTGGTGTTGGAGGTGGGGCTCTGGGAGGGGCTGAGGTCCCTAGGGTGCAGCCCAGGAATGGGACGAGGTCCTTATAGAGACCAGAGAGCCCCCTGTCCTCCCACCCTGTGAGGACCAGGAGCAGGGACCTGAGTGTGTGTCCCACTCAGGCTGCAGTGTTTTATTATGGGATGGATGGAGGCAATCTTGTGTCTTGTCCTTGCTGTGACCTTGGCTATGAGGGCCTCCTGCAGACTCCAGGTGTCCTCCTCCTGCAGCTGACCATACACACGAACCCCTGGAATCAGAGATGCCAGAGGAGGTTCCAGAAATTAAATCACCTGGCGAGCTGAGGGGAGAGAAGCCTCGCAGCAGGGTCAGGACCCGAGCATGGACCGTGGCTGCCCCACTGGTCTCCCTCCTCGTGCATCTGGCGCTGGACCAGCCTCAAGGGACGTGTGCAGGGAAGGATCAGGGTTCCCGCAGTTGGAATCCGGCCAAGACAAGGTGGCGTTTTCCAAAGCTGCCGTACTCTAACCCCTACCTTTTGTTTTTCCTTCCTTATTTTTCTGAGTTTATTTTGCTTTAATGGCTGGGATCTCAACGCTGGAGATGGTGAGTCAGACCTGACCACGGATTTCACTTGCTCTCAGAAGAGTGTCGTTTCCAGATACAAACTGGACGTATTTATATTGATATGCAAATTATCACGTGATGTTTTATATTACAAAAACATGTATTATTTTATATTATATATACCTATGCTATTCAATTTAATTAATAACAGTATTATTTCATATATTCTAAATACATCTTTATTATTATATTATGAAGTCTGTTATCCTATATCATTAAATCAATATGATTAATAATACTGCCATTACAAATGATTAATATACTTTATAATATAATAATACAAAATATATCTACATAGTATAACATTATTATATAATATAATATCTTGCATAAAATTCATATTATATATTAATCAATTTAATTGACAATAGCATGCATTACTCCATTATTAAATATCATTATATTATAAGCTCTATTGATATTAAATAGCATTATTATATTGTATGTCATGAAATATATGATTCATACAATTTTTATCACAAAGGTATATTTATTATATATTGATTATTTACGATAATAAAATACATTGTATCATATATTTATGATAATTTATATTGTTAATACAAGTGTGTACTTATGATAAGAAGTGTATCCTATTATATATTTGTGTTATTAAAACGTGATATGATATATTCATGAGCATAAAATGCATTATATATGATAAATTTATGATAATAAAATACATCATATATTTATGATAATTTATTTTTATTGCAAGTGTGTATTTATGGTAATAAAATATACCATATTATATGTTTGATAGTAAAATATACCATATATTCATGATAATAAAATGCACGACATCATACGATATTTTCATGATAATATAGTGAATTATATCGTAGAATCTGTGTTTATATGTACATGAATCACCCCGTAAGCCTCCTACCAGGAGGTCGCATTTCCCGACCTGACCTCCTGCCCTGGGCCTCCACCTTGTTCCAGCTCCTTCTGCCTCCGACCTCCTCAGGCCTCCACACCTGGAGGCCTCCGGTGTGCAGCCAGCCAGGTGGGTTTGCACAAGGCGCCCTGGACATGAGGAATCAGCCTTCACTGCAAAAGCCTTGGAGGCAGACATGCCTCCGTTATCAGAACCGCCGCTCCAGGGTTTTCCCTGGATGCAGCCGGGAAAGGCGCTCCCGGTGCCTGGTGAGGGCGTCAGCGGCTGGAAGGGAACCCCATTCCTCATGGGGTTAGGTCACATTTTCCTTTCCATCCCGGTTTATCCGTCCCCTTTAAAAAGAAAGAGGAGGCCCTTTCTCACTGAGGCCCCGAGGGCTCCTAATTACCCTGGGTGTTCAGGGGTGAGCACCATTGGGGTTCTGAATTAAATATAAGAGGGGTGCTTTCGTCTCACCCTTGCCAGGACGATCCGTTTAAGGAAATACGGATGTGAGTCCAGCCCTTGAAGGACTGAAGCAGGCATTCTACTCTCACGTGCAGCAAATCTGAACAATAAAAAATTTTCAAAAAACATAAATGAGGAATTCTAATTGAATTGTGTCAGAAAAGATGGAGCATTTTAAATGCATTTTTGCATATTCGTCTTGCATTAGTTATCACACTGTCCAAATGATTCCCCAAGTCTATCAAAGGTGGTTAAAAAGTTAACTTGTAGCTGGTTCTGTGGTGCACACCTGTCATCCCAGCAACTGGGGAGGCTGAGGCTAGAGGCTGGCAAGTGGGAGGCCAGCCTCAACAACTTAGTGAGATCCCCAAGCAACTCAGCCAGACCCCGTTTCTAAATAAAATAAATAAATAAAAAGAGTTGGGGATGTGGCTCAGTGCTTGAGCGGCCCTCAGTTCAATCCCCAGTGCCAAAAAAAAATTTAATAAAAATAGAATAATAATAAAAAGGTAACTAGTGCCTGTAAATATATTTTTTTCTCATTAGTTTTCTACTCAATATCTACTTTAAAATGGTGTATCCATATAAAATGCTCTTTAACTCATTTTTAAAGAAGCCAAAGTATATTTGTGAAATGAAGATATATTATAGTCATTTGCTGTGCATATCCATTGGTGAAAGTTTCAGAATAAAATTCAGTTTTAATTTTTTTCTAATAGCATAATCTTGGAAACAAGAAAGAATATGCATTCTGAATTTTTCTGGAGTCTGGAATATTTTTTGAAACCCGAAAATAGTTATGTCTTTTTCAACACTCTAGTTAAATGGGAAAAAAAATAGTGTTATGTTTGATTAGTGATATTCCATTAATCAAAATTTTATTGTGTTTGTGCATCTGAACAATCATCCCCAGAAAATTGATCAGAAAGATTTCTGATCAATTGATTGGAACAATCACGCATTGATTGGAACAATTAAAAATAGGAATGAAGATACTTGCATTGGAATTTTCAAAATGATTTACTTTCAATCTGGTTTCAATTGGTAATAAACCGAGGAGTTAATTTAAGAATATATTTCGCATTGAGGAATGTACTTCAGATACCTACTACTTATTTAAAAATCTTTAAAAAAATCTTCTGGAATGTCCCAGGTAGATGTGTGAGCCACTGAGAATGCTGGGTTCAAGTTGTGGTTCTTTCTTTTTATTTTCTCTTTTTTCTTTTCTTATTTTTTCTGGTTTTTTTTTTTTTTTTTTTTTTTTTTTGGTGATGGGAGAGTGCCCAGGACTGAACCCAGGACTCTTAGCCACTGAACCTCATCCCCAGCCCTTTTTATATACTTTATTTTGAGACAGGTTCTCACTGAATTGCTTATGGCCTCACCAGGTTGCTGAGGCTGGCTTTGAACTTGTGATCCTCCTGCCTCAGCCTCCCGGGAGGCTGGGATTACTAGCATGCACCACTGGTCCCACCTAAGCTGTGGTCCTTGATGGGTGTTCAAGGGACGTCATTACCTGATAGTGCAATAATGTAAATTGGTAGCAGAATATGGGAGACCACTGGTCCCTGTTGCTGAGATGGATTGAACATTTAATTTCCTTGAAATCTTTTATCTGTCAGTCTTATAATTTTCCGTTGTGTTTTCACGTCCCAAACCTAACATTCATTAGGTTCAATGATTAGTCTGACAGTTTTGTTCGAATATAGGAGGTGAATTCTTGCAGTGCAAACCCAAGATGTGAATTTCCACAATGTGAATAGAGTATGTGTCAGCCTATGGTTCCCACCAATAGAGAGAAATCTGTTTTGAGACGGGATCAGTGGCTGAACCAAGCTTGGTTGATCTGATACACAAAAGTCAGCACAGCATTGGATGCAAAAGGTCTGAACAGTTCTGGGTCTTTTTGATTTTTTTATATTATAATAGCAAGTTTTTGTTTTTCCTTAAAAGGGAAATCTATGTCAGCAGAATACTGATGCTGGTTGTGAAAATATGCAATGTATTTTTATTGTGGAGATTGTGTCACACAGCTGTGAGAATAAAATAAAAACTGATAGAATAGACTAGAAAATGAAGATAAAATAGAGTCCCATAGAGTTATGGTAGAGGTAAAAATCTAGTGAGGATAAAGTCTGATCTTGTATCCTTTGAGCAATACCGTCATCGTTTTAGTCAGGTTTTCATTGCTGAGACCAAAAGATCCAACAAGAACAACTTAGAGGAGGAAAAGTTTATTTGGGGCTCATGGTTTCAGAGGTTCAGTCCATGGTTGGCCGACTCCATGGCTCTGGCCCAAGCTGAGGCAGAACAAAATGGCGGAAGGGCATGGAGGAGGAGAGCAGCTCAGGACATGGCACCAGGGAGCAGAGAGAGCTCTGCTCACCAGGGACAAGATAGAAACCCCAAAGGCAGGTGTCCAGTGACCCATCTCCTCCAGCCACACCCCACCTGCCCACAGTCACCACCCAGTTAGTCCATTCAAGTGGATTAATCCACTGATGAGTGTACACCTTGCATTCTCATCATTTCATCCCTGAATCTTCTTGCATGGCTCACACATAAGCCTCTGGGGATGCGTCATTTTAAACCATAATAGTCCTTTTTCATCAATATATAGGTCACCACACCAATATATAGGTGTGCTCTTTCATGAAGGCCCTATGCCCAGTGCCGCCGCCATTTGCAATCTACAACCAGGTTCATCCCTCACGCCATCGCCTTGGAAGAGTCCCCCACAAAACAGAGAAAAACTGAAAACTTGACCTCGGTGTGCAAAGAGGACATTTTTTTGACCTACAACCTAGATTCCCTAAAAGAAGAGCTTGGTCAGTTCATTTTTAAAAAATCTTCAAAGTGTCATAGAACATCATAAGAAAAAAAGAAAGAAAAGAGAAATGCTTCCCAGGTGGAAAGATCTGCAGGATTTATCTCAGATGCTGGGTGAGCAGCTTCAGGATGCAAAGACGTAGGGAATCTATCGGGAGCCGCCGGGACTCGTGTTTGTCTCTTCCCTGTGTTTCTTGGTGACGATGGTGGTGCATCCTGATGGGACTCACTGCGTATTTCTACACACGCACAACTTCACAATACAACAATATAATTCGGCCACAGGTGCTTTTAAGAGTAGGCAGAAAGTAGAAGTAAACGGCGTACCCCCAACACTTTCCCAATGACCCTTGAGCCTAAGAAAAAATGTCACCTGTCACTCAAGCAAGAGGAATGGGAACTCAGCAACAGATCCCGTGAGCCAGGGGTTTGGAGAGGGCTCTTTCTCTTGCTCGCTGACAAGTATTTAACGTCTCCGGGATGCAATGTGTTGCCCAGGCTCTTAGGAGATGCTGCCCCTGAGGTCGTGCAATGCAGCTCTGCTGTGGGGAGAGAGTGACGAGATTGACAGAGAAATCTATGATTTACCCTGCAACCCGCAATCTCACTTCAAAGACCGATTTTGTTGAGCAACAGGAGGAATCACATATGCCCAGAGATTTGGGTCAGCACCATCAGGAACGGTGATGGCTGGACACCTTTCCTGGGTCCCCCTCACTAAAATGCACCCTAATGATCAAATGTCATGCATCCAGAAGCTTCTCAATGCTTGGTAGCTCTGCAGTTCCTTGCTTAGAAAATGGGAGTGACGGGTTACCTCCAGGATTCCTAAATTAAGTAAGGGAGAAGCCAGAGGGAGGAGAGGACAGGAAAGACTCATAGGGTCCTTTCTTTTTTGTGATGCCAGGGATTGAAGGCAGGGCAGGGCCTCCTGCGTGCCAGGCAAGGCTCTTCCACAGAGCTGCACCCCAAACCCTTCTGTATTTCTGTTTATTTTTTCTTTCTGTTGCCGGGATTGAACCCAGAGGTGCTTTACCACTGAGCCACATCCCAAGCCATTTTATTTTTTATGTAGAAATAGGGTCTCACTAAGTTGCTAAGACTGGCCTCCAACTTGTGATCCTCCTGCTTCAGCCTCCCAAGTCACTGGAATTACAGGTGTGCACCACGACACCTGACTTCTTCTTCTATATTTCAGTTATTTAAATTTATTTATTTGTTCTCATTAGCTGTTCATGACAGCAGAATGCATTTATGTATTTTGATGGTTCATATGTAAATGGAGTGAAAGTTTATTGTGGATTTTTTTTTTTCCATCTGCATGATGTGATGTCGTAGCATAGCATTCAGGGTTAAGATAAATACCACTCTCCAATGCCGGATCCTCTGATATCAAGGTTGTAGGACTTATTGTTATTTTTTCTTGAACTTTTCAACAATAGAAATCTCTCCTTCGAGTTAAAACCTGACTACATTCTTTTGCATCAGTAAAATTTCACGTTTGATTCAGAATCGGCATCAAGGAAGGAAAAGATCCCGTGGTCAGGAAATTATTAGCATGCAACTGTACGATTTGGTCTGGATTGCAAAGCAATATATGAAGAAGGAAAACCCGGCGATTCATGATGATCCCCTCTGGGGTAAGAGTGGAGCAGAGGAACTCAAGAACATGAATAAGCAAAGTCGCCGTGACTTCAAAGAGAGGGCGACGGAGTCCTCCACTCTGACAGCTGAAGCAAGTTGCGTCTGCGTCGAGTTCGGAAGTGACTTCCCAGGGAAACACACACAAATCAAATTTCCCTTTAATATTTTGACAACTGCTTATAAAACCGGAATAAGCGTTGTCGCAGATGTGACTGAAATTTCACCATTTTCCACAAGTGAGAAATCAGTTTGGATGTTTTCTGAAGAGACTCCAGATGTCCATCACTCTTCCATCTTGCCGTGCATGATGTGAAAGAGTAAGGTCCCAGCCGTGATCCCTAGACGACTTCTCCCCGAGGTAGCCTGGCTCCACGTTGTGAAGCTTGTGACCCATCCAGCCTGCAAATCCTCAAACAGGTAGTTCTGCTAATACGTGGACCTCTCAAATGGGGAATCCCCCTGTCTCTGAATTCCAAAGCATACTAGTCATTGGTATCCAGGCATTCCATGGTCAACCCAATAGCGTATGCATGTCTATATGTCCGAAGTCAATACCATACCCAGATACCTTGTAAATAAGTATATTATTAATAGAACAAGAAAGGACAAGTTTCTATCATTTAATGCCTTTTTAAACTTCAAATAGAAGTCTTCAGTTAGGTGTGGTGGTGCAGGATTATAATCTCAGTGGTTTGGGAGGCTGAGGCAGGAGGATCGCGCGTCCAAAGCCAGCCTCAGCAAAATAGTGAGGCCCTAAGGGATTCAGCGAGACCCTGTCTGTAAATACAAAATAAAAAGGGCTGGGGATGTGGCTCCGTGGTTAACCACCTCTGGGTTCGATCAACTAAAGTCTTTGTTTATA
This sequence comes from Glaucomys volans, assembly GCA_020662805.1. Classification (NCBI taxonomy): domain Eukaryota; kingdom Metazoa; phylum Chordata; class Mammalia; order Rodentia; family Sciuridae; genus Glaucomys; species Glaucomys volans. The sequence goes on from JAJEJO010053496.1 coordinate 27,234, forward strand.
AAAATCCAACCAAGTGGTTGAAACTCTCAACCTCTCGCTGTTATTTTTGTTTGTTTGTTTTGTTTTTTGGTACTGGGAATTAAACCCAAGGGCACTCCACCACTGAGCCACCTCCCCAGCCCTATTTTGCATTTTATTTAGAGACAGGGTCTCACTGAGTTGCTTAGGGCCTCGCTAAGTTGCTGAGGCTGGCTTTCAACTCGTGATCCTCCTGCCTCAGCCTCCCAAGTGCTGGGATTACAGGCGTGCGCCACCGTGCCTGGCTTTCGCTGTTATTTTCAATCAGAGGCAGATTTGCATTAAGAGGCCATCTTTGGAAGTGCCAATCAACTTCTTCAAGAGAGCATTTTGCCTGCTGTTGGCAAAACCAATATGGCAGATGTGAATGGCAGATGGAGAAATCATCAGTACGTACTTGTGGCTGTCCAAGAGGTCATTCATTGGAAAGACCCTGTGATTCCTTTACAGATTCCTTAGGAATTTATTCTTCTCTGGGATATCTCTTCCAGACAGGCGCTAGAGAGAGTGTATTCTTCCATGAGATCCACCTCACCCAAATAACTCCTCCATAGCACATGCACGATTTTCTTATTTCAAATTAATTAACTTCATTATATTTAAATGATTTTAATAATTTGCAAGTCATCCAGCATTAATTGACCATGCCCAAGTGTTGTATAGAACTGGGGGTTTGACTCTGGTTTGGGGACAATGGAATTGCCATGTGATTTGAAATAAGATCTATCTACTATTCAGAAAACAGGGAAGAAACCAGTTTTCCTCCAAAGAATAATGTTTTCCACCTCTCTGGCCCACGAAGGTGAAAGAGATCATTTAATTCCATCAGTTTTCTCAGACTCAGAAGAGTAAGCCAACAGGGATCTGTAGAAATCCCTTGTAGGAGAAGCTCTTTCATATGAATCAACAAGAAGTAGGTGGTCCTTCTATTTTTTAAATGGAATTTTAAAATTTGTTCTAATTTGTTGGACATGGTAGTTTTAATTGAGAAAAACTTTTGAAAATTTATTTATTTATTGTTTTGATATCAGGGATTGAATTCAGGGGCACTCCACCACTGAGCCATATCCCCAGCTCTATTTTGCATTTTATTTAGAGACAGGGTCTCACTGAGTTGCTTAGGGCCTTGCTTTTGTTGAGGCTGGTTTTGAATTGGCGATCCTCCTGCCTCAGCCTCCCGAGCTGCTGGGATGACAGGTGTGCACCACCTAGCCTGTCTTCTACTAGGTCTCTTTGATCCAACAGGAATCCATTGCGACACCCAGTCTAGATGACTGGACCCGTGAGATACTGCGAAACCCACACACTGTATTTTTCCAATGCACATGCATCTTTGATAACATTTAATTTATAAATCACACACACCAAGGGATTATTAACAACAACTAATTTTGAATTATAGCAATTATAAAATAGGGTACAATGAAAGTGACTCACAACTTCATGCATATTTTATTTCTGCTGTTTTCCGTTGAGTACCTTTGGGATGAAGTTGGCTGAGGTGAACTCAAACCATGGAAAGGAAAATGGCAGGTCAGGGTTGGGGGTTGGCAGAGAACAAGTGAGTCTAGAAGCCACTCCAATTCCATTTCCTAGACCCTAGTGGCAGAGCAGTCCCCAGCTCCAAGGCAGGATGGAGCATGGAGTCTCCATTTCCAAATGGGGTGTCTCTATTTCCACTTATAGCCGAGCAATAGGACCCACCCCTCAGCATGACAAGGGTCCAGGGTTCTGGCCCAACCTGACGCTGCTGATTCTGTATGTCACAACCTAATAATCCATCCCAGTGAAGAGAGGAGGAAGATAAATGGAAGTTTCCCTCTTCCCCAGTGACAAAAGGAAAGCCATTTACTTGTGACCTTCTGGTAGCAATATGAAATTATAAACATTTTCCTTTGCACTTACCTTTTTTCTTTTTTTTTTTCAAGTGTCGACTTCCTCTGCACCTGAGATTTCTTGACACGGAACTTACACTTGAGGTCTCTCTTTTGTATTTTCCCTTCAGGGCTTGTCAGGAAACCTGGACACATTCTTTGAAAAGGCTAAACTAGGAGACCTTTCTCATCCTTAGGTTTGTTTGATTTTAGGTGAAAACTTCATTTCTGAGAATATCTGCTTTGCTCTGGCGATTTTTACCAGGGAGAATCATAAGCATTGAGATAGAAAGAAGGTAGAAAAAGAGATGGTATAAATGGATGGATGGATGGATGGATGGATGGATGGATGGATGGATGTTGGACAGATAGTGTAAATGGATGGATGAATGCATAGATAGATAGTATAAATGGATGGATGGATGGAAGATGCATCAAATGGATGGATAGATGAATGAACTATAGAAGATAGAATATATCAAAGGATGAATGGATAGAGATAAAATTGATGGAAGATAAATAAATAGATAGATGATCTATAGATAGATAGATAGATCAAATGGATTGATGAAATGGATGGAAGATAGGAGAAAATAAATAGATGAGGTGGATGGATGGATGAATAGATATCTAGACTGATAGATAAATAGATGAGATGGGTGGATAGATAGATCAAATGGATGGATAGAATGGGTGGAAGATAGATAGGAGATAGATAAATAGATGAGGTGGACAGATGAATGAATATATATAT
>JAJEJO010053497.1:0-57900 GCA_020662805.1 Glaucomys volans
ATTTGCTGCTATCATTATTTGGTTGCTTGGACTATCCCAGATTTGCCCTCTGGGACCTTTTTAGGTTGGCTTCTCTGTCCTTTGCACCCATTCTCATGATTCCTTGAATATCTTCTGATTTTATGGTGCTAGAAGGTGTTCATGGCCTGTCTTGTATCTCCTCTGCCCCAGCTACGGGATTAGCCATTTGTCCAAGGAGCCCTATTTCCTTTTAGGGGAGAATGGTATTAAGAAACCAAGATCTGGGTGCTGAAGTGCTCTCTATTACTGAGTGTTGTTGCCTCTAGGATCTCTCAGTGGATAGAGCTAGAGTATATGTGTGCGTGTGTGTGTGTAAGCACGTATGCATTTTTTCCTATAGCTGTGTGTATTTAAATAGTAGATTTTTTGCAATACTCGTGAGGGTAGGATTCTACTTAAACACAATATGCAGTTTGGGATATCTATCATTCTTTTTTTTTTTTTTTTTTTTTTGTAACCAGGGATTGAACTCAGGGACACTCGGCCACTGAGCCACATCCCCAGCCCTATTTTGTATTTTATTTAGAGACAGGGTCTCAGTGAGTTGCTTAGGGCCTCGCTAAGTTGCTGAGGCTGGCTTTTGAACTCACGATCCTCCTGACTCAGCCTCCCAAGTCACTTGGATTACAGGTGTGCGCCACCACGCCCGGCTTCTATCATTCTTTTCTTTTTATTTTTTACCAGGTGGCTAAACCCCTTGTTTAAAATTGGTCATAAACGGAGACTCGAAGAAGATGATATGTATTCAGTGCTTCCACAAGATCGCTCAAAGCACCTTGGAGAGGAACTGCAGAGGTAAGCAAGAGGCAGTAAAGAGAAGGGTAAGGAAGTACGTGAACTTCTGAGTGTGTGGCTAATTGGTGTGGGTTTGGCTTTCCATTGAGCCTTTCTGGAGCCGAGTTCTCTGGACGCTGCATACCTCTCCTCAGGCTGTCCCTGGTCTTGGCCTACCTTGGTGGCCTGAGGGAAACCTGTTTCTGGCACCTCTGTAGAAGACCAGGGAGCGAAAGACCCTGGGGGAAGCCTGAGGTCTGTCCCTGAGATGGGATTACGAAACCAGGTGTCTGACCTGCCTGTACTGTCTGTCTGCTCTTGCTGCTGAGGGTAGCCAGCCTCAGTAAGTCCAGCAAAACTTGTTAGTAACCAGTGTCCCAAGGTTTTCCCCCTGGAGGCCCATATTTTTGGTGTTACAGATTCTCTACCACATATCTCTCAGGAACCCTACAGCCTGTGTTTGTGGGTAGTCTCAGAATGCCCTGTAATAAGTGTGTACCTGTCTCTTCCAGGTCCCCCATTTTGCCATATGGCAGCGTACAGTCTTCTTAACCCAGCTTCTGTTTCATTTAGGTACTGGGATAAAGAAGTTTTAAGAGCTGAGAAGGACGCACAGAAGCCTTCTTTAACGAAAGCGATCATAAAGTGTTACTGGAAGTCTTATGTAATTTTGGGAATTTTTACATTAATTGAGGTAAATTAAATATTTTTATACCCAGCTAATGTTTTTTTTGGTAGACACAGAGTGGACATGCTGCAAATGACCAGTAATGAAATGAATGGGGACCATGGGGGAGAAGTGACCAAATGTTTCTTTTTCTTTTTTTTTTTTGTGGTGCTGGGGATTGAACCCAGGGCCTTGTGCTTGCAAGGCAAGCACTCTACCAACTGAGCTATATCCCCAGCCCCAAATGGGTTTTGAAAGTATGTTGATGTCTGAAGATGAAACTTGTAGAAGCATAATGTAGTTGCATTTATCATTGGAAGGGATAAATACTTAAGTGATTGAAGCTCAAGGACATTTGTTTTTTCTTTTAACCAATTTGAATCTTGTGTCACCAAAGAATAGCACTGTTTTTCACTATGCTGGAACAGTGTTGGTGCTTAGTAAATGTTAGAAATGCTAAGAGTTATCCTCGATCAAAAGAGGATCAGATAGCCTCAAGGAGATGTGCCCTGCGGTTTGGAGAAAGTAAATTTGGATTAAAGCCCAGAATAATAGAAGACATTTTACTGGCATCCAACGAACAATCATTAATTTACTCATGCCAAATCTGATAAATGCTTTTCCAGTAAGGTATTGTCACCTCTGCCTTATCCATTGAACAGAATTTGGGGACATGTGCCTGGATTGTCGTCTGTGGCACTGCAGAGGCCAGAGCTGGCCAAAGCTCCTGAGAGCTGACCCGCTTCCCAGTGGGCCATGTTGTGAGAGCCAGACCCTGTCTGTGGAGGAGGTCTAGCTTTTCTCTGAATTCCAGTGAATTCACGCAGCACCCATCCTGGTTGCTTGTTGTTGGATGGATTGCTGGTTGAAGGTGGAGCTTTGGTCATTGGCCATTGCAGAGAATGTTGAAGTAGCCATTCACTGGAAAACCAAGGACATCAAGTCATGTGGACAGAACTTTTGTACTTCACAGAACTTCCACTGGGGTCCTTCATTAAGACAGTGTGTATCCTGGGGCTCAGTGGCAGGTAGCCTGCCTATTCCTAGTCTGTGGCCTGCTGGAGGGGATGCTGAAAATCTGGCCAGGTGACTTACACCTGTTATGGGGCATTTTACTGTTGCCTTAGGGACACTGGAGGTCCTGAGTGCTTGAGAGTAGCAGGGGTGGAAGTTCCAGTTCTACAGAAGGGTGTTTTTTGATGCAGAAGGGTGGAGAGTTGTCCTGTGTCCATTTGGTTGGGGTCAGGTGGGTGGGTCAGTTAATTTGACATGGAGGCTTAGCTTCCACTGAACATGCTCGGTGGATGTTGAAGGGCACGGCAGCAGGGGCAGGTGGGTGGTGGGCTCTGCCCTTCACCACTGGAGAAAAACGGGGATCTGTCGGGTGATGGGTATAGGGATGGGCCTGGGAGATTGAAGTTCTCACTGATGATAAAGGCGTGTTGGCCAGTGTTCCAGAAGGTGAATGCCACCTTTGAAAGCGCACCTGCCACCACCTGGAGGCTGCCTTGGCCTCATGGAGGGCGGGGCAGAGATGTGTACCTGGGAACTGACTTGGGGGTAGGATATGGCGCAGAAGCCCCCAGGTTTCCCTAGTCCTTTGGTAACCTGTTCAGGGTAGCCTGGTGATGGTGCTACTACATGGTTATGGTGAGTCTGTTTGATACAGAGTAACAAGCTGCTGTTGTGGTGGCCTGCATGTGGGGTTTCTTGGTTGTGTGACCTGCAGCCTCAGTGAGTGGAGTCTTTGGGAATCTCAGATCTGGGAGCCCTGGAGCCTTGGTATGTGCCCGAGGTCCACTATGGGTGTCTGATGAGGTGCAGCAGGAATGGGTGGCGTCATGGTGGCTGCACACAGGTGTTGGGTCATCTCTTGGAGCAGGCCTTGCTCTGCTACCCTGCTTTCTAGTTTTTGTTTATTAACAGATGCTTAAGAAATTGAAAACTGGTGATTTTTGAAGGGCAGCCCATTGGGCTGGGTTTGAACCCAGCATTTGGATGTCCTTGCTATCACAGGTTGCTTGTCCTTGGGTGGGGTCTCTGGGTTCCGGATGGTGACCGGGTTTCATTTCAGAATGAGCTCAGGTCTTGCTGGGCAAGCTTTTGGGAGATGTAGGCACAGGGGTCGAGGCTGCAGAAGCTGGGTGAGAGGGGACGGCTTCACTGTGGTCTGGAAACATTGATACCAGACTTGCCGAGCTGAGGGAGTGGATGGATCCAGCAAGGCCAGGACTGGGGAGAACTTGATGGGGTGCAACCGGTAGAGTGTTGGCCTCTTTTTTAGGAGTTTGATTATTGTACTGTCATGGCAGAAAAGTGGGAAATAGAGAACCTGGCACACGTGGGGCTCATATTCAGGAGGGGTAATGCAGCACTCAGCAGGGGGAGTCCCCAGCAGTCACAGCAGTCCTTCTCCTCAGTAGTCGAGTACTGTTAGCAGTAGCGGCATATTTAGTACTAAGGGCTGTAGCAGTACCAGTATTTTTAGTCATGATAATAGTAGTTGAAAAATATTATGTGCCAAGCACCTGCTGTCAGCTCTTTATTTAAAAGGTTACTTTTTATTCCTTTGGCTGATTCTGAGGTGGGAGGTATTCTTATTATCCCCACTTTCAAGAAGAGGACCCTGAGTGCCAGGTTGTCACACATTGTGCCCAGGACCACACAAAACATCACTGACAGAGCCGAGCTTGGGTCTCAGCTGTTCTGATGCATGAATTTCACCACCTTTGGACTGACTGATGGCCCATCTGGGGTGGTGATGAGGGTCTTGAAAACTTTATCTGAAGGGTCGCAAGTGCCTGTTTGTTGAACCTGGTGCAGAGATAATGAGTCTGACAGTAATAGCTGCCTGGATCAGTGGAACATGGTGGGAGGAAGTCAGATTAGAGGTTGTCAGTTAGGGTAGAGTCCAGGTTACCATATCCTCTGGGGCCAGAAGTCACAGGCAGTGCTGGAAAGTGGAGCGCTGATCGGGTGAGACCATGACCATGCATGCAGATCAGAGGAGCCCTCTGGAAAGCTGTCTCCCACCCACCACGGCCCCCATACTGCCAGCACATGTCAGGTTTCAGCTCTCAAACTTCCACCGTTCTGGCTCAGCAATTTGGGTGAATCAGTGGGGAGTCGTGGTCTTGGTTGGCAGTATCATTGGGACTGATATCTGGGTGGGGCACAGTGCTCTGATTTTACTGAGCCTTCGGCCTGAGTCGTGGAGTGGGTTGTGTGTTTGCTCAGCAAGGATGAGGACCCCCAGATGGATCACTGGTGGAGGCAGCTCTTCTGTTCTGGAGTCTGAGACTCTCCGCTGTTCACAGGGTGGACACCAGGCCTTGCTTAGTGTGGTACGGTGCATGCTTGTTCGTGCTGAGTTCTGACCAACATCTTGTTGGTTTATGGTGTAGAATCGGACAGTGGCTGGTTGTTCCCTAGATGGGCAAGGTGACTGGTGTTTGATGCTCATTTTAACTTTGTGTATTTAGTATGATAACTGGCAGAACTTTTGGTTCCAATGCAGTGAAGGTCAGAAAACTAAGGGTTATCAGAGCTCAACTAGGTAAACCTTTTTTTTTCCTGTCAGCAAAAAGAAACCTGAATTCCAGTATAAATAATTTTATTTTGGTTGGCTTGCCTGTTAACACCACTGTTCTGGAGAAGTCAGTGAGAAGTAATTTCTGATGGCAAAGCTAGTAAGGATCCTGTTAACATTTCAAAAGTCCTTTCAGGTGCTGTTTTGGGTTTTGAGTTGTTACAGCTAGTGAGTGAGTCAGACAGAGCGGGAGGTTATTAGAGCAGGCGTGTTGCCTTGACCTCCTGTGCCTTTTTACTTCCTCTGGTGGGCACAGCACTGTGGCTCCCGGGCTGGAGACTGTTACCCAGCCAGATCATGAGCAAGACCTTCCCTGGGTAGTTAGGACCACGAGCAGGAAGAGGCAGGGTGACACCAGTCCTGGGAGGGCTTTGAGGTTGGCATTCCAAAGCAGCGCGTGCCTGGTCTTGTGAGATCCAGGAGCAGTTGCAGGGCTCAGGAAAGCAGGTACAGGGGTGATGGTGAGTGCAGGCTCTTGCAGGCCAGGGCCAGCTGGAGCAGAACAGGCTGCGAGTTCCCAGCACGACTGTCCCCAGTGTGCACCTCCGGGGAAGTGCCATGGGGACAGAAGCAAGTCTTCACCTGCCCAGAGCCCTCAGTGTGAAGAGGAGTGTGGGGACACTGCTTCGAGGCATCTTGCCTGCTGGAGTGTAAAGTTGGGGGACATGGCCTACTCCTACCTCTGATAAGGGAGTGGGGCAGGGGCTTGGGTCTTCCTTGTCTTGACCCTTAGCAAATGGATCTAGCTGGTGGCCTGCCTGGTCCAGTGACTGGGTCTTCCTCTGAGGCTTTTGCTGTGATGCTCTGTGGTCTGGGTGGAGGCTGTAGGAAGCTGCTGGAGGCTAACGTTAACGTCAGAGCAAATCCTCACTTTGGAACTCAGCTGATAGCAGGAAGGAAACGGTCCTTTGAGATCCACGGTGACCGTTGTGCCTTTCTCAGGGCTAGCTCCCGAAGAGCCATGCCAGGCTTCTGGTACCCCTGCCTTTTCTTCCCAATGACCCTCACCTTCTGCCCAACCCAGGAGGCCAGGAGTAGCCTCTGTGCAAGTTGCCTTGGGCTCCTGAAGATCACACAGTGAGAGAGAGGTGGGAAGCATTGAGAAGGCCTTCTGTACCCTGCAGGTTCCTGGCACACCTTCCACTAGCTTAGCAGTCCTCACAGGGACAACCCTGAATCATAAAGGGGATATAAACCCATTTCTTAATTTAAAAAAAAAAAAACAAAAAGGGAAGCAGGTGACTCATTTGAAAGAGACTATTCATTATGGGAAGAAAACAATAGGACCAAAAAAAAAAGCTGGTGTCTTGGCCTTTCAAAAAAAATGGAATGGGTCTTTCCCCAGGACTTTTTGTTTTTCTATTTTGCCTTTTGCAGTGGTGAAGGTGGAATACAGGCGGGCCACGTGCTGGGCACTCCCTCTGCCACTGAGCTACACCCCCTTCCTCCCTAGATTTATATAGTAAAAGTAACCAAGCCCACACTCATTTCTTCGAGGTGCTGCTGGGCACTTTCAGCTGTCCCAGGCTCTTCCGAGGTGGATTGGATAGGTCCCCATGCCTGCGAGCCTTCACACCTGGGAGGGGGTGGGATGCAGGTAGCAGACTTGACTGCTGAAGCTGAGTGTCCTCATTTCCAGATTCTCACCCCATGTGTATTTCCTCTCTGCCAGCTCCCTGGGAGGACCAAGCTTCGTGTGGCATTGTCTTTCCTAGGTTTTTAAGACCATTGCAAAAAAATAAAAATAGCATAGGGTCACAAGCCCCTCTTTCCTCCTAAGCCAGGTTCAATAATTGTCTAGTCATGACGATAAACGAGTTATCTGAAGCCATGCTCACTCCATTTTGAAAATGGTCCCAGACAGTGCATCACTTTATCTACAAATGTTTTAATATTTTTAAAAGAAAGTGTTTTTCCCCTCGAAAACCACGATGTAATTGTTTTGCATACTCATTATCAATATGTAGCCAGTGTTCATCTCTCTCTTTCTCTCTCAGCCTATATTATAGTTATTTATTCATTTATTTTTAAGAAATGGGGAGTCTGGGCCAGCTCTGTTGCCCAGACTGGCCTCAGATTCCTGGGTTTGAGCAATTCTTCCTCAGCCTCCCCAGTTGCTTTCGTAGGTGCTTACCACCGTACCTGGCTTGCCTGTGTTCATTCATTTATTCATTTTTTTTTAACTTTTAAAAATTTAATTAAAAAAATTTATTTGGTACCATAGATTGAACCCAGGGGCCCTTAACCACTGAGCCACATTGCCAGCCCCTTTTCTATTTTATTTTGAGACAGGGTCTCACTAAGTTGCTTAGAGCCTCACTAAGTTGCTGAGGCTGGCCTTGAACTTGCAGTCTTCCTGCCTCAGCTTCCCAAGTTGCTGTGATTACAGGTGTGAGTACACTTTGAATTGGTATCATAATGAGCTTCTGATTGACTTAGGTTATATTGGTTCCTTGTCTGTCTCCGTCTTTACTATTTTTTTCTCTCTTATTGAAGAAACTGGATTGTTTGTCTTGCAGAGATTCCTGCAGTCTGGGTTGGGCGGATTGCATCTCCCGTCCCGTCATTTAACATGTTCCATGTTCCTTTGGCGCCAGGAGTCGGTAGTTGGATCTAGAAGCTTGATGGGGCTGATTTCATTTCTTCCCCTTTGGTGGTGTTACTTCATTGCAGGGTTGTGTACTACCATTACCAGCTACCTGTTTGTGGTTGTTTTCTTGTGTGATCAGCTATTTGTGACCATCACTTAAGATCCAGTAATGTATCAGGTGGTTTTAGAATGGTGATAATCTTCATTTATTAGCTGGAATATTTCCAGAAATAAACATTTGACTATTATCAACTTTTTGGTTAACTTGAGATACAGTATGTGTAGGAAAATCAGGAGAAATTCTTAATTTTCTTACTTTTTAAAAAAAAAATGAGTGGTTCTCTAGCATTCTGCTCTGGGGCTAATGAGGCTTTGTTGTTGTTTGTTTTGATGAGCATCCTTATGGGCTCATGGATTTAAACATTTTTGATGTGCTTCAGTCCATTGTAGTTACCAGCCACATGCTGTGCTTTGGCCATCTTTGACCTTTGAGACCTGGAGGTGAGATCCAGGGTCTTTTGCACAACATTCCAGCAGACCTTGCTAGTTTCCTCTTCCCTGATGTGACAAGGTGTTTCCAGCACATCCTGAAGAGTTTTTGCCTCAGCTATGGAAAGAGCCATTTCTTCAGCTGCCATGACCTCTTCTTGTGGAAGTGGTATTTGGAGACTCGTCTGAGCGCTGCCAATGCTCATTGCTGCTGGGTTGGTTGTTTCTTGCCTTTTATAGAAAAAAAAAATATTTAAGAACAATCATATCATGAATTTATGCAGGTATTTCTAAATCATTCAGGACAGTGGTATTTTTACATGATCTTTTTATTCTTCATCTATTTCTCTTTTTTCTTCTCATCTGTTCTCTTTTCTCCTATGCCTAATGCACTTCTCAATATCAATATAATATTCATTTGTTTTATTTTACAGTATCAATACTATCACTCATGATAGGAATTCTGAAAGCATTTTTTTTGGTTGTTTGTATTGTACTTAGGGTACATATATCCTGCAAGGAATGTATTTTGAAATTACATTTTAAAATCACTATCAATAGTGCTTTTTTTTCTTCCTTGTATGGTTAGACCAACAACTGGATAGGTATACCTTTGCTTCAATTTACTCTAAAGTTTTAGAAATTGCCTTTTGAAAGTTTATTTTATTTTGTAATTCTGTATATTTTCTTGGTTCCAAACTCAAGTATATTGAAGAGGTTATTTTTTTGGTCCTTGTCCTTGGTTCCACTCTATTCCCTCTGTCCTTTCAGAGCTAACTTTTAAAGCAAATTATGATTCATCGTTTCATTTTGTAAATACAGTCTTTTTTGAAAGTCGAATTTTCTCTACTGCGAAAATGAAGGGTCTTTGTTTCAAAGTTGAAACCTCAGGATTTTTGGGGGGATGCATGGCGTGTGGCAGCAGTCCTGATTAAAACCCTCTGTGGTTTTTAAGTTCTGCGCAGCCGGTCTGAGGACCCCTCCAGACTCACACATGGGGATGTGGTGGGACAGGTGGATGGCAGTGCTTACCTGAGGTTGGTTTCTGTACTAAGAACCTTCCAGGCAGGAGGAACTCAGTTCCTGCCCCATCAATGAAATTGAAATCTGGGCCTTAGAGGGTTCTAGGCTTCAGTGGGTTCCGCCTATCTTAAATCTCCCTGGTGATTCTCACTTGTAATCAGGCCTGAAGAGCTGGATTTAAAGAGGACTTGAGCTTCTTTGGGATCATGGTGGTTGTAAGTTCCCCAGGTTCACTGTATTCCTCCCTTATTCTGGATCTTTCTCCACTCTGCCTGTTACCCATTCCCTTGTGTCTAAGTTAACTGCCTATTCATTTTTCCCATAAGCTTATTCTTTTCCTCTGTTTTCACTGAAGTATGATTTTCTTTGGTAGCTTGGCTGTTTCCTGTGTTTTCTTTCCTTCTCATGGATCAGGCATGGTGGAATTGGAAAAGGAACGTCTTAGGTCTGGGAGTAGCAGTGGGGAGGCCCCTTACCCACTGGGGATGCTGTCCTGTCAAGAATGTGATAAGTTACTCTACAAAGCTAGGGAAGTGACCCAAATGACATTGTTTTAAGGAGGCTGAGTTGTAGATACTTCTTTGAGAAATATCTACCTTCGTGTAACTTGGAGAGTCTGCAGAACCCTGAGCTGTGGGGCATGGAGGGATCACGTTGGATTCTTAAAGTCTCATGTGGTTTCACCTTTGAGAATTCTTGTGAAGAAATAAAGACGATATTCTTTGTTGGGTTGTGGATAGATTCTTCTGTAGGGCATAGATTCTTGTCCACGATGAAGGATTTATGTGAATTTTGATGTTTTTCCTGATAGCCAGAAAGTTTCAATTTGGTACATTGCAAGTTTGAGAAAGACTGTTTTTCCAGTTGTTTAATTTCTTAGCAGTTGAGGGTTAGGATCAGGGAGGGACAGGTGCAAGGGAGAGAGGGCAGGCATGGGCCACAAGTAAGAGTCAGTCATGATGAACCTGTTTGCTCAACTTGATGGGAACATGCTCTCTCTCTGCAAGAAAATTTAGACTATTATGTAAGAGTGACCTGCCTTCCTTTTGTAGCCTTTTCTGCTTCCTTCATTATTTTCTCTGCTGGGGGACTTTGCTCTTACTTTCTGTTTGAATCCCACCCATGTCTGAACTGTGGATCAGTGAGTCCCGGATGCCTGAGAGGTTTCAGGCAAGTTTGGGATGGCAGAAGTTTCTGCTGGGCTTCCGGTGGATGGCCCAGGTGTACATGCTGCTGACCCAACCTGCCCTTGACCACTCCTGGGTGGGGGCTGCCACTGTGTGTCCAGCTTGGCCTCCATGCTCTGTGTGAACCTGCGGAGTTCCATCTCTAAACTCTGGTAGTCCATGGGCCGCCATGTTGGAGCTCTTCCTCAAGCTCTCAGTGCCTCTTGAAATGAAAGATGGGCATGTTGGCGGTGCAACTGCAGGCCTCTGCCTTCTGAATATCTGATCCTCTCACTCCACATTCTTCAACTAGCTTTTCTTTACTTGTGTAGAGTAGATAGAAACTTCCATGACTCATGGAAGACAGTGGGTTGGTGAGGTCAGTGTGCATGCATGTGTGCGTGTGTGTACACAGCAGGACAGGAGTGTGGGATTTAATGTCATGGCCCATTTGAGGGACAGAGATATCTTCTGTAAATGTCATGACCTGCCACTGGTTGGTTGGGACGAAAATGCCAGTTAGTGTGGTTTCTTTTTTGCTTTTATTCTCCCTCCCTTGTGTGCGTGAGTGCCTCACTTCAGATAGACAGAACACAGCTGGGAAAGCAAACCTGGTGGTTGTTTGCTGTGTCTGTGTTCGTAAGGACGGGTTGCATGAGAGGAAGAGCCTGTTTCCAAGTCAAGTTCTTGGAAGATTTCCAAACTTGTGGCATTTTTGTCTTTTGAGAAGTCAGGAGGAAATGATGTGGAGGGCCTGTGTGTTTGCTTTAGGTGACTTGGATTTGCCGTGCGTGTTTGATTTTCTTTGATGGGGTCCCTTACAAGGTGTTCGGTGGTGGGGGAGTAGATTGTGGGGTGCAGTGACCATCTGATGGGGAGAGGCGTAGTGAGCAGGTCAAGGAAAACTCCATAGCTTGCTGTGCATCAGGCCTCAACACGGCTTTGCTGTTTCTTTGCTTTTAGAGAATTGTTTCACATTTCCAACTCAAGAGTAAAAGTCTGTCTCAAAAGTATTTGACACAAATAGTCATATTGCTCTAGAAAAAGTTAAAAGAATTACCCTCTATCAACAATGCATGCCCATATATTTAAGCCTCTGTTAACACTGGATGTTGTCATGAATTGTTTTTCATTTCAGATTTGTTAAACAAAAATAGTTTCTTATTCTTAAATAAAAATAAAAAGTTGCTCTTGCCCTGTCTTGTTTGGGAGGTTTAGGAGCTCACTGGGGTAAGAGTTTAATTTTTGCCTTGGAGAGTATGCAATAATATTTCTTTAAAACTGGCACCTATAAGAGAAAGCTGGTAAAGAATCCTTTAGGGTGTCCTTTACCTTGACTTGTGCTGGGTTTAACTTTTGACTCCATCAGCCTGAGTGGAGAGCGCAGTACCTCTGGGCCCATCCCAGCTTCCAGTGGGTAGAGCCACATGGAAGCTGCATTCCCCAGAGTCCGCGAGCTGGGAACCTGGCAAGCGTGACTTCTCTCTGTACTCCCAAGAAACGTTGGACCCTTTTCTCTTGGATCTGCTGACATGTGGCATTTGGGCTGGGCAAGGCAAGATGGGGACACTTCTCTTTTCCCATCTGGATTTTGTGCCAGCATGTGAGTTGATGCAGGCTCTGCAAGCAGGAGACGGGATGGGTGTGTCCCTGGGAATGAGCCACTGGACTTCTCTGTGGGCTGGATGCTGCGGGGTCAGCGGGAGCAGGCGGCAGACCAGGAGCTGGACTGTCCACTGCCAGGCAGATGCCTTGCCCTTTTCCTCTTTGGCCACCTTTCCCCCTTTTCATCGTAAGCCAAGAACTTTCTTGATAGTTTGCCAAATGTGTTTTAAATCATTGGTTGTATTATTTATGAGCACCCACAGTGTACCAAGCACAGTGTACCCAGCTTGATTGTCTTTGAACTTGTAATTTTGATTTGAGGTTGAACTGTCAGCTGCTGTCTTAAAGAAGAAAGCCGTTTTGTGTTTCTTTTAGGTTAGTGATGAATGTCACGCTTTATCAAAATGCTTTTTTAACATGCTAATAAAAGTAAAGCTTGTGTGGAGAAAAATTGGTGTGGTTTTTGGAGAAAATTGGTGTGTATTTTTAACGATTTTTTTTTTTTTTTTTTTTTTTTATTCCTTCTTGTAGGAAGGCACCAAAGTAATTCAGCCCATATTTTTGGGGAAAGTTATTAATTATTTTGAAAATTATGATCCCACCGACTCTTTGGCTTTGCACACAGCTTACGGCTACGCCTCAGTGCTCACCGTCTGCACGCTCATTCTGGCCATTTTGCACCACTTGTATTTTTATCACGTCCAGTGCGCTGGGATGAGGTTGAGAGTAGCCATGTGCCACATGATTTATCGGAAGGTAAGTGACATTCAGCATCCAAACATGTGCTTCACCTGAAGCATCAGGAGTATTTGGGGAAGGTTTTATGAAAATTAAAAATTACAAAAATAGAATCATTTAAGATAAAACAAAATTTTTCTATTGCTGTTAGGGTCATGGCTGCTTATAATACCAGACTGATGCAGAATATTGAACTTACAATGAATCTGGGTAAAAAGTATATATCAAATGAATAACTTGGTGTTTTCCTAGCTAAATCTCATAGTCGTATTTATAGAAAAATTTTTTTTGTTCATTAAAATTTTCATTGATCTCAAAATTGTCTTTAAAATGAACTTCAGGAAAATTGGATCTGTGACCTTACATCCAGGAGAAAAGAATGCCTTTGAGAGAGGGAATTATATTTTTTAAATGAACCATTTGATTACATTCAATGTAATTTTGCCAACTAAAAAAATAGAAATGAAATCCAGGCCAAATACAATTTATCTTTAAAGAGTGAAAGCTAATTTTGGTTGTTTTTATGGTATTTAAGGAAATGGTTGACTGTTTAGGATAACACTTTCAATCTTAAGGGTCTTTTAGTCATTTTGAAGAGAACTTTTTTGGTTTTTCCTGTTGCTGGCCATCCAGATTGTTTGTTTCCCTTTTACTACAGTTTTAATGATAAGACCTTATCTGATGTGTGCAGTGCTTCATGTGTTGAGAAGACCTTATAGTCGTCGCTATTATGAAGTGGGTAGATTTCACGTGTCTTTACAAAGGGGTCAGCACTAAGATTCAGGTGCCAGGAGCGGAAGACCTTTGTGACTCCATCCTGGGTGTCTCTTTGCCCTGGCCCATTTGCTTTTCTGTTTTTATCTTTTAAATCCTCATTTACAGATGAAAACAGTAATTTAAAATATTGCTTCTTGTACCTCCTCTTAACTGATCTAGAACATCTGTGTATTGTGAATCTTTTTCTCAGTGTCCTCTCCATGTCCGCCCTGGGTGGTCTTTTTAGTCTTGGAGTTGTGTGAGCGAGTGCTGGCAGCTTGGCATCTTATGCCTGATGGTGGGATCAACAAATACGCCCAGTATCCCTGTTGGTGCCATGCAAATGGGAACAGTGTGCGTGGGCTCTCATCCAGGGGTCTTCATTGTTTTTTGGGATTGAACCCAGGGGCACATAACCACTGAACCACATCCCTAGCCCTCTATTTTATTTTATTTTTTGAGACAGATTCTTGATAAATTGCTTAGGGTCTTGCTAAGTTGCTGAAGCTGGCCTTGAACTTGGGATCCTCCTGCCTCAGCCTCTGAAGCTGCTGGGATTACAGGTGTTGTCCATGTGGTCATGCTGTCATTGTTACTGTCAGTCTGTTGCACTCCCTTCTGCCATTCAGAAGGGTACTTGGTCTCTCTATCAGTGGGCTCAGGTTTCATCTTTCTAGCTCATGCTTAGTTCCAGTAAATACATGGGGAATTCAGTGGATACCCTGCTCGCTGGAGTCAGGTGGGAGGTACCAATTTAGTCAAACAGAGCTCTTGCACAGGTGAGTTATTGTTCACCTGTTTTTCTTCCTCTTTCCACTAAGGCTTTGGGAGTAGCCTTTGGGAAATCCCATCCTGAAGGTTAGCAGCTCCCAAAGGTATTCATTTGCTCGCTAGATTATCCTAGAAGAATAGCCTCTTTACCAAGTCAAGAATTACCCAGGTTAAACCATATACTTAACCTGAAATTCTAGAAACGTGAGAAAGAAGGGCTCCCTCTTGCCTGCCTTGCATCTGGAAACATGCCCAGGTAGAAACAAGACCTGCCGTGCAGGAGGACTGCTTCCCCAGGCGGGGGCGGGGCTGCAGAGCGGTGGGACAGGCCCTTCTGCTCTTGCTTGCAACTTAAGCTCAGGCTCCACCCTCTAATCCCTGGTCCTGGGAGAATTCGGGTTGGATGTTACAGAGGGAATGACCGCTGAGATCGCTGTTGTAGTTCGTTTTACTGAATGATCTTGTGAGATGTATCATAAAGAAATGACCTATTTACTTACCTTTCCACAGCTTTGGTACAATTACTTTGGGCATTTGGTCCCTTTATGATTATGGTAAAATATGCATGACACCAGATTTACCATTTTAATTTCTCAACTGTACATACAGTTCAGTGACATTGATCACAGTCTCATTGTGGTGCAGCCATCGCCACCATCCACCTCCAGAACGTTTTCATCTTCCCAGGCTGAAACTGAACTTGGTAACTTCCTGTCCTCCTCCTTGTCAGCCTCCCCTCTTTGCCTATGAATCAGACTGCTGTAGACTGCTCATGGGAATGGAGTATTCGCTCTTTGGGTCTGGCGTACTTCACGCAGCACGATGTCTTCCAGGTTCATCCATATTGTAGCATATGTTGCAATTTAATTCCTTTTAGGGCGGAATTATATTGAACCCAATGTGGACATCCATTCATCTGCTGATGGACACTGGGTTGTTTCCATCTTTGGAAATAGTGCTGTGTGAACGGGGGTGCACATGTAGGTTTCTCTTTAAGTTTCTGAATACATTTCTTTTGGATCTATATCCAGAAGTGGGATCGCTGGATTGTGTGATAGGCCTATTTTTAATTTTTTGAGGAACTGCTGTATTGTTTTCCCCACCAGCTGCACCATTTTATATTCACACTTGATCCTTGATTTTTCTGTTTAACTTGAGGACTCAGTGAAGACACATTTTCCAGAGGTGGTTTGTTAAAACAGCCCATGAGGTCTGTTGAGGTTCCTCAGATCTCTGGATCGGGTCTCAGAATTTTTACCAAATAAAGGGACCATGTAACACAGGCTATGATCCAACAGAACGGTGGTAATAAGAACACAGGCTTCTCGTGGCAGTAGAAGACACTCATTTTAGAAAGTCTTGTCAATCACTAGTCAGATTTCCAGCAAGGTTGCTGTCACCTTTGCACTGGGACTGGTGGCCTGCTTCCCCTCTTTACTTCTTCACTGGGACACAGAAGAGGGGACATGTCCATGTTCAGGCCTCAAAGGGTTACTTCCCTGGCTTGAGCACAGGAGGGGGCCAGATGGGTTGAAGAGATGGCTGTGTTCAAGGGAAGACAGCTGAGGGTCTTCTGCGAGCTCCGACCTTGACTTAGGCTGGGGTAGAATTGAGGCCAAATGCTAAAGGTCTGCACTCCTGGGACAGGCAGAGTGATGGTCTCAGCACTCAGGATGGTCTTGCCATCCTGCCTTGTATTATAAAACATATGGGGTGCAGAGATTCCCCCCACCAAGGCCTCGTGCTTAATCGGCTGTGAATTCCCTGACTTTGTGTCCAGTGTAGAGAACAACAATGGTTTCTGTGTTGGACTGACTTCTGAGGAGTGGATTTTGATGATGGGTTGGCTCATTCTGAAAGCCAGGTAAAGCCAAAGTAGTTACCGAGCCTGCTGGCACTGGCTTCTGCTGCTCCTTGAACGGTATAGACTTCTTGCCAAATGAAGTCAGTTTGGCTAGACTTCTTGTTCTGGATAAAACTGCTAGTCTTCACTTCCTTTAGAGCTACTCCAAAGGAAAGTTTGTGGGAGAGAATTTGTTCTTCTGTTTTGACTTCTAAGGTGAGCTGACTCCCTGCAGACATTCTAGCTTCCCTTTATCACTTGTGGATCTCTCCTAATAATGTGTGCAGTGTTTTGTGAACATAAATATTGGATTTCCTCCATGATTGTGGAAAGGCAGTTGGTAGAAGGTTCTGGCAGTGTCTGGGCCACATGGTACATGTTCATAGTTCTCAGAGAAGCCTGGTTTTAGTTCAGCATTGATTCCATATTGCTTTATATTGAGGCTGGACATAAGAAATTGCAGATATTCAACTGACTTGGGCTTCCAAAATCAGCAATTTTTGCCTATTAGTCTGTGGTTAGATTTTCTTTCTGAAAATGTCTAGGGAGGATCATGAAGAATAGTGTCAAAGTGGAACTCTGGTGTTAATGAAAATAAGAGTATCTTCTTTGGACTTTCTCTTCTCATGATGTTTTCTAACATTTTAACAAAATTTGAATAATCTAGTAGTGTCTCCTACACTGTATATAATACAACTTTATTTTTCTTCTAAAGAGTTTATTTCTGTTTTGCTTCTGATACCAACATGAAGTAGACCTGGGGTTTTGGGAAAAGGTAATCCCATCCAAGGGTGGTTTGTCAATCTAGTTTTCTAGGGAAGGGCTGAGAGAAGCTGTTTTATTTTCCATGGTTAGGAGCTGGAGCTCACAAAGCACATGGCTGTTGAGTTTTTTCACAGGGAGGTGTCCGCCGCTGCAGAGTTGGGTCAGTTGCACCATGAAGATCCTAAGATCACTTTTTCTGCTCTGTCGGGGTGCGGTGCAGACTGTAAGGACTCAGTGGCTCCCAAACTGTGCTGCATATTGGATTCACGCGAGAAAATCTTTATAAAGCTTCACTGACGTCTGGCTTTTAAGCTCAGGCACTGCAGTTTAATTGGTGGTGCGTTTTAAAAACTCCCAGGTGATCCTGATAGCCCTCACTTATAAGCTCAGCTTAACTTTATCATAAGCCTTGTAACCAAGACTTTCCAGGTCATGAGGGTATCATGTGGGTAGCATGGGTTACAGGTTTTGCCCTTCTCTCTGGTGAACAACTAATGATGTTGAATTGCAAGGTAAAACTCAGTGATGGTAGTTGTTCCTCAGCCCGCAGGGTCTCAGAGTCTGGGCTGAATCTCATCTGGAGGAGTGCCCAAGTGTTGAGTCGGGTGCTGGCACTTTGTGGAAGGCACTGGCAGGTTGGGTAGGACTGAGGTTTTAAGTGTGGACTCTGAGCAGTCAGACCTGAGTTTAAGAAAGTCCTAGTTTTTCCACCTGCTATAAAATCTTAGAGAAGTGCATTCATTTTTCAGAACCTCAGTTTCCTGATCTTTAAAATGGGGATAAAGATACCTGCTTCATGGGTTTGTTGTGAGCCCTGAATAAGATAATTTTTCTAAGGCATGAGGTGCAGAGGAAGCATATTGCTTAGGAGGTGGAGGCACTGTAAGCATGGAGCTGAGGCTTTGTCCTTGGAGTGGTTTTACATACAGCCCAGTTTTCCTCTTCCTGCTCTGAGCCTCCTTGTTCTCATTTGTATAATGAAGATAATAGCGCTCAAATCACACGGTGGAGGACTCAATGAGTCTGTCCATGTAGAGCCGTTAGCATGGTGCCCGGTGTTTAGAGTGTGTTCCAGCCTTCCTGTTGTCTTGTTATTGGCAGTCAGTCAAGGTTCAGCTCCTGCCAATACCCATAACTAGACAGAATGGCAGCGAGGGTGCTGAGCGCTACGTAGGCACGTTACTGAATGGTTTAGGGAAGGATCCTGTGATGGTGGAGATGAGTGGTTGGAGGCAGGAGAGGCATCTTAGGCAGGACAAGTGGGGGTGATGGAAAAGAGGAGGGGGTGCTAGGGAGGTGGTAGCACTATGTGGTGTAAGGATGTAGGAGGTCACAGGAGGTCAGTCTGGAAGGGCTCACTGGGCTCAGGTGGGGGAGGACCTTGATCTTGAGTTTGTAGCATTTGGGGTTACTTAGTTGACAGAGGCAGCCACTGGAAGCTTTTGAGTAAGGAAATAAATGACTGGGGTTGTGATTTAGGAAGAGCATCTACAGGGGCCTTGCTGCCTGTGGCTGCTTATGAAGGGGAAAAGAGTCCACCTGGCCTTAATGACCGTGGGATTGGAAGGAGAAGTCAGATCTGGGAGCAGTCTGAGTTTCTTATGGTCCAGTCATTCATTTGTTCATATTTACCATTTCGATCATTTGGTGACGCATTGTTCTCATGTACGGCTCTAGACATACAGCAGATTAGAGCTGTGGGCATGGTAAGAAAATATTGCCCTGTTTCATCTAATACAGGTGAAGTGATCTAGTAATATGCATAAATAAATATTTATTAATTTAACTACCCAAAGTTAGTAAGCCTAAACAAAGCAGTTGTAAGTTTGGGATATATGAAGTATTGTTTAATATTGAGAGTCGATTGTTTTCATATAACTTGAAATTCTATTCTCTTGACTACTTTTGAGTCCACTCAAGAGAATAGTTTACTTACATTGTTATTCAGCTTTTTGCTGCTGTGACCTAAATACCTGACAAGGACAACTTAGAGGAGGAAACATTTATGTTGGTTCACAGTTTCAGAGGTTCAGTCTATGGTGTGCTGGCTCCATTGCTCAGGGCCTGAGGTGAAGCAGAAGTCATGGTGGGAGGACATGGTGGAGGAGCTCTGCTCCTTTCTGGCAGCCAGGAAGCAGAGAGAGAGGACAGGGAACAGGGCCGCAGGGAAGATGCACCCTTCCAGCCCTGCCCCAACTGCCTCTAGTCACCATCCAGTCAGTCCATTCCTACTGGGGTTAGGTTTCAACTCTCATCCTCCAGTCGTTTCACCTTTGAACATTCCTGCATTAACAGGAGCTTTGCGGCCTACCTCATATCAAACCATAATGACACATTAATGTGCACATTTTCAGTCTTGACACATGCCTGTGCAGTGAGTGGGTACCACTGTGCCATCAAGATCTGATCTTTTCCGCAGTTCAGAATGTTCCTTTCTGCCTCTTTCCAATCTTACCTCCTACCCTAGCTCCAGATGACCACTGATCAGATTTCTGTCATCACAGATTAGTTTCTAAAAACCTCACAAATGAAAGCAAAGTGCTTTTGAGTGATGATGATGATGATTTTTGGTACCAAGGGTTGAACCAAGGGACACTTAACCACTGAGCCACATCCCAGCCTCTTTAATATTTTGTTTCGAGATGGGGTCTTCCTGAATTGCTTAGGGCCTCATGCTAAGTTGCTGGGGCTGGCTTTGAACTCACGATCCTCCTGCCTCAGCCTTGTGCTCAGTTTGTTTTGATTATTTTGAGATTATGACATCTGTCAGTGTTATTTATTTTGTTTTAAATTGCTGACCGTGAAGCCCTGTGGTGTATTCATTCCCGTGTTAGCGCTCTTTTAGTGCCTGTTTCTGGGATTTGGCTGTTAGGAGTAAATCTGCTGGGCACAGTCATGTCCGTGTCTTTCTGTGGACATAGGTTTTTATTTCTTTTAGGAGTACCTGGGAGTAGAATTTCTGTGTAAAATTGTGTGTGTTTTTGAGCTTCTTTGCTCTTCATATCTCTTCTTGTAAAGAACAAAATCATAGATCATTTTTCATTCATTCATAAATCATTTTTCATTTGCCCATAAAATTATAGTTTTTGGAGTTCTTCATTCCTTTCTGTAGCTCCAGGTTTCCATTTGAAATAATTTCTTTTCACCCTTTGCATTTCTTGTGTTCTTTGAAGGCTATGTGTGCTGGGTATTGAATTCTGGGTCAGTAGTCTCTGGGCCCCGCCCCACACTTGGAAGATGTGTCCCATTTCCCTGGCAGCCTTGTTTCTGATAAGTCAGTCTTCATTTGTGTCTTTGTTTGCCTGTATGCAATGTTTCTATTTTCTCTGGATAATGTTTTAACATGCTTTCTCTCTTTTTTTTTTTCTTTACCATTTTCCAGGAGGTTGATAATGATCCTTGGTGTGATTCACTTTGTAGTTTTATTTTTTGGGGATTGTTGAGTTTTTTAAATCTTTAATTTGATGATCATAAAATGAGGGAAATATTTGATCATTCTGTCTTTTGAGGTTTTCTTTTGTGGCTGATCCTTATGTTTTTCTCTTTCTTGGACTCCTGTCACATGTGTGAATTCTAGTTCCCTATCTCTGCTGGACCCTCAGCCTCTCTGTTCACCTTGTCCCTCCATGGTCCCAGCTCTCTCTTGAGGCCTGGGTGGGTCCTTTGTAGCCCACCCCTTACCTAAGGAGGTGTTGCAACCCCCGCCACGCCACCCCAGACTTCTGGGACTCTTCTTCTCTGACACGTTTCACTGTCAGTGTCCTGCCCACAGATGCCTGCTGTGCACTGACCCATATATGACCTCTGTCCCCTCAGCCCTACCTAGAAAATGGTCTTTGGCTGAGAGCCAGGGGAGTGGGGCTGTTCACCTCTGAGTGTCCCTTCTCTCAGGGATCAGTCTTGTGCTGCCTGTTAACCTGGTGCCTAAAAACATCTGTCTCATAATTTTGTCCCCTTCTGTGTGGTTTATGGCAGTGTGAGAGGTGTGGGCTGCTCCAGCATCAGTCACTTAGCCTTTAGTTTAATAGCTGGATGTGCCCGAGCCACAGAGCTGGGAGCTGTGTGTACTGTGCAGGGTGTGGTGCATTAGCTGTAGGGCAAGCCCTCTTGACTTCCCTGCTGAGCAGATAAAGGATGAGTCCATATGGCAGGAGAGAGTCCCTCATTCTATCTTGAGTCCCTTGTGTGCTTAGTAAAAGCCCAGATCCTGGGACCATCCCAGATCCGCTCTATCAGAATTTCTGTGGAAGGGTACATAGAAATCTGTATGTTTTAATTTGTGCCTCAGGGAAAGTTTGGGGTATGTTGTTGTAGGGGATGGTGACAGGGAGGGTTGATTGGAGAGAGGGCTGGGGTGGCTGTGGCCCCCTCAGGAAGTGAAAAGGTAGCAAGAATCTGTTTTCCTTTTCCTGAGATGCATGCTGAAGTCATGGCCTATGCTTTATTTATTTATTTATTTATTTGCTTTAATTTTTATTTTTTTATTATTTTTTTTGCTTTAATTTTTAATTAATTTTTCTCTTTTGTACCCGGGATTGAACTCAGGGATGCTTAACCATGGAGCCACATCCCCCATCCCTTTTTATATTTTATGTAGAGACAGGGTCTTGCTGAGTTGCTAAGTACCTCCTTTAAATAACTGAGGCTGGCTTTGAATTTGTGACCTCGACTTCTAGGATTCTAGGTGTGTGCTGCTGCACCTAGCTATTTTTTTAAAATTTTTAATTAATTTCACTTTAACATTTCTTTTGCTGGTCTGATTTTTTGTCTGTTTTCATTCTTTTAAGATATTTTTCTAGGTATAGAATTTGTGGTTGATGATTGTTTCCTTTTACTTCTTCAAAAGTAGTTGGTTTTGTTTTAAAAAAATTTTTTGTTTTATTTTATTTTTTTGGAATCGAGGATTGAACCCAGGGGTACTCGGCCACTGAGCCACATCCCCAGCCCTATTTTGTATTTTATTTAGAGACAGGTCTCACTGAGTTGCTTAGCGCCTTGCCCTTGGTGAGGCTGGCTTTGAACTCGTGATCCTCCTGCCTCAGCCTCTGTTTTTAAAATTCTTAAATTTAAAAATGGTGAAAAA
The DNA here is from genome assembly GCA_020662805.1 of Glaucomys volans. Classification (NCBI taxonomy): domain Eukaryota; kingdom Metazoa; phylum Chordata; class Mammalia; order Rodentia; family Sciuridae; genus Glaucomys; species Glaucomys volans. Next base: position 21,881 of record JAJEJO010053497.1, read on the forward strand.
TTTAAAAATTAGGGTAAAATATATATAGCATAAATTTACCATTTTGAAATATTTTTTAGTTTAATTTATTGGCATTAACCACATTTGCATTCATCTCCAGAACTCTTTCCTTTTGGAAAACTGAATCTGTTTGTACCCACTAAACTCTAACTCCCTGCTCCCCCTGGCCCCTGGCAACCACCGTTCCATTTTCTGTCTCCATGAATTTGACTCTCCTTGATACCTCATGTAAGTGGAATCAGTTTTTTACCTTTTATAACTGGTATATCTCACTTCGAATGATGTCCTCAAGGTTAATTTAATTTTTTAAAAATATTTTTAGTTGTAGATGGACATAATGCCTTTATTTATTTTTATGTGGTGCTGAGGACTGAACCCAGTGCCTCACACATGCTGGGCAGGTGCTCTACCACTGAGCCACAACCCCAGCCCAGGTTAATCTAATTTAAAAATAGGTTTAGGTCATACCTTTACCCATTATCCAGATAAAAAATTTGTTCACCCTGCTCAACTGTAGAGATGGACCTTCCTGAATTGTAGAGGGACAGGAGGAATTTCAGGTTCCTGTGTGTTTTGAAGCTCTCCTCTCCTTCCTACTCCCCAGGGAACCCATTAGCAGCACTCACAGGGTCATTTTCCTGGCTGTCTCCTCCAGGTAACAGCTGTTGGCCTACAGCTGCTCTCTGATATGCTTATCTTTCTACACAGGCGAGCAGGGAAGTGTGGGGCTTGGGAAGGGTACCCGGGCAGAGCTGCCTGGGTGCTGTGCAGCTTCCTCTTAACTCCTTTGTATCTGCTGGTGAAAGACATTGAGGACATGGCTGCTTTGGATAAAGTTTGGTTCTAAACGTGTGTGTGCATCGCTTCGTAGCGTGTCCTTGCCTCTGTCACTGTTTTCCCTTTCTGCTGCGTAGGTCTCTTTATCTTCTTAAACTTCCAAGATGTTGTTGGGAAATGGATCTAGGGACGGAGCTCATTTGGGGTATTACAGGTGTGCACTGTGGCTTTAGGAGGGCCCAGTAACCAACTGCTCAAGGTCAGAGCTTTGATAAATAAACATTAGGAGAAAGGGAAAATTGCATTTTCTCATTTCAAGTAATTCTCAGTGAAATTGTGTACCATGGTGAGTCTGCAGAGGGAGTGTTACTTCCTCTGATGACCTTGGCTAAAAAGAAGGTACTTGATGGGAAAAGCAAGAACTTTGTTGTAGACAAAACAGTTACAAAGATAGTTGTTATATAAGAGTTGGCTCAATGTGGTGGCCCACACCTGTCACTCCAACAGCTCTGGAGTCTGAGGTAGGGGGATTGGAAGTTTGAGGCCAGTCTCAGCAACTTGGTGAGACGGTATCTCCAAAAAGAAAAAGGACTGGGAATTAGGCTCAGTGGCACCATCCCTGATATCTGCCCCCACCTCTGCTTTGTTCCTCGTCGTGCCAGGGTTGCAGAGCCTCTGGGATTCCAGGGCATTGGAGAGGCCTGTGTCAGGGCCTCATGCAGCCTTGAAGGCGTCCTTTCTCTGGCCCTCTGAGGGGATGAGGGGAGGGAAGGTGGAGATGCTCCTCCTGCTGAATTCATCTCTCCTAGAGTTTTAGAAGCAGCCAGTGCCTGATTTTCAACCTGACCTGAAAACAGGTATCTCAGGGCCCTCCACAGATGGGGTGGCTTGGGTCTGCATTGTGGCCCTCACGGGTGGAGGCTTATTTGTCCAGGGCCAGGTCTGGCTGGTCAGCCCTGTGAGTGGATTTCTAGCCTCCTGACTATAGTCGGTCGTAGTGATGTCATGCAAAAAGGTAGCAGTGGGGTGAAACTGGGGGTGCCTCCTGGAAGTAAATGCCACATCCTTCAAAGCTTGCAGGGCACTTCTGTCCAGGTTTGCCTGCTTGTGTGCCAGCCATGAAAAACCAGGCAAAACCAAAACAAACCCCAAGGGCCAGCGGGGCTGTCAGACTATAGAGGGCATCAGGTTGTTGATTTTGAGCGGTCTTTGGTTTTCATTTCCTTGAATCTTTTTTCCTCTACAGATCCACAGCAGGAATGTGACAAAGGTTGTGGAGGATATTGGGCAGTTCCTGGGTCCCCGCCTCAAAGCAATGAGTGTCTTTAGATTGTGCAATCAGGTTGACCATATTGGACAAATATAGGCAATTTTCTGCTTCGAGTGAGCTGAACATGCTCTTTGTAGTTACCCGTTGCAGTAATGCCCAGTTTACCTGGAAACTGCATTATCTGACAGATTCAACTGGGTTAGGGCCACCAACCAGGAAGCAAGCCCAAATACCAGAAGTTCTTGGGTACTTACCTATTCTATTCAGAGCCTACCTATTCTGACTTGACTCAAAATACATTGAGCCTTCTGAAAACAGTAGCAAGAAATGGGGAGAGTCTGACAAGAATTTGAAGGAACAGCAGGTAGCATGACAGCAAGGGACTAGGTTAGATGACAAACTATGCAAATCCCTAAAGCATGGCCAGTGGAACACTTTGGGAGGAGCACCCACACCATGACTGGGTGAGTGACACCTGGTGGGAGCAAGCTGGTAGTGAGGAGTCTACATCCTGTAGGTGAGCCACAGTGTGCAACGGCACTTTTAGAGAAGCATTTTTAGAGGATTTTTATTAAAATGAAGATTGGACTTCTAGAGGGACAGTATATTCCACCAGTCTGGAAAACTCACCCGCTCTCCCATTCCTTGGATGGTCATATTTTTGTGTGCACACTTGAGTTTTATGTTTCATATTTACTGATTAAAATAATTAAGAAAGAATAAGACACACTTGATTTATGTTTTTAAAGTTCAATACAATTAGCCGGGCGTGGTGGCGCATGCCTGTAATCCAAGCAACTTGGGAGGCTGAGTCAGGAGGATTGCAAGTTCAAAGTCAGCCTCAGCAACTTAGCGAGGCCCTAAGCAACTCAGTGAGACCCTGTCTCTAAATAAAATACAAAAAATAGGGCTTGGGATGTGGCTCAGTGGCCGAGTGTCCCTGAGTTCAATCCCTGGTTCTAAAAAAAAAAAGAAGTTGAATACAATTAATGTTTAATGTAGAAGACAGAGATTTCTGATAACCCCCAGGGTATCATCTGTCCTGCCTACAGCAGGAGCCATGTCCATCCCTCCTTTGACAGCAAGTTCATGGTATTGTTCTTCCTGCCCACATGGCTAGTATGATGATAATTAGACATTTAGACTCTTTTCTAGTGTTTCTGTATTATAAACTGTAGTGCAATGAACAGGATTAAAGCCAACGCTCTGAACACATCCCTTATTTCTCAGGTTATACACAATTTAAGTAAAGTTGCCACTGTGTCCCATTAATATAGAAACCTCAAGTTTGGTGCTAATAAAATTTTCGTGTTCTAGTTCAGGACAGTTCATGTGCAAACAATGTAGAGAAAACAATGCAAATCAATGCATCATCATTCTGATAATACTGTGCTTCAGTATTTAAGGCTTTTGACAGACCAGTTTTCCTCCCAATCAGTAGTTATCTATATGTATTCTCCCCCTTGGTATGAGATGATCCTATGTCCTTGCCCAGATTGGATGTTACATTTTGAAAAACATCTTTGCTGCTTTCACCATTTTCATAGATATGGAAAAAAATCTGCTTAGTTATATTATTTACATGGCGTTGAGTAATAGTTCGGGTATTTGCATATATTCAGTAGCGATTTGCATTTTTGTCTAGTGCTTGCGGTATTTTTCTGTTTCCCTTCCTCCCTTTCTTTACAGTGCTGGGGATTGGACCCAGGGCGTTGTGGTGCTGGGCAAGCATTCTACCACTGAGCGACACCCTCACCCTTGTCTGTTTTTTAAAAATTAGTACATTGATAATTCTCACTGCTATTTAGGTATTATTGACTTATTAAAGATACACACTGACCCTCATTCTGGCATTTATAATACAGGCGTTGATTCAAGTTTGTTTTATCTGCCTTTTATTGTTCTCATGGCAGAACTATTTTGCTTTCAGAAGAAAAGCAAATGTAACCAAATTATGCCTTTTATGTAATTTAAGGAAGTGTTGAAGCACAGTATTATCAGAATGATCATGCATTGATTTGCATTTTTTCTCTACATTGTTTGCACATGAGCTGTCTTGAACTATAACACGTTCTCTTTCTTAGCAACAAACTTGTAGTTTCTATATTAATGGGAAACAGTGGTAACTGTACTTCATTTAAAAAAAAAAAACAAAACTATTTTAGTCTTAAAGGGAGAGTGTACCTTTTCATGGGCAGAGGAGGAAGAGGAGGAATTAGGGAATAGAAGCTGAAAATAGTTAACAAAATAAAACCCTGGGCTCTTTCACTGCCAAAAGGAAAGAAAGGAAAGAAGGCAAAATTGAGTGCTTGTCCCTGCCAGGCAGAACTACTTTTGGCATATTTTCTCATTTATGAAATAAAAATAATTCTTACTTTGTGAGGTTGTTTCCTTCTGGTTGTCTGGCTTGTCATAGGGACTTACCAGAAGACAGCTCCTTAGGGTCCCCGGTGACAGCTGTATGTGGCAGAGACTGTGCCCAGCGACAGAACTGTAGTCAGTTGCCCGACATGCTGTTCTCGAGGTGTGAACACTTTCTGTTTGTCTGTTTATCTCTTTGGTCCTGGTCTTAGGTAGCCTCTTAGACCATCAATTTTATACCTTCTTCTTCAATGTAAAATTTTTAAAGCCAAACGTTTCTTCTTAAAGGCTTGTTTTAGTTATATCCCACAAATTATGAGAAAGTATATTTTCATCATCATTTCTTTAAAAAAAAGTTTCTTATTTTCCAGCTTTTAAAAAAATTTGGTTTCCCTGGAGATATCTTCTTTGATACTTGGTTATTTAGAAAAATGTTCATTTCCAAATATTTGGGCTTGTAAAGATCTTATTGGTTTTTAAATTTTTATCATCAGAGAACGTTCTGTATAACATTTTTATGTTTGGAAATGTATTGGGATTTGTTGTATGTCCTAGTGGAAGGTCTGTTTTGGGAAACTTTTCATGTGTACTTGAAAAAACCATTGAGGAGTTGCTGGGTGTGGGGTCCGTAATAAATACCATATTAAGTTGTTTACAGTGTTGTTTAGGCCTTCTGCATCTTACTAGTGTTTTGGTCCATTTTATCAGTTACTGAGAGAGGGACATGGGAATCTCCAGCTATGATTGTGGAGTTGTACCATCTTCCCCTTTAGCTCTGTATTTTTGTCTCATGTTGAAACTCTCTAATTCAGTCCTGGCACACTGAGGGTGGTTAACTGTCTCCTTGGTCTTCATGAAATGTCCTCTTAGCTTGGCCTGCAGTCTCTACTGCCTGATACTAATGTCTGATACACCAGGTTTCTGGTGCTTATTGTTGGTATGGCCTATCTTTTCCCATCTGTGTACTTTGAACCTATCATGAAACAGTATCTCTTGTCTATAGCATATAGTGGTTTTTGCTTTTTCATTAATCTAGTCTGACACTGTCTGACATTTTTTTCCCTCTTTAATATATTCTTTAATTTTTTTTTTAAATTTTTAATTTGTTCTTTTTAGTTACCTGACAGTAGAATGTACTTTGACACTATACATACCTGGAGTCAAACTTCCCATTCTTGTGGGTTGTATATGATGTGGAGTTTCACTGCTTGTGTATTCATATCAGTGTCTGACTTTTAAATAGAAGGATTGGTCTATTTACCTGCAGTGTGACTATGATCTGGTTAGATTTAAACCTCTGTCCTTGCTGTTTGTTTATTTTTTATGTTTCCTTTTTTTTTTTTCTTCTCCAGTTTTGTCTTTTGGATTAATTAAATAGCTTTTAGCATTCCATTTTGTTTTCTTTTTGGCTTTTTAGCAAGATATCTCTTTGTACTTCTAATATTGCCTCAGGATTTCATAGCTTCTTATAGCTCGGTGTTTATATTACTTTAAATATAAGAAGCCTACAGTGGTAAAATTCTGTTATTCTCGACCAACCCCCCTTTTGCAAAATTTTTTTTTTTTCTCTCCCCCCCCCCCACTTTTTTTTTTTTTTTTTGTGGTGCTGGGGATTGAACCCAGGGCCTTATGCATGCAAGGCAAGCACTCTAACAACTGAGCTATATCCTCAGCCGCCCCCCTTTGTTTTGGGTCACATTTTTTTGTTTCTTCAAATGTGTGATGATTGTTCTACTGGTTGAATGTTATAAGTGATACATTATAGAGTTTGGATTGAAGGGTTTTGGGTTTGATCCTGTGAGAATTGGTTCTGTCTGTGTATCTCAGTCGTAGGGCATGTATTTCCATTCTGAATTCCAAGGATGGCTCTGACCCTGGAGGGAGATCTTATTTCTAACATGTGGATCCTGGCATCCTATGAAGGCCCTCATGAGGAACTTTTTTCTCTAGTTGGGCAGAACCTGGCACCTCCTAGCACTGTATGATCTCCAGAATTGCCCTTCGGTCTTGGGACTCACAGGCCTTGCCTTGTCCACGGACAGTCAAGCCCTTGGCAAAATAACTTTGGTAAATCCCCAGAGAGACTCTGAGGGCCTCCTTTCTGCAACTCTGACCTACTAATTCCAGATGTTTCTGCAGCTTGGAACAACCACCTCTTTTCCTAGGCTTGGGGAAACTACAGTTCTCTCTGGGCAGAAAACGCCCCCAGGCAGAAAGCCAGACCTGTTTGGGCCACCTCCCCTATTTCCTTCTGTCAGGGCTCACAGTCCCGTGTGCCTGTGGTTCAGTGCCTGAGGATAGACAGCTGCTTCCTCTGCTGTGTCCAAGTGTGTGATTTTACAATGGAAGTCACAATCAGACCCGTTGACCAGACCCATTGCTCTCTGGTGGCCAGAAGCCCAGACTGACAGTCTGCTTCTCACTTGACATGTTTTCTTACCCTATCAGGAGTGTGATGGATTTTCTTTTGACAGAATCTGAATTTTGCTGTTGGCTGCAGAACCATAGTTACGCTTCTTCAGCTCCTGTTCCAACCCGGGTGTCAGAGATTGTGGAGCCTGGCCTTTGTCCACCTCCATCACAGATGTGCCTGGTGGCAAGCAGCCCCAGGCACCTGGAGGAGCTGTGTCTTTTGCACAGCTAGTCACCAGTGCCCTCTTACCCTTTAGTCCTCGTTGTCAGCAGCAGTCTGTGAACCACAATTCAAGACGGACAGTTGCCTTGAAATTTTAAAAAAACGATTGGCTTAGGATCAAGTTTGGTGAGCCGTTTGGCCTTGTTTTAACTATTGCAATGAGCTGTCAAATATCTACTCCTTTAAAACCTGCTGTGTATTTTCTGTGTGCCGGACTGATGTGTGTTTGTGTGTAACATTGGTTTCAAAAATATTTTCAAATAGCTTTCAGTAATTAAGGCACAGTGAGTTTTTCCTGTAATGCACACACATGTATGTGCACATGCACATACGTGCTCTCTGTTTATTTTATAATTGATTCACTTGTGTTTGCTTGGCACTTTCTTGTGTTTCAAGTGTTTTCAGCCTGCCTGGCCCTTCCTTTCCATTCACACAGTGCTGGTTGACAGTCATTTCCTCTGGCGTGGAATTCTCCCCCTTTCCAGGAATCTCCTGGTCAATTGCTTCTATAGTTTCATATTCCTAAGGTTCAGTTTCTTACTGTAACATAAAAAGCACACACTCACTCTTCCACATTCTTTTCAAGACTCTAGCTTCCTTTCTCTGTAGTTTCTTCTTGGCACCCAGGGTCCCTCCTGCTCACAGAATCCCTCGATGGGGATCTTCTTCCCAATTCACTGGGCCAGTGTGCTGACCATCGCCTTCACACAGAGTTACAGGTGTTTGTGTGCATGTCTGGTCCTGTCTCTGGAGATCAGAAGACCTGATTCATCAGTCTTCCTGTCTTTGGGGGTCCCTTGGTGTCCTCCTCCTAGCAGATACTCAGTAATGACTTGTCATTTTTCTCGTTGCGATTCTATGACCCAGGCAGGGCAAGGACTCATTTCCATTCACAGAATGAGGAAACCAAGACTCCAGGTGTTTAAAGGACATCACACAGAGAGTTACTGATTGATTCCGTATTTATGATCCAAGTCCTATAATTTTTTTCCTTTGGCTGTCTTTCTACTCTCATTTGCTTGGCTCAGAATTACGTGGTAGGTGCTTCAATGTGAACATACACCCTTTTCTACACTGCATGTGTTCACATTCTTTAAAAAGCAAGGCAGGATTTTTCCTATTTCCTTCTCCTCCATTTGCTATCCTTGGAGGCCACAGCTGCCAAGTGCCCTTCCTAAAGCAGCTGTTACGAGTCACCTTGGCCTTTAGAACATGGAAGTCCCTGGGAAAATGTGCTCTCTTGCTGTTTTCTATACATGATGTAATGTCGCCTAGCAATATGATTCTCCCCCTTCCTTCTTTTCTTTCAGGCACTTCGTCTTAGTAACGTGGCCATGGGGAAGACAACCACGGGCCAGATAGTCAACCTGCTGTCCAACGATGTGAACAAGTTTGATCAGGTAGATTGAGGGGCTCCTTTTTCCATGCATGCCCCACCTTTTTGTTTAACCCATTGGAACGCCAGGTTTTTGGTATAGACCAGGATTCTTTTGAGGACATAAGATGGAGATGGAGGCACTTTTTAATGCACATCTCATTTCTCCTGTGTATAATTTAGATGTAGTAATATGTGTTTATCCTGTAGATTCAGGTTTTATTTTTTGGATATTCCATACAATATCTTTCAATAATATATATGCAGAGCATAGCGATCCTGCCCAACTGGGTTGATCACCTAGCAGTCCTCAATTGTCCCTTCTTAACTCTTGGCTTGCGGCAGTGGGATAGCCAGCTAAATTGTCTTTCTCCTCTTCTAGAGGCTAAACTTCTGGAGGGTGGGATGAATCTTTTCCCTGTGGCCTATACAACGCATGGTCTGTAAGAATCCTTTGCTACGTAATGCCAAATGGGTGGTCCCTACCTGGAATGACCAACTTTCCCCTATTGGACCACTTATTTTTTTACGTTTACCTTATGGCTGTAACACACAATCTAGGACATGGTAGCTGCCGGTCAGATCTGTGTTGCACTGGGGCCACTTCTTTTCCAGTTACTCATTCATCAAACATAAACTAAGGTTTATGCTTCCCTGCTCAATGTCAGGGGTGAAGATTTTAGTTTCTGCCTAAAGAAGCTTGAAATCTGTTCAGGAGTTATGTATGCATTTATATACATAAGCAGTGGCTGGAGAAGGCAGCAGGCCCCATTGTACAGCCCCCGAAGGTGCTGGGGAGCCCAGGGGAGATGGACCCAGTTCTGCCACAGAGAGAGTTCTGGGATGTTCTGAGGTCATCTGTGAGTTAGACCAGTTCAGTCTTCCTTATGCTGCCAGTCCAGTGCTCCTGTGAGGGCCTGAAGCCTCCCTCTGTGGCCCCACATGACTTCATCTCCAAGAGACACTTGAATTGCCACCTCACAGGATTGAAGCCTGCTGTGGTCATTTCTGTTTCTGAGCAAAGTGTTTCTGAGCTGGGTTTTTATAGCTTTTTTTTTTTTTTTTTTTTTAAATCTAGTCCTAAGAACACGTTGTCTTTTCCTTTGAAGGTGACGATCTTTTTACACTTTCTGTGGGCGGGGCCGCTGCAGGCCATCGCAGTGACTGCCCTTCTCTGGATGGAAATAGGAATATCGTGTCTTGCGGGGATGGCGGTGCTGATTATTCTCCTGCCTCTGCAGAGCTGCATCGGGAAGCTGTTTTCATCTCTGCGGTAAGAGAAGTACTGGTGTGGAGACGATGTCGTGTGTGTGTGTGGCAACAGCCAGCATCTGCCTGATGCTTTTGTTCAGACCCAAAATAAATGCCTCTGATTAAAAATAAATGCCTCTCTTCTTTGTATATGCTACAAACTCTTCAGGCTTAACTCAAGGCCAAGCGGGGAAGGTGAAGGCCCTCACTTCTCCCCAGCTGCCTTGTCAAGCATGGTGGCCTGAGTAACCCTAAGCAGAAGTTAGATATGTAGAAGTTGCTTACATGTATCTTAAATAATAATAAATTCAGATATTTTCTAGGCCCATTTTTAACTGCATGTATTTTTATCATGCTGTTTGGTGGTATTTTCTTGCATGCGTTATTTTTAATTCGATGTTTCCATTAAATTAGAAGCTCCCCAAGTGCAGGTCGATCTTAGTGACGTCTTATAAAGTCTTACAGTCCTAGCAGCATGTGTGTTAGAAAAATGGCTGTTGACCAAGAGCTTGACAGTGGTATAAGTCACTTAGACTTGAAGCAGGTGCCAGAGGATTGGAAGTGGGTCATTTGAGGGTGGTCAGTTCGTGGAGATGCTCTGCTGTTTGATGTGCCTTGGACTCTTTCTTCTGGGTCTTTGCTTGTGAAGTGTCCTCTACCTGGGGGTTTCATCTTCCATCTTTGCTTTCCCTTGGGGGCCCCGTTCCAGGGTTCTTGGTGTGCTGGAGCCTTTTTGCTCCCTCCTTTCCCAGTGGGACGACCCTGCTCTGCAGCACTTTATTCCTGCTTCATTCCACCCCTGCCAACCATGCCGTTGTCAGGCCCGGGTGCCTTGCTGCCTTCCCCCACCTGGGTGTCCCTGGAGGGGATGGATTGATTCTATCTGACCCACTTTCATGTCTCTTCTGGGGATACTGAAAATGCTCTGAAGTACTCACGGAGCTGGGTGCATTGCTGGCTTCCTAGCTGCCACCCCTTTCCACTTGGACTGTGAGAAGGACCGCCTGTGCCGTCCGCAGAGCTGAAGGGAATCGTTTGGTCCACGGTCTCAGCCTGCACCTGTTGCTGATAGGGAAAGTAGGCTGCGCCGCACTTCACTGTCTGTAATGCCACAGCCTCACCATACCCCGCGCATCCGTCCCCCTTAGGAGTAAAACTGCAGCCTACACGGATGCCAGGATCAGGACCATGAATGAAGTTATAACGGGAATCAGAATAATAAAGATGTATGCTTGGGAAAAGTCATTTGCAGAGCTTATTACCAATTTGAGAAGGTAAGTTTTTGTGTCTACCGTCCCATACTGTTGTGCTTTTCTGTTTCCTGTTTTTACCGAATGAGATTAGAAGTCTTTCTGTGCTTGCACCTGAGGATGAACTTAAACATGACCCACAGCACCCCTGCATGTTGCAGTGTTTAGGCAGAATGCCACCAGATGCTGTGTTCACCTGTGCCTCCATTCGCTGTTCTTCTATAGCAAAAACCATACGCTTCTTCGTGATACAAAAATGTGTGATTTTTTTTGTACATGTGTTTGCATACTCCAAATTCACCATAAGCAAGGATTTCAAGATGCAAGTGTTTGAGAATATTGCATTTAAGATAAAAACTATGATTTATGCTAATTTAACCAGATGGGAAGATGATAGAGATTGGGCATATCTGTATTAGGTCAGACTCTATGAATGGGTGTTATTAATTTCAAACAGCTCTGGAAAAACTGTTCCTTTTGTTTTGCTTTAGAGTTTTGAAATTTTCTTTTGGCTTTTGAGTCAGAAGATTACTTTATGTGCTTCAGCCCGAGGGACTTAGAAGCTTCTGGTAGCCCTGGCCACCTTTCGTTTTTGCACCCTGTAGGACCAACTCCCAGTGTTCAGACGTGCTCTTTGCTTCATTCTTCTCTGCCTTCCCTGACTCCGCTATTGCTTCTCCCGCCTCTCCTATGTCCCTCTGAGGCTCCGTGCCTGCTACTCTCTTCAGTGTTTTGGGGTCTCACAACTTTGGGGTTGCTTATTCTCTTCTCCCATGAATTGCTGAGCTCCTACAGGGGACAGTCTGTGTCTTGCTCATCCCACTGTCATCAGTGAGATGCCCAGGACTTACAGCTATGAATACTTATTGAACGAATATGATAGATTGATTCTTCAAATTGGTCTGATTGACCCATGGTGACTTGAGCATCATTCGGAGGGAAAAGCAGAGTGGTTTTCCAGTGGCCTTTGGAGGAAGCTGCCCAGGGCTTGTGCTTGCAAATGTTCCCATAACATGGCAGGTAGTTTATCTTAATGTACCCCTTCCTGCCTGCCGAGGGGCCTCATGCACAGTGTACTGTGTTTCATGACTTCTGACCTGATGCTTCTTGAAAACCATATGTTTTTGACTCTTTTTTTCCAGGAAGGAAATTTCCAAGGTCTTGAGAAGCTCCTACCTCAGAGGGATGAATTTAGCATCATTTTTCGTTGCAAGCAAAATCATCCTGTTTGTGACCTTCACCACCTATGTGCTGCTGGGCAACGTGATCACTGCCAGTCGTGTGTTTGTGGCCATGACACTGTATGGGGCTGTGCGGTTGACGGTCACTCTCTTCTTCCCCTCAGCCATCGAGAAAGTGTCAGAATCAGTTGTCAGCATCCAAAGAATCAAGGTTTGGTGGCAAATAACATTTTGAAGTTGTAGGTGGCTGTTGGGTACTTTTACTTAATGTCACTGTTGAGTTAGGCAGGTTTAACTCTTTCAGCACCAACACATGCATTCAGTCCAAAATGTTGTATGTTTCTTAGAGTGCACTAGAAGTGGCACAAGAACTGTTGCTGATTTGTGGCAGCAGCGTGGGGCTCTGGGTGTGTGAGGGGTGACTGTAGGAGTGAGGAACATGTCTAGGAGCAGGAACAGCCAACCCTTGTCCTCTCCTAGGCTAACTGGAGTGTCTAGGCAGTGGCTGTGTGCAGTGCTAAGTTGAGTGGGAATCCACTTTGGGCTGGAAGGAAAGAACTTGCTGGAAAATCCCTGCTCCTTGGACACAGAGAATGGTCATCCCTATTGAAGAATGGGTTCCCTTCTCCAGAGATGTTTTGCTTGTTGTTTTTTGGGTGTGCCTTTCAGATCCTGCCTTTTTTTCTCTCTGTCCTGTCTTTACTTTTTCTTTCTCTCAAGGAGCCTATCTATAGCGGGCTTCTTCCTTGTTCAATTTATTGATTTTCACAATGCTGTGATTGCTTTTCCTAAGCAGCCATTGCTAAATCACTAGGGGCAAATGATTTGCACAGTCATGATAAGGGCCTGGCTCCTGGAGGGTCTCAAGTATTCGTGTGTCGATGAGTATGTCTAAGATGGAGGTTAATTGGCTCTGTGAGAGGGCCTGAGCATGAACTTCAGTATCTAGGCTTTAAAATATTTTGTTTTGTTCCTGGTTCCCAGTAGTGCTGGATGCCCAGTAACAGACCTCCAGTGAACTGACATGACCCTGTGTGGGATTTTTTTGGGTGGGGGATTTGGGGCTTTTCATAAAATGTAAAATTTTTTAAATGGTAAAATTTCTATTTTATTTAAAAAAAAAAAGTGCTCATAGAATAGATCAGTAATACAGGGTCAGTTCTGGTCCTGAGCTTATCATTTTATCTGGCAGTGATCAGGCAACACTTTCAAGGGTTGGTCCATACAGTTCAACATTTTTTTTTTTTTTATTTTTTATTTTTTTTTGCTTCTTGTGCTGGTACGTACCTATAATCCCAATGACTCAGGAGGCTGAGGCAGGAGGACCCAAGTTAGAGGCCAGCCTGGCCTGGATGTCTTAGTGGGACTCTGTCTTAAAGAAAAGTAAAGGAAAAGAAATTTTTATGTAGTTTTGCATCCTGAAAGAAAACATTGAAGACTTTACTTCAACCATAGCGAACTCCTAAGTATACACCATAACTTTTCCCGGTGGTGCTTCTCACGCGTCGAGCGGTTGTCATTCTGCTGTTGCTGTTGCTGCTGTTGCTCTGTCTTCCCTTGCTGGGGGTGGTGGGTGCCTGTACATTGCCCTTTGTCTCATCCTGACAGCAGCCCCAAGAGACAAGCATTTAGTGTTCTTGCTGCACAGAGAAGGAAGCAGGCTCCCAGGAGCAGAAGCAGCATCCTGCGCTCACCTGGCTTGTTCATGGTAGAGTGCGGGTTCTTCCATGGGCCTTTCTTTCTTAACCATTGTTACGCTGCCTGTGTTGTCATCTTAGTCCCTTCTGGGATATGGAATTCTTCCTAAAGTGTTGTTTTAATCATTTAGCCGTATTCCAAAAACCTCCAAGTGTCTCTCTTTCCTTCAGACTTAGAATCTACAGGAGTTTTTGAACTCTGGATTTTTTAAGAACTCTGGGTTTAAGACTCAAGTGGTCACATCATGTGTTTCCAAGCATATGGCTCTGCCCTCCCCCCGTCTGCTCCCACAGTCGTGCTGTGCAAGGCCAGCACCGTGCAGTTAAGTGTCATTGGGCACATAATGGGCACCAAGCAAATCCTCGATTGTCATTCTGTGATTCGCGATTGCAGTCACAGGATGTGTTAGCTTCCTGTCACTATGACAAGATACCTAAGCTAATCAACTTAAAAGAAGAAGAAGGTATATTTTGGCTCATGGTTTCAGAGAGAGGTTAGGTCCGTGGTTGCTCTGTTGTCTGGGCCTGTGATAGCACGGTACATGGGGGCAGGAGTGTGTGGTGGAGGAGGCCTGTTCTTCTCAGGGTCTCTGGGAAGGAAAAAGAGGGAGAGGAAGGGGCTGGGGACAATATCCCTTCAAGGGCACCGTCCCAGTGACCTAACTCCCACTAGACTTCACCTTTTAAGGATCCCACCACCTCCCAGTAGCACCACAGGCTGGCGACCAAGCCTGTAACAAAGGGGACTCTAGAGGGATCACTTATGCAGCCCAGAGCATAGGGAAAGGCTGGGGTGGCCTAACCTGAATAAGAAGCCAGAGACGTGCCTGGTGAGCAAGCAGATTGGAATTGGCAGTTTCTGGAACACCTGACCTCAGCAGGTGAGGGTCTCAATCCAGGAAGCTCACTCCTGCTACGGTGGGCCTGGGTCTGCTCTTGCACTTGCTCTGTGTGTCTCTTTGTGTGTCTCAAACCTGCCTGGACTTGTTGGACCTGCTCTGTCTGCAAAGGGAGAGTCTGCATCTGTCATAGCCTGGCCCAGCTATGGCCTCGTCAGCTCAGCTCCAGGCTGGGCGCATGGTGGGTTTCCTAGGGCCATGTGGATAAATAGTGTTGGGCTAACAAGTTTGGTCTTGACTGTGGTTCTGGCCATCAGGCAATGAAAGAAGAAAGCCATGGCTTTCTGTGAACAGGTAGCAATTAGTGAGCACCACTAGGTGACCAGTGCTTTATGAATTTTCACTCTTCCATCATTCACCACCCCACATTCCTGTTTTACAGGTGAAGAATATTCAGTGAGGGGAGGTCAAATAGCACCTCCGAGTTTTCAGGCTAGTGAAGGCTGGCTTGGGGCTTCAGCCTGAACAGTCTGTCTCCAGAGTGCATGCTGTCACTCCCACATGAATTATACCCTGTCTGTCAGGGTCTCTAGAAAAGCAGAACCCATGAGGCTTGCAAATGTGCATAGAGAGAGAGATGATGGATTGATTTTTAAAATTGGCTCACCTGAGTGCGGAGGTGTGTCAAATCTAACATCGCAGGGTAGACTGTCAGGCTGGAGTCCCGGGACAGAGCTAGTGTTTGAAGCTCAAGCCCAAGGATTCCTGAGACAAGATTCCCTCTTCTTTGGAGGTCTTTTTTCTTTTAAAAACCTTGAACTGACTGGATGAGGCCCACTCACATAGTGGGCCTCCCAGAGTCTCCTGATTCAACACTGATTTCATTTGAGAAATACTTTCATGTTGGCATTCAGATGTGTTTGCCCAAATATCCAGGCATCATGCCTTGCCACATAAAATTAACCATCACACACACTTTAATTCCCATCTCTTCTTTTGGGCCAGCAGTATGTGATTTTGTTGATTAAGAGGAAAAACACAAACATCTGTCTTGGCATTCATTCATTCATTCAATCATTTTACTCCACAAAATGCACCTAGCTCAAGCCTAAGGAGTCTATACATTGGTGAGCAGGTATACAGAAACCCTTAGCCCATAGTCTTTTTTTTTTGGCTACCAGAGATTGAACCCAAGGGTGCTTACCCTCTGAACCACATCCTGAGCCCTTTCTTTCTTTTTTTTTTTTAACTATTTACATTTATTTTTACAGACTGCATTTTGATTCATTGTACACAAATGAGGTACATCTTTTCATTTCTATGGTTATATGTGATGTAGATTCACCCCATACGTGTAATCATACATGTACATGGGGTAATGATGTTTGTCTCATTCCACTATCTTTCCTTCCCCTGCCCCCTCCTATCCCCTCCCCTCATTTCCCTCCTCACAATCCAGAGTTCCTCCATTCTTCCCTTACTCCTCCCTGCCCCAGCCCTTTTTATGCTTTATTTTGAGATGGTCTCGCTGAATTGCTTAGGGCCTTGTTAAGTTGCTGGCTTTGAACTTGATACTCCTGCCTCAGCTTCCGGAGCTTCTGGGATTACAAGTTTGCACCTCTGCCGAGCTTTACCTAAGTCTTGAAGCTATGTTTATAGATTTCTTTCCCTCTCTTAAGGTCTTGACTTCTTTTTATATTTATATATATATGTTTTTTCAGTTGTACATGGACCCAAAATCTTTATTTATATGTGGCGCTGAGGATCGAACCCAGTACCTCACACATGCCAGGCAAGCACTTTACCACTGAGCCATAACTCCAGCCCCAGCTCTTGGCTTCTTAAAGGGGAGGTACTGCATCTCACTCATCTTTGAAATCCTTTCAGATAGCAGGTGCTCAGAACATGTGTGATGAAGGAGACTTGAGCTTCATCAGGCCTGTGGGATTCTATAAATGCCTAATAACCACATATTGTTTTAGAGGAAAGTGATAACTTTCATTCTCTGATGAAGTATGTCCTATGTCAAAGATTGGCATAGAAGGGACCCTGCAGAAGTTTTTTTAGGGAATTGTGGTCTTATGTTTGGGTAGGTAGAATCTTGAGGACTTTCCCTTTTCCACCAAAATACAGCTGGACCGTGTTTAAGGTTTGAAATTCCTTTCTGTATAGTTATTTTCAGTAAAGGTTGTGAGTCTTGGTGATGCACACTGGTTCTTGGTGGCCTCGAAGAAACTGTGGAAATCTTTTTTTCTTCTTTCAGATCTAGAATTGTTTTTCAACTCGGATGGTTTCTACACTCTGTTTAGAAGTTTTGTCTCCTAGTTTATTAGAAGCACCTGGAATTGCTTATAAAAACTCACTGGGTATTGACCTGGGCTCAGTGTATCTGTGTGTTTAGTGTCCCCATGTGCCTAAAAATATGCCAGTCTTGGAAAGTCTTGCCCTGTGTGCGGGGAGGGAGCACATAAGGTCAGACTGTGTTTAGTAAATATGAGCAACCTCCAGATCACTTAAGAATCAATTGAGAGGAAAAACACAAACGCCTGTCTTGGCATTCATTCAATCATTCATTCATTCATTCATTCATTCATTCATTCATTCATTCATTATTCCACAAAATGATTATACCTAGCTCAAGGCTTGCACCGCAACAGATGATACCGTACAATGGTGAGCAGGTGTGCTGAGTCCTTACTGCTTGGAATTTATGTATCATTGAGTTGGAGGGGTTAATAACCATTTAATCCCCCTGGTGATAAGCCTTTGGGAACTGTCCTTGGAAGGCAGAGTCCACATGCCACCAGGAGCTTTGGTAGGATGCTGGTGCCATTGTGGAGGCACACATCCTGGGAAAGCTGAAACTGTAACCTAGAGGATTATTTCGCGGGAATGTGGGGAGACCAGGAGAGCAGGTAGGAATCTGATGCTTCGCACTTGTGTGGGTCTAATTATGTGACAAAAGTGTTTGATGCTTACCAAGATCATGTATTTGAGGAACCAAAAATGTCTTAGGTTGCAAAGTAGATTGCTAGAGGCCTGGGCAGGGGACTATCAGGACCTTATAGACAATATTAAAGATTTTAGCCTCTTCAGAGCTCACCCTGACTGCAGCCTGGGGAAGCAGTTGGGGAAGGTGAAGAATGGGGACCAGAGCAGAGGCAGGGAGATGTGGTCCACAGGCAGATGCAGTGAATGGTCCAGAAAGGAGATGCTGTGATTCCATCCAGGACCCAGAGGAGACTCGGATGGATTCGGGTGCTGCTCAGAAGCCTGGCTGGGGTTGGTTTGGTGGGAAGGGGAGAGATTGGTTATGGGGGAATTAAGGGTTGCCTTGATTTTTTGGCAGCAAAATCACTTGGATTGTTGGACTGTAGGATACTTGAAGAGACCCAGACATGGGGATGGATTTGGTTTTGAAGCCTGAGATGCTTTTGAAGTGTCTAGGTGTTGACTGGAAGACCCACCCAGGGGCCATCTGCCTGATTTGGCTCTTTTCCTGTTTATCAGAGACAACAAGGCCCAGATGTAATGAGCTGATCCAGTGTTCACTTTTCTTCCTCCCCGTAGTGTGTTAGTGAGCAATTAGAAGGTGAAATTGGCACTAGGAGGGGACACTGAGCAGGTGAGGTTTGAACGTAGACCAGAAGCCTGCTAGTCACATGGAGTTTAGAAAACATGGCATTCTTAAATTCTTGCTGCAGTGTGGTCCTCTGCAGCCTGGGACTCAACAGATGAGTCCATCTTGAATGATATTCAGTAAGGTCATTTTCCCGAGCCCTAGGAAGAAACCCTGGGCACATCTTTCCATCTTGGAGATGGTGCTAAGATTCATACCCACAGGGCACACCTGCCTGGGGGCTTTATAGCATAGTGTCTTTTAAAAAAATATTTATTTTAAATATTTTTAAATTTTAAATATTTTTAAATAAAAAGTAAATATTTTTAAAAAATTACTTTTTAAAAAAAATATTTATTTCTTTTATTGAAGTTCTAATTAGTTATACATGACAATAGATAGTGTCTCTTTTTACATATACTTTTTCCCTGCAGTGCTGGGGATCAAACTCAGGCACGTGCTAGCTAGGTAAGCACTCTAACACTAAGCTGCACTCTCGGCCCTACACGTACTTCTTAATTTCTTTTTTTACATATACAGAAAGGGAAGGATTTATTACAAGTTTATAGACCCAGGAGGTTCCTTCTATTTTTCCCTTGGTAAGAATAGGCCCAGTGACCTTGGCCTTGAGCAAGTCCGGCAGGATCATGAGTGATCTTGCCTTACTAATATCTGTACCTGAGGTCTGCAGAGACTCCCTCCTGGGTGCAATTGGGTGTCTTGAGGTTCCATTGTTGTCACAGCTGTGATTGATGCCTGATCCCCTCCCTCGTCCTGGGGACGTGCTTCATTGCTGTAATAACTACGTAATTTTAGCTTTTTCATCAGCCTGAGCTGTGGAGAAATATCCAGCCAGCATGCTGGCACCTTTGCAAGCTTTGGTGTGTTGCAGGGAGCCTCACTGAGCCTCTGGAGGAGTGTACCATCTTTCTCCTTCAGACCGGATGTTCATGGGCAGCTGCTCAGTGGACGTTACTTCCACATCTCTTGCACTGCTTTTCTTTTTCCTTTCGAAGGTGGAGAATTTCTGTTCTAACAGGCACATGCCAAAGATTGAATTTTATGTCTTGGTAATGCACCTAAGCTGAAATCAGAATTTTATTGTCTAGACCAAGGATTATAACATGGAACCTTTTGCTTGTTGGTGTGCTTCCACGCTGTGAAAAGCTGTAGTGACGTAGTCAGTGGTTCGACTTAATTTTGACCAACCAGATTGTCTGTTTATACACGAAGCACCTGTCGGTCAAGTGCAGGGTGTTCATGGGAGTTGGGACAGTGTTTGTGTGTCTGAGAGAGTGAACATGTTCCTAAGTGTGTGAGTAACCTGTCTCTCTTCTCTCCATCAGTAAATATCAATGCAGCTTGAGTCCATCTTGAGCAGGTCCCCAGCAGGATTAGTGTCAACAGGGCCCTGCAGGATGGGGTAGGATTTGTACTCAGGGTGTGAGGCAGAGGCCTTTTTGGGAACATGGTGTAGGTGCTAGTGGGTCACTGAAGGGTTTAAGGCCTGGTTGACCAGGGAAGAGGTGCTGCAGAGAGAGAAGTCAGAGAGACCACGGTTGGGCCTGTGGGGAAGTCCTCAGACCAGCATCTGTCTGCCTGCCTCCTTGCTGGACATGGGCTGTGCAGGCAGAAATGGCAAGGCCTAGTTTTAAGTAGGTTTCAATATGGCTGGTGAGTGGGTAAGTGGGGGAACAGATGAACACATTCTATCCTATGCTCCTGGTGGCCTTTAGACGGATGCATCACAATAGATTTTTCTACACATAGAAAGGTTTCATTGTCAGTGTTTACCCTTTGATCTTTTGCAGTAGGACATTACATTCAGGTTGTTTGTTTAATGTCTGTGCCACTGTAACTTTTCTAATTGAATTCTGTCTG
Source organism: Glaucomys volans (assembly GCA_020662805.1). Taxonomy (NCBI): domain Eukaryota; kingdom Metazoa; phylum Chordata; class Mammalia; order Rodentia; family Sciuridae; genus Glaucomys; species Glaucomys volans. The sequence continues at coordinate 42,017 of JAJEJO010053497.1, forward strand.
ACATTTGAGAAGCTAGGGGGTCTTTGTCTATTACCATTATGTTAGGGTTTTAATAATAAGCAGGACTTTATTTTATTCAGTTAAATTGCATCATATTTCTATACTAGTTAGCAGCATATCATAGTTGCTAACTAGTATAGAAATAGCAGGTAGTGGAAGATGTGACTGTTTTGCCATCAGAGAGAGGACATTACTAAGGTGAAGATACAAGCGATTGTGAAGATGTGCTTATAAAATATTTTTTAGGAGATGGGAACCTAACTGAATAAGAGCATTTTTAAAAAATATGATGAATTGAGAGTAATCATTGTGATATAGTGATTTGATATGTATAAGGGAAGAGAAAAGCAGAACCTGGGTCCAGAAGGCAGACGGGTAGAACCTGGGCCTACCTTCCGTCTCTGCCATTGGTCCTGTGTTCCCTGTCTGTGCTTCTGGCTCGACTTGACTCCTGAGGGCCTAGGAATGGCCCTCAGCTTTGCACTCCTGGTCTCTAGCATGATGTTTGGCACATGTGAGGATTTAATAAGTATTTATCAAATCATTTCCTGCCCCCCACTCCCATGTTGGTGAACACAAAAGTGGAAGAAAAAATGTTCAGGTTCTACATGTTCACGTTCAACTTAGGAAGAGTGTTTTTGCTTTAGGGAGGAAATGCCATGCACTTGTTGAGAATGAGACAAAGACAGTTCATTCATGGCTGTGACCTCCTGTGTGTTAATATATATAGCACATTCTGATGTGAATCAGCACTTTATTTTTTGCGGTGCTGGGGAAGGAACCCAGGGCCTTGCGCGTGCTAGGCAAGCAGCTCTCCCACTGAGCAACATCCCCAGCCCTAGAATCAACACTTAAAATGCAGTAGGTAAAACGATGGGTAGTCTGCATAAAGGTCTGTACTGCAAATTATACGGAAGTAGTGATTTTTGATTGTGCTTTTTGGTTCTACAGTTTAAACAGTGTGTGTTTCTCCTTCTTCTTTAGAACTTCCTGTTACTTGATGAGATATCACCGCACGACCCCCCGCTGCCCCCAGAGGGTAAAATGATAGTGCATGTGCAGGACTTTACTGCGTTCTGGGATAAGGTAACACATCCTCTCTCACAAGGTCATGCCTTCCAGAAGATAACAGGGGCCTCGATCTCACAGAAATTTTGAGAAATTGCCTATTGTGTAATACAAAGTGGTGCTTACTAATTTACTGAGAATATGTTGAGAAATTCTCAAAATCAGGAGTAAGCTTTGCAGTCAGTAAGTATAAAATCAGCCTAACGTGTTTGACAAGTTGTTCTTTATCACCATTTCAAAAAAACTTTCATTGCTGCCTTAGTTTGGACTCGAGGTGCCCGGGTTTAGACATCGGACAGAGTAGTCTTGGGGTGTGGCATGGGCTGTGTTAAGTTAATAACTGCATTATAGATTGTTTTAAAGACCTGGGGGAGTCAGTGTATGTGTTTACCTTAATGTGTTCAGATCATCTTATTATATACTGAGAAAAGCCTGTGAATTGGATTTTTGCTGGAATTAGTGGGGTTGGGAGCTCCCTTATTTTGTGCCTCTGGAGGGTACGGGCAGCCCAGGCAGGGTAGAGGCAACTTGGTTTACTGAGGACGTTTAGGCAAATGGGAAGAGCAACAGGATCACCTTCAAAAAGTGCTCACACTGCCTGTCCCCTCTCTGCTCTCCAAGGCTTTTCACCTGTGCTGCTGGTCTTCTGTGCAGAACTCCCTCTCTCAGTCTGAGTCAGTCTGGAAAACAAGACACAGCACAGGAGAGGAAATTTCATTCAGGGAATTTGTTACCTAGGTGACGAAAGCATAAGAGGCAATGGTGGTGAGGCCACCAAGATTGGCAGTGGCAGGAACCCACCCCCAACCCCAGGGCAACAAGGAGTGTCTCTCACAGGGTGCTGGCTGCTGGTGGGATCTGGAACCATGGAGCCAGGGGCTGTTTTCTGGGTGCTGGGACTGCAAAGGTTGCTTGAAGCAGGAAGGTGGAGCTGGAAGGACCAGCCCCAGACTAGGCGCTCTCCATGACCGAACTTGAGCTGGCTGGAGTCTGGGAAGCACAGTTTACAGGAGTGCAGGACAGACTGACAGCCAGCAGGTGGTTGAGCGGCACTCCTTCCCTCTCTGCTCCCCACTTTGGTGATGTGAATGTCAGATCATAGACTCTTCCCTCCTGTACCTGCCCTTGACTCTAAGTAAATGTTTTCTGCATCGCTTCCACCTAATTCTGAGATGATGCTGCCATCTCTGTGAGCTCAACAACAGTACGTCCCCAGATACAGGAAAACATGTCATTGCACCTTCTGCACATGGGACCTGGTGCAGGCTGCCTCTGACCTGGCAGTTTCTCCCTGCCTGGTTGGCACGTCCCAGCCTACTGCACTCTGTGGGTCCATGGGAAGCTCACTAAAGTCCCACTATAAAGAAGCACCCAGTGAACGCTGCTGAATTAGATAAAGCATTTGAGGTACCAACGCACAGCTTGCTGGACCCTTTTCCAAATTTCTTTTGTACCAAGCTCTGCGGTGTTGTCAAATGGGCTGTTTTGTTTTGTTCTTCCAAGAATGGAGCATGTTCTTAGCTTTGTCGCAGCTGCCCTTGCAGAGTACTTCATCTCTTCTGGCCTTGTCTGAGGGTGATAATGGCCCATGCTGGGGGACCCTTGGGTCCTGTGAGGTCCTGGGTGAGGGTCCTTGGATGGTGAGGGGCACAGAGATGGGTGTTCTCAGAAGCTGAGGTGGAATGAGCAATGTGCTGGGGGTTGGAGGAATGTGGACTCCATCTGCAACCCCACTGGAGAGTCTCACCAGCCCAGCTCTCATTTGTAGTCTGCCTGACGACGCTGTAGGTTATGGTCCTGTGGGACCTCCAGATCACCACAGGGGCAGGGTTTGTTCTCTGCTACATCCCCAGAGCCTATCATGGCTTAGAGTTGGCGTTCCTCAATGTGGGGGGAGCTTGGATCACCATGATGGAGGGGACTGAGCACCCTTAACCATCGCATGCTGCCCCTTTCTGGTGTGGTGGAGCAGTGCACAGTCACCTGCTTGGGGCAGGAACCTGCCTGCTCTATCAAGAACCTGAGGGGTGTGATAGGAGATGGGTCCTGTACTGTTGGCCTCCCTGTCCACGGTTCTGCTCTTCAGGGACTCCAGGTTCATTGAAGAATACTTTTCTCGAGTCCAAAGGCCATATTGCCTTTGATTCACTCTTGGTTGTTTTTCCCAGTGTGTTTTACAAAACCCCAGTCCTTTAAGAGGATTCCTCACACAGGACTTGGGGCTCAAAATTTGCTAGATCTTCATCCACCGGGTACACATGGTCAAGACTTCAGATCCACCCCATGGGAAATGCAGATGGGGATCCTAGCTATAGGAACAAAGCTCCCAGATGACTCTTCAGTAGCAGGTCTTTTTAGTTCACTTTCAATAGTTATGTCAGCTTTCTTGTGATAGTGATGGATGTCAGGGTTTGAACAAAAGTTCTTGTAGTTGGTGATTACTACTCTTGAGGTTCTATACTCAATTTAAAATCATTCTTTTCCTTATCTATACTGTCTGCCTTTTTCTTTAAGGACAGATAATTCAAAGTACCGATTGTTGTTGAATGAGAAGAGGGAGCCTCATGCTGGTCTTTCCCCTCCTCAGCCTACACACTTGGATCTGACAGTTGGTTTTGTAGTATTTGGAAGTTCTGTGCAGAGGAGTGAATCTGATTTAGTGTCCTAAAGAATAAATTGAACTGAGAAACTATAAAACAACTTTTTTTTCTTTAAACATGAGTGATTATTGAGAATTTTCTTGATATTTAGTAGAGGTTAAGTATTCTTTATCTGAAATACTTGGGACTAGAAATATTTGAGATTTCAGGTATTTTTAGATTTTGGAATATTTATATGTCCATAATAAGGTATCTTGGCGATAGGACCCAAGTCTAAATGTGAAATTCATTTTTATTCCACATATATGTGGCCTAAAGGTAATTTTATACAAGAAGGTTAAATGTGGAATTTTCTACTTATGGTAGCCAAAAGGTTCAGATTTTTGATTTTTGATTTTTGGATCAGGGATGCTCATCATATATATGTAATGTGTATAGTTTTAAATCTTTTTTTTTCTTTAATTTGTTCTTTATAGATACACATGATAGAGTGTATTTTGATGTATTTATACAAACATGGCATATCTTATTCTAATTACGATCCCGGTTAAATCTCTTTATCTTAGTATTTATGCGCTGTTCAGGAATGTGATTCCTGAGAGTGTAGGAGTACTCTAGCCCCTCCCCCGCTGTGCGGGACTGTGCAGGGTGGGGATGTCTCCACGGTGTTTGCAGTAGGAACACAGTGTAGATCCTGGCCTAGCAGGAAGGTAACATGCCACAGACTTTCCACTTTGACCCACCATCCTATGCTGCCCTTCATTTATTCCCCAGCTTTGTTGTTAAATTAGAGCTTTGACTTCAGCACTGACCATCATTTGTAGGTGTTCACTTGCAGAGACATAGTGCCTTCCTGCTTGCTGAACATTCACATACTCAGTCGTTTTCAACTGAAGATGGAGAGATGAGTGGTGATTTTTAAATAGTTTCTTAGGGACTGGGAATGCATGTGCTCATGCTGCCACCTTCTGGATGTTGGTGAAACAGAAGAGTAAAACCAAGTGAAAACTCAGAAACAAAGATTAAAAACCTTCCATAGTGAATATTGTATTAAGAATATTATTTTAGGCCATTCATGGTGATGCGTGCCTGTCATCCCAGCAGCTCAGGAGACTGAGGCAGGAGGATTGCAAGGTCAAAGCCAGCCTCAGCGACTTAGCAGGACCCTGTCTCAAATAAATAAATAAATAAATAAATAAATAAATAAATAAATAAATAAAAAGGAATGTAACTGAGTAGTAAAGCACCCCTGGGATCCTTCGTACCAAAAAAAAAAAAAAAAGGAGTATTATATTATTTTAGTAAGTTAGTGTGAACTGGGACGTTTTCATTTCAAGAGGATCACCTTGTCATTTCTGCCACTTCAGTGCTGTAGACGTCTAATGCTACATTCGGTGGAAATCTGGTGCAAGGTGCTTCCTTAAATCTTAAAGTTGCTGGAACTGCTCTAAACCCCACCAAGAAATGTGGTTGGATGAAAAGAAGGCTAGGACATGTCATATTAAAGTAGGAATGATGTGGGATATGTTCGTGTGTGGCTATTGCTTTATTTTCTGTACTTTTTGGAGTGATTTGTATTATTTTACTAAAATAGGCACTTTTTTTTGGTAAACTGTAATTTGCAGGCATTGGAAACCCCAACCCTGCAAGGCCTCTCCTTTACTGTCAGACCTGGTGAGCTGCTCGCTGTGGTCGGCCCCGTTGGAGCTGGCAAGGTAAGTTTAAGATGTCTGAGCAGCTCAGTCTGCACCACATTCCATGTGAAGCTCTGGAGTGGAGCCCAGAGTTGTGCTTAGCACACAGCTGTGTTGGCCATTCCAGGTATTGACTGTACCTGGAAAGGCCTTTCTCAGCATATTCTGTGGGACATTTAGTTATGCAAGATGCTTCGTGAGCAAAAGAGCCTGCCCCTTGCATATTGTATTTGCTTTGGTGCTTCAGGATACACAATTGGGAAATCCTTCTCTAGAAGTTGGACATGTCAGGGAAGGAAGTTATGTGGCCACCGTCCAGGATGCAATGACTGAGAAAGTGGGGACTTCTTTTGTCAGGGTATACCCTAGATGCTCCAGGACACCTGGAGACTGTCCATCTTTAAACACGTCTTCCTGTGTCTTACCCATGTGATTCATAATGTCATGTCAGTGCACATGGAGGAAAAGTATGTCCATGGGTGGTGCTGTGCTTGGAGCAGAAGGTACACATGTAAATCAGACCCAGTTGCTTGTGTCTTCAAGAAGCTCCCAGGTTCTGGGGCCAGACAGAGACAAACAGTTTCAGTTCAGTGCTTATAAGCACTCAAATAGTGACCACCACAGGCGAGTCACATTTCTGTGTTGTGAAAGACTGGAAGGAAATGTGCATGCACACTTAGTCTTGTGCATTCTAAAACAACAAAGTAGAGAAATCTAAATGTAGCATTTACAGATGGTAGGGGGATCGCTTCCTTTTATGATGGATTTTTGCTCTCCAGAGGTCCTCTAAATAAAAAACTTTCAAAGTGCATTGGAGATATTATTTCTTTATAGCTTTTCCAGAGCAAGTGTTTGGTTAAGTAAAGTATGGGCCATGGTAACAACTGCATTGATTACCTGATAAATGCAGTGTATATCATGTAGTGTCACTATGACACTCAACTGCACACAGCATTTCGTGTCGCATTCTGAATTACCTATAGTAATTGCATATAGCATTTCGATGGGAGAAACTCCTTTGGACACAGTAGATTGTCACACTCTATTTTATTACTATTCCTTATAAAACATTAGTTTACATTAACCTGTAGTGATATATGTACTATTACATTGAAATGTCTAGTGCTGCACCTTATCCTGTTTTAAATGAAAGGCTGACGTGGGTGCATCCTCAGGGCTGGGTGGGGCTGCAATGCCAGTGCTCCTTCCTCCCCAGTGCTGACTGCAAACGTGTTTTTTACCATCCCTTCCCATCCCTTCCAGTCTTCGCTGTTGAGTGCTGTGCTGGGGGAGCTGCCCCCGAGTCAGGGGCTGGTCACCGTGCATGGAAGGATCGCCTATGTTTCTCAGCAGCCTTGGGTGTTTTCAGGAACCGTGAGGAGTAACATTTTATTTGGGAAGAAATATGAAAAAGAACGCTATGAAAAAGTAATAAAGGCTTGTGCTTTAAAAAAGGTGAGTGACAACTTGAATCTCACATCCTTGAATTATTAGTAATGTTGTTAAAGTACAAGATTTTTCACGAAGTTTATTTTGACAGACTCTTGGATGTTACTTAATGCTTCAAGCTAGTCTTCTGGGAAAACACACACACACTCTCACAACTCCAGTGGTTTAATCCTGGTGTGATAGTGATATTCACTGGACCCATTTTGGGGGATTTGGTTGGGTTTTGTGAAGTTCTTTTGACTTTTTGTTTTTTAATTGGAAAATTCCAAAGATTTGCAAAAGTGAGGAGAACAAGGTATTAAGCTTTCCCGTACCAACTTCAGACATGGTCAGTTAGTGGCCAACCTTGTGCCATCTGCACCCCTGCCCGCTGCAGCCCCCCCCCCCATTATTCTCAAGTAGACCCTAGACTTCACGTTTCATCTGTAAATTTTTTCATTATTTATCTTTAGAACATAAGACTCCTTTAAAAAAAAATCAGAACATTATACCTAAAGAAATGACAGAATGCCTTGATATGGTGGACATTCTAGGCAGCATGTGTTGTTCTTTAATGATCTCATTAAGAAGCCTTGTTTACCTGCTAGTTTGAATCAGGCTCCAGTAAGAACTGCACCTGTCACTTGGTCAATGGATCTGCCTGACCATAGATTCCCCACTCCACTTTATTGTTTTGGTAATGGGAATGGAACCAAGGGGTTCAGTGCACCATTGAGCTCTACCCTCAGCCCTTTTTTTTTAAAAAAAAATATTTTAAGACAGGTCTCACTAAGTTTCTTAAAAGGGTCTTGCTAAGTTTCTGAAACTGGCCTCGAACTTGTAATCCTCCTGCCTCAGCCTCTCAAGTCACTGGGGTTACTGGTGTGCACCACTGTGTCCGTTCCACTTGGTTTTTGACTTGTACTTTATTTTTTAAAGTAAACAAAATGTTTTAACATTTACTTTGAATACTGCATTATTTCACCAGTGAGATATTATTTTCAGAAATGATGTTGACTTTCACAAATATGGCAGCAGGAAAGGCTTTATTGAACATTGTGATTTAAATAACACTGGCTGACGATTGATGAATATAGTTATTTGAATATACGTAAGTTGGCAAAGGATGAAATACATATTACTGATAAACACTGGGATACCCTCTCTGGGTTAAAAATTGGTAGATAGGGCAAATAATGGCTGCAGAAGGCTGTCTGCGGTGTCTGTTCAGTATGGCCTGGATGTCCAGCTGTTCTTTTATACTTTGTGTGAGAGGCCAGACAATTTTCAAAGGGGTGGTGTTGAAGGTGCCTAGCAGCTTTGTGAGGAAACATAATTTTGCTCAAACACTGGCTTGAGTGTCATAGACTGATTGGTAAACAGCGTTTTATGATGGTGTGGAGATAAAAATAATTGTTTAATGGACTTTCATTACCTCATCCTGAGTTATTGTTAATGAGAGACTATGTCAAAAATGACATCAAGCAATGATGAGGTGGATTTTTGTTTTTTAATTAAATAATTAATTTTCGCATTACTAGGGACTGAATCCTGGGGTGCTGTATAGCTGAGCTCCATCCCCAGGCTTTTTCATTTTGAGACAGGTTCTTGCTAAGCTGCCCAGACTAGCTTAGAACTTGTGATCCTCCTCCCTCAGCCTCCGGAGTTGCTGGGATGACGGGCTTTGGATTTTTATTGAATAGCATATACACTATATGAGCAAAGGAGGGGGAAGCAAATGAGGAATGGTGATCATAATAGATCCCATTAATTAAGAGTCCCCTGGGTGTCAGTCATCTCTCTCTGATTCTTTCGATCACGTGCGTACAGTCTCTCTCTCCCTGTCACATACACATGTGTGTACACAAAGGTAACCGAGTTTTCAGTCCTTTACTGTAATTTCTTTGTCTTCAATGCTGCTCTCCTTATTGGGCCAGTGGGGTCTGGAGATTTGGAGCGGCTCACCTGAACACTGATATGCATGTCAGGTTGAGACATGGCTGCATGACTCCAGATTCCATTCCTGCCTCTGCTCTGCCACCTCTCAACTGATGCTGTTTAAAAGACAGAACTGCTTGAAAAACTGGGTGATTTATGAGTGTGAGCATGGAAAAAAAAGGATCTCAAGCATTTCCTTCTTACCTTAATCAGGTTCAACTCCTGATGCCCACGTGAGGTTCCACATTCCCAGATCAAGCCAGCCTTGCCTTCTTCCTCCCCACGTTTGAGTATCTGCCATGGAAAGTGGGACAAGGCCTGCTGTTCAGCATCTCCCACAGCCACGTGGGAGGCCTGGGCCACTAACAGGGACAGTGTCTGGTGCTTGGGCCTCCTCAGGGCTTGTGCATGGCACATAGACTCCAGTGGGTGTGGGGTCCCATCGGGCTGGGCTGCATGGAAAGAGATGCAGAAAGAGAACTGAGCAGGAGTCCTGCCCAGCCTTGCCCCTTGCATGTTGTCACTTTGAATACAGCATCATGTTACCTTGTGGTGTCCTCTGGTGTCTGTTGCAAAATGAGAACATTGGCTGAGATGTTTTGCAGTTTCTGAAATGCCAGAGGTGACTCTACTTAGCAGGACATCAGCAGATCATTAAGAAACCATGGAAGCCGGGCGTGGTGGTGCACGCCTGTAATCCAAGCGACTTGGGAGGCTGAGTCAGGAGGATCGAGAGTTCAAAGCCAGCCTCAGCAACTTAGCAAGGCCCTAAGCAACTCAGTGAGACCCTGTCTCTAAATAAAATACAAAATAGGGCTGGGGATGTGGCTCAGTGGCCGAGTGCCCCTGGGTTCAATCCCTGGTTCCACAAAAAAAAAAGAAAAAAAAAAGAAACCATGGAGCCACTTAATGCTTTTTGAGAGTCTCAGCCAGTCTCCTCTGTGAATCCACATGTCAGTGCTTGGCCATGGGGTGGTCACAGACCTGACGAGTGTCCTGCGATTATTGTGGCCTGTAGTGCACAGACTGCAGGTGTAGTGAAGAGGCTTCACCATCAGAGGGAAACCGTCCTGGGTACCTCTGGGCGTTTGCCTCAGTTTCTCTCCTTATTAATTGGGGGAGAGATATGGGTTGATCTTCCAATACCTGTGAAGTGCAGACATGCCAGGTTTTGGTAATGGTAGCTATTGACACTATTGTAACCCTTTTATCTAAATCAGTTAGCGATAAGTCAAATAAAGATTCCTCCTCACAGTTCCCCTCACCCTCCTTCCCATAAAACCCTGGAGGAAAAAAAAATGAAAAAGGCAGGATCTCTCATTTGGTATATTGGTAACAACTAAATGCTTTGCACTGGATCTAATTGAAGCATTTGTAAATTCATGGAGATGAAATATTTCTGAGATCAACTAATGAGAAAAGTGATAATTCCCAAGTAGGAGCTGCCATAGTCAAAGTGGCCTTGTAGTGAGTTACTGAACTTGGCCCAGGAAGCAACCTAATCATGTTGGCATGGTGGTTAGAATCCCAGGACCTGTGGTCAGACAGCTCTGGGATCAAGTCTCAGTTCTTCTTAACTGGGTGTGTTTGGCTAATTGTTAGAACCGTAGAAGCCTCAGTTTTTCCACCTGTGAAGTGGGTGTTGTAGAACTATCAACATCATAAGGCTTGTGAGGGTGAAATATGGTCATCAATTTAAAACACTGGGTCCCTTGGCACATGAGAGACTTTGTATTAATGTTAACCTTTTGTTGAACCCCCAAATTTTGGATTAAATCACCTACAATGACATATTGGGAAGAGTGTCTGACTATGCAATTTCTATTTTTTTGATTTGACATTTGTGTAGGTTCTTCATATAATACTAAAATCCCCAGCAATATAAATGTGGGTGCTGCAATAATAAACACAGTACAATATATTAAGTAACATTTGTCTTCACATTATCCTTTTACCCTTGAGTACCTTTTGGAACTTTTAAGTAATACATGTTCAAAGGTGCCTGTGATAAATTCAAGGGGGGTGGTTTCCCACATAGACCACCCCTCTGGGATGCCCACAGGTTTATAGTTTTTTACTCATCTTTATCACATTCCTGCCGACTTGAACATTTTCTTTTCAGTTTGACCTGACAGTTATGGAATAACTATTATTATGTCTTTATTTCTCCATCTCTCAATTGGGATAACTGTGTGGGTTCCCTGGGGCTTAGTAGGAAATAAGAAATGCTGAGTCACGCAGGCTGCAGGAGGGAGATCTCAATACGGAGGCTTGAGCTGATACTGAAGTGGGTGAGTGGAGAGGGGCTTCAGGTTTTCAGTTGCTTTGATATTGTCTATATTTAATATATCTTTCAACAACCACTTGGGGCAACATGAACTGAACCAGTAAAACGTTCCATTCAGAGATGAGCTTGGTTCAGATTCCAGCCCTCTTCGTCATCTCTGAGAGTCCTTGGGCCACTTATACTTAATCTCCATTTCCTTGTCTGTCAATGGGGCCAGGACTTCCTTGCAGGTGGTGGTGAGGGTTGGAGATAAGATCCTGCATCCTGATCCCTGCTGGATGCCTGGTCTTACCATCCTGGAGCTGACCAATGGGGAAAGGAGCTGAGCACACACACAAAAATTGTGAAGCAAAATAAGTCCTTCTGGCGCAATGTGAAGAAAGTGTGAGGAACCCAGAGGAAAGAGGCTTGATTTCTATTTGGGGAAATGGGGATGGTTTCATAAAAGAGAGTTTGAGCTGGGCCTGGAAGGTGGTGAATCACTGACAGGCCACAAGAGGAGTGGCAGTTCTATATGGAAGAGAAACTGAGCAAAGCCAGGAGAGCCCTGCCCTTTGGCTCTGGGAACCTCCTCTCCTGCAGTGCCTCAGGGCCGGCAAGCTCCTCTATGGGGCATCTGCTCTCATGGAAAGGAACGTGGTGTTTCTGGCTTTCTGGCATCAAACCAGCAAAGCCTTTTCCTGGTTTTCCTCTGGTTATGTGTCTCCTCTTTGGTGAAACCAGCTGTAGATGGAGTCAATGGATTAAGATTTACTGAGCGATAACTAAGGCGAGTGTGAGTTCCTTCCTCTCCCTGGGATGCTTGACACACATGCTCAGCTCGTGCTTTCCCTTTGCCCAGACCAGAAAATCATGGTTGGGAAATTAGCCTGGCCAAGACTTCACTTCAGATCCTTTTCCCTATCAGAGGCTTGTCCGTAAGTTTGCAGAATCATAGCATTGGCGGTTGTAGTACTCAAAGTTCTTCCGCCAGACTTAGAGCCCTTCTTGTTCCCTAATTATGCTAAATGAAACCACTTCTTTTTCCCTAATTAAGTGAAAAGAGTGGATTTGAAGTGTCTTCTGTAAAAATGGCTAAGATTGCTGTTCTACTCCCTTGTGCCACTTTGAGAGGAAACAGCACCCGATCAAGGCACAGAACTAATCAGAACACCTTACAGGGATGGTCAGCGATGAAACGGGCTGCATAAACAGTATGGGGTGGAGGCTGGGGACCTTTATCTTAAATCAACTCATTTCTTTTCATGAAAACTGAAAGTAAGAGATGGCGTCCACTTCTGGTTGCAACAAAGAAGCAAAATAAAATATACCACATTTTCATACCAGGGTGATTGCTGCTTTTCCCTTAGAAGTAGTTCAGTCAGCTCAGCTTTGAGTTGGGAAAAACTTTTTTGTTGGGAACTGTGTGACTGGTATCCTTGTGGGCTGTGGGGGGATTAGCTGGAAATAGGCTCTTTCTCTCTTCCCTTTGGGGGTGTGTTGTGCTTAGTGTGATTTGCACTGTGACTGGGGTCCCACTATTGGTTGGACCAGGAATTCTGTCTCCAGTCACCAAGTGCAATTTGCAATGAATTCTTGTTCTTTTTCCACCTCTAGAGGGTGTTCATACTCATATTCCTTTGGGTTCTCACAGCATCCTGTGAGTTTAGTAATTCCTGTTTCTCCAGGACGAGGACCCAGGGAGGTCAAAGACTTCACTTTTTATGGGGAGCCCAGTGGAGAGCCCAGTGTGCCATTTGCTTTGTCCTCAAATTTGTCCAAGGAGAGACCAAGAAATGAGGACTGATCAGTAAAGGGCTGTTGCTATAGAATCTTTGTTGGTACTTAAAGGAAAGTTAGTCCACAGACTGCCTATGCCAGGCCCTGTCTAGTGATGATTATAGTGATGGTTAATTAAGTAGAGATTTCTAAATATTGTACATTAGACCTGATTGTTATCATGATATTTGGGAGATGTTCTCATTCTCTTTTCTTTTTTTAAGTTTCTGTGCTTTGTCGATTTACTTCTTAAATAATATTCAAATGTAACTGAATAGATCCCCACATCTTCAACTAAAACCTGCTCATCCTTGGCTCTCGTTTTTCTCCTGGCTTGTGTGGAGCAAGAATCTACTTAGTCCAGCTCATCTGCCCAGTATCCTACAGGACCTGGTCCCTTTTCCTTTGGTTTTCCCTGCTCTTCCTGCTCTTATTTCCTGTGTAGATTTCGTCTGTTGCTCTGTCATGGTCCTTCAGTGTCACTGTGCAGGTAAGGGAAACTGCAGGGAGCAGAAACTGAGGCAGAGATGAGCAGATGGCTTGTGAAGGTGCCTGTCTGTTGCTTGGTAAACTAAATGCCGTGGCTTTAGAGGCCACCGTGTGCTGGCAGCCCACACAGCTGTCCTTCAGCCTGTGCCTTCAGGCTTGCATGACCAGCAGCAGTGGGAATCCCAGTCTGGCCGTACCCTTATCCCCTCGTCGCGCATCATGTCTTCGGGCCAGCGGCTCCCTTGCTCCCTCCTTTCCTGGGCTGAAAGCCTGGCAGTCCTCTTGCATCCCATCAGCAAGACTGAAAGGCTCTGCCTTTGAAGTTGCTGAGAGTGTGGCCAACTTCTGTCCGTTCCCTGGGCTCTTCCTGGGCCCTGCCACGGACATTTCTCCCCTCATCACTGCAGCCCCCAACTTGTGTCGTGTGTACACCCTGCCCCCTCACCAGCTTCCACAAAGAGGCAGCATGTTTCCACCAACACCCAACCCACATCACTTTGTTCTTCCCGTTTCAGCGGGAGTAGAACCCCTTTGCCTCTGGCCTCTTCTACCCGGGCTCCCCACATTGCTCCCCCTGACCCAGCATCCCTGGGCTGCAGGTGGAATTCTTTGAACATTCCACACGTGCATCTGCCCTGGGGCCTTTGCCCTTGCTCCTTCCTCTGTCTGGCATGCTCTTTCTCCAGATCTGTGCTGGCCCACCTTGCCCTCTGACTCAGCTTTGATTGGAGCCATTGCTGACCACCCTGTAGAAATTGGACTTTCCTTCTGGAATTTTCTATCCCCCAAACCAACTTCCTTTGATTTTTCTTAATACATAGCACTACATGCATTTGTGTTAATTTTTCATATTGTCAAATGTCCCAGCATGGAAACTGTAGGAACTTTGCTTCCTTCCCTGCTGAAGTCACTGTGCCCGGATCAATGTCCTATTGCTGGATCTCAGTACATACTTCTTAAAATAGTTAAGTGCATAAAATGCTCTGGAAAACTACAGCATTAAAATACCCCGGGAGTTTTCTTAAAAGGTTCAAAGTTACAATTTAGTCACTATGAAATATATCCATTGCTGCTGATCAAGTGTGCTTGTGTTTCTGAAGAACTGCTGCAAAGTTTAGGATGGTGGCAGGAGAACAATTTTAAGTCTTTTTTCCCTTTTCCTGTATTTCTTCACATAGGACTTACAGCTTTTGGAGGATGGGGACCTGACTGTGATAGGAGATCGGGGAACCACACTGAGCGGAGGGCAGAAAGCACGGGTGAATCTTGCAAGGTAAATTCCCTTTCTGCAGCCATTCTGCAGCTTCCAGTGGTGGGACATGCAGAACCTGCTTGCCAAGGGTTGCATTCGGGGGGCAACACTGGTTTCGGGTTACTTCATTGGCACTTGGAGTAAACATTCAGTTGGTGAAATGGGATGCGATTCACAGGAGGGAGTTGTGAGTGGGATATATTCTGCCTGACACCTTTTCCCGTTTTCTAGAGCAGTCTATCAGGATGCGGACATCTACCTCCTGGATGATCCGCTCAGTGCAGTGGATGCAGAAGTCAGCAAGCACCTGTTCCAGCTGTGAGTCTGCTCATGTCTTACCTCACCTCTACACTCAGGAGCCCTTTCACATAGGCTCAGGAAAGGCCTTGTAGCTCAGAATGTTCAGCTTATCTGCTTTGCGTCCCTCTTGCCCCTCTCCCCTGCCTCACAAAGATCCATTTAACGAAAAGTTTGCACTTAGATCAAGGTAGGAAAATGCAGGAGATGCCAGCGTGTTGAAATGAGGGGAGCACATGCAGTGGGGAGTAAAGGAATGGATGGCTTTGGGTGGATCCAGACCCCAGAAAGAAGAAGGATGATGTATAGTTTTTAATTTGAAGGGTGGGACTCGCAGACTCATACTGACTGTTGGTTCTTTTCCTCTGTTGTTTGTGGCACATGAGTGATGTGAGTTTCAGTACCAATGCAGGGCTTTTGTGGAAAGACCTCCTTGGTTTATGCTTTCTTCTCTGGAGGTTTAGAAATAATTAGTAGTCCAGAATTTAGGAACGATTTGTTCCATAACAGAGTATGGCTTCAGGAGTGTAATGCTACTTCATGGAGTCTTAATAAAATGAATGCTTAAGACCCTCAGCAGTAAAGGGGTAGCTTGCATGTGCAGCTGGGCCTCTGCAGTTCAGTGCAACTCCTTGCTTGCATGTGGTTTTCCTGCAGTTTGTCTTTGGTTCTTGCTTAGCCACTGAGCCAGTGAGGTAGAAGACTGAGTCTTCTCTGTGTGCTATAACTTATGCAGATGGACACTCTCTATGTGTGTTCTAGATTGGCCTTTTCAAAGCTTGTGCACTTGATCCTGCTAAAACAGTATCTGATCACACCCCCAACCCCAACCCCATTTAGCTTTCTGCATGTCATTCACCTTGCTAAGGGCAACATGCCCCTTCACTTATGCTGGTGGGAGCCCTCTGTGCATGCTGAGATAAATGCTCTGATAGATGTTACAGCATGACACATCTTCATTTGCTAAGGAAGGGGACACTGAGCCACAAAGAAGTTAATGACCCGCAGTGGGCAAATATGGGAGACAAAGAAGTGTCAATCTCGTTCTTGCCCTGAAGGAATTTGTTTCTACA
>JAJEJO010053498.1:1432-46641 GCA_020662805.1 Glaucomys volans
AAACTGTGGACTGAAATCTCTGAAACTGTAAAATAAATCTCTTCTTTTCAAAGTTGTTTTTCTCAGGCATTTTGTCTGTGATAAAAAGCTGACCAGCACCTAGAATATTTACTCATCATCTAGAGATGATTTAAAGTTTATGGGAGGGTGTGTGTAGGTTCTGTGCAAATACTCTGTCATTTGACATGAAGGACTTGCTCATCCATGGATTTTAGTATGAACATGGAATCCTAGAATTAATCCCCTGCACATAGATACTGAGGGATAACTAAATTTTAAGGAAAGTGTTAGAACTTCTCTGAAAATTTTAGGACGTAGGATATATATGAAGAGAGTCAGTAGGGTGTTACTTTTGATGTTATACTTTAGTGCCCTGGTAAGTGTGAGAGGGTTGCCATCCTGTACCACTGCCCAACTGTCCCTGCCTGTCTGAAGATGGAGCCTGCATTTCTGTCGTGGATGAGCAGTTTGGAATCTTGTAGGCACTTGCAGACATTATTTCCTTCCTTGCTCTCTGATGACATACTGAGAGTCTTTCATGGCTTTAAGATGTAATTGAGAAAAATAGTACATAATATGCTCTAAATAAATTTGAATCTTTTAATCTCTCAATTTGAAGTTCAGAACAAACCAGAAAGTCACTCTGTTCTTGGATAAGTAATCGACTTTGCCTAAGTAGAACCAACTGACACTGTGCACTAATTTTGTAAATGTTGAGGTCAAATATTGAATTCCTAATAGGTCTTTGAAAATAAATTGAACTGCAACAGGGACTTTTCTTATAATTAACTAGAGTCTCAGAACCATAAGCTTATCTTAAGCAAAATCCACAGACATTAATGGTGTGGTAGTTGGTCAAAATGAGTAATCTTTCAATTATGAGGAAGAGTCTCACCACTTTGGGACTAGCAAGATATTATTTGACTCTGACATAGTACTTCTAGTTTCCAATGTTGAAAGGATTTATAGCTTGAAAAATAAAAGGTGTATCTACTGGAAAAGGCTTCCTCATTTGAAGACTAAATCATGTAAGGACACATGGAGGGTTATTTTATCTGATTTATTTTATTTTATTTTATTTTATTTTATTTTATTTTAGTGGTGCTAGCAATTGAAGCCCGGGTCCCACTGAGCTACATCCCCAACCACACATGAAAGCCATTTTGCTGGAATGGAATGATATCTCAAAAAGTTAATCTCATAGAGATAGATAATGAAACAGTGGTTACCAGGGGCTGGAAGAGTTAGGGGGCTGAGAAGATGAAGAAAGTTCAGCCAGTGGCTGAGAAGTTACAGTGAGGTAGGAGGAGTAAGTTCTGGTGTTCTGTCGCACAAGAGAGCCACCATGGTCAGTGATGCTTTCTGCATTTCAGAAAGCTAGAAGAGAGGATTTCAAATGTCTCACTACAAAGAAGTGGTAAGTGTTTGAGGTGATGAATATGCTAATCACACTGTGTATTCATGTGCTGAAACATCACATTATACGCCATACATTTGTAAAATGATTATGCCAATTTAAAATAAAATAAAACTAAAAAATTTTAAACCAATAAATACTTTTAAAAAAATGGCAGAAATTCTGTAGTAGAAATACAAAGCCAGAGTTTGATGTGCACAGAAGAGTTAGTAATTAATTATGCCTGATGGGCTTAGTGAAGATTCCACTGGTAGGTGGAGTAGGATTTAGGCCAATGGTAGCTGTGGCTGATAGGAGGACATGGGGGAGGGGATAAACTTCCAGACCAGTAAATTTCAAATTCTTTGTTTCCAGGCATCATTTATGCTCATAAATATGATTGAGAACTCCAGAGAGCTTTGATTTTAGGTGTTCTACCTACTGATATTTACTGTATTGGAAGGTAGAACTGAGAAACATTTGTGTTTTAGAATACTTCTTAGTTCACTTAAACATAACAGACGACGTATTACCTGTTGTCGTCAATAATATAGTATTTTATGAAAAATAAGCACACTTTACAAAACACAAAATTTAGGTGAGGAAAGTGGCCCCACTTTACATTGTGACAAATCTCTTTAGTGTCTAACTTAAAAGCAGCCAGCCAGTTACATCTGTTTTCATGATCAATCTATTGTGATAACACACATTATGAAGCCTCTGTAAAACTCCATTGCATTCTTATGAAAGAATTAGAGTGAAAGAGACCAATGACACCTTAGTATTATAATGAAAATAATTTTTCCTTTTCAAGCCACCTAAAAGGTTCTTGAGGACCCTCAAAGGGATGCTCAGGGATCGCTAAACTGTACCTTTGAGAATAGCTGCTCTGGGTGCAGGACTAGTATAAGCCAAATACCAGATATGTTATTATTCGCTGAGCTTCTTCCCTTGATCCCCTCTAAATCTCCAGGGGGAGCTGGCACACACCCATGCTCCTGTCTGGTGTTTGGGGTGTCCAATGCATGACCTCTCTCCAGAACCCTCACCAATGTGGCCACATCCATGTTGGTTGCCAGCACGTCCAAGGCTGACTTCCTCCACCACATCTCATTTTCCCATGTCTTGTCTAACCCAGAAAACTAGTCTTCATAGTGTTCTTCTCCCTCCCTGCTTATCTTCTGTCTCCTGGTCTTAAGCATTCTATCTTCTTAATACTACAACATTTCCAACAATACTCAGCATGGCTGTCTCTGCTCCATTCCCTAACCTTTACCACAGGATCTTGATAAAATGAAATTATTGGTAGGTATCCATCCAGTTTCAAATCCACACTATATTTACATGCTGCATGACAGAGCACATGGATGATGGTGGCTCCACAAGATGGTACATACTACCAGTCTTAGTTTAAGTATACTCTATGACAACTTCCTGTTTCTTATCCCCCATAGTGAGTCAAAAGATACTCTTCCAGGGATGGAGGGACTATGTCATTGGCACAATGACAAAATTGCCTAATGACACATTGCTCAGAACACTCTTGTGAAGAGATGCCTGACTGCAACTCTCTTATACCCTCAAGATGAAATTAAAAATTTTTAGGGTATCTTGAATAGTGTTAATCAAAATGCTATGAGTTCAGTGATGTGGGTCACAAAACAAGTTTAGAAAGTCAAGACCAGCATCTTATAAAAAGGATGACAAACTGAAATAGAAAATACTAGAATGCATTGCAAGTTGCTCTCTGCATACCTACTATCTCAGGAAATTTATTTTCTGTACATGTGGAAGCATGAACGTGAACCAGGTTTTGGTACAAAACACATTTCTTATTGTGGCTCATGGTCAAGTTTGAAATTCAATTTCTCAGAAGCCTCCTCCTTTCTTCTCAAAGGCAGTTTCTCCTGGGACCCAGATGATCTCCAGCCAGGACAAGTCCCTTCCAGCTCTTTGTAAGCCTAAACATGTTTTTCTTCCCTTTGAGCCCCAGCTCATGCTTTCTACTTCTATGACCAACCTATTTTTTTTTTCTCCTCTACTTGGAGAGGACTCATCATTTAAGATATAGCTGAGGGTTGCCCTTGGGGAATTTTCTCTGTCTCCCCTCCTGTAGCCCCTATCTTGGCTCACCTGGGGTTATTTCAACTTCCTGCAGGGTCCAGTGAAGAATTTTAAGAATTACATAGCATCCTGTTCACTGGTTTGATCTCTTGTTTTGGTTTGGATTTGGAATGTCATCCCAAAGGGTCATGTTTTGAGGGCTTGGTCTCCATTGCAGCAATGTTCACAGGTAGTGATTTAGCTCATGAGGGCTCTGACGTCATCAGTGCATCAATCCATTGATCACAGAATGCATTATTGTGAGGTGGTGAAAATTTAGGTGGTGGGAAAATTATGGAGTAAGTAGGTTGCTGGGGGTGTGCCCTGGAAGGGGATTTCTTGTCACCAGTCCTTTTCTTTCTCCCTTTCTCTCTTCCCTCTCTGACTGTTATGAGCTGAGCAGCTTCCCACTGCCATGCCCTCTGCCATGATGTTCTGCCTCACCTCAGGCCCAGAGCAATGACGTCAGCCAACCATGGACTGAAACCTCTGAAATCATAATCTGAAATAAATCTTTCCTCCTCTCAGTTGTTTCTCTCAGGTATATGACACAGTGACACAAAACTTACTAATAGATCCTCCTTGAGTCTTGGCTCTTGGAAGACCAGTATGGTATCTTTCTGTGGCTCCAGTGCAGTCCTGAGCCAGAATAAAAGGTCAGGGCACTTTTGTTAAGTGACATTACCAGTTATGCCTGCAAAGCTCTGGAGCTCTGGACAAATTTCTGTTTCTCATTCCCCACATTGGGTCAAATGATGCTCCTCCTGGGATGGAGGGACGACTTCACCATGCTCCTAGTGGTGGCTCCTGTAATTTTTTCTAGATACTGATGGATGATACCTCAACATACTATTTTAAAGGTTTGGTCAGCAATATTGAGGATGTCAGCCTGTGAGGCTCAGTCCTGCGAGCTTTCACACCTGCCTCCCTCTGTCCAATCACCTCTCCTCTGGACACCTTTCCCTGACTTCCTGGTCTGGGTCAAATTTCTACCTTGCTGTCTCCTAGTACTCATTGTTTCCAACTTTCACCCTCACAATTTTACATTTGCCTTTGTGTTTATGTGATTAATGTCTCTAGATATATTGTAAGTTACTCACAAGGATATATATTCCATGAAGCCAGGAATTCAGTTTGTTTTGCTCTATCATATCCACAATTAATGTTGAAAGAATGAATGATGATGTGAGGTCATGCATGCCAAAGACCTGGCCATTAGACCAGGTGAGAAATAGGAGCCAGTCTGAAAGTTACAGGCCTAAAATGGTAATGATTAATCTTAGCTGTCAACTGGGCTGGGACATTTGAGCCAGGTAGTTGGTCAAACTTTAGTATGAAGAGTGTTTTTTTCCATGAGGGTGTATTTTTGTGAATGAGATTAACATTTAAATTGGTTGATTTTGAATAAAGCAGATTGATTTCCATCACGTGGGTGGACTTCATCTAGTCAGTTTAAGGATTGAATAGAACAAGTAGTTGACCTTTCCTGGGCAAGAGATGAGCTCTGCCAGCAGACAGGCTTTGGCCTGAACTCAGTCATCAGCGCCCGTGGGTCTCCAGCTTGTCAGCCCATCCTGCAGATTTTTGCTCTTGCCAGTCTCCAGACTACATGAGTCGGTTCCTTAGAAGAAGTCTCTTTCTCTACGGATGTATGCTTCCTATTGGTTATTTTTCCCTGTAGAACTCCCACTAATAAAACTGTGGAGATTACATGCTGTCCTGAAGCATCAGGTTTCATTCTGTACCCCGAGCTTTATCTCTGGAGAGATTGATTTCCATTCAGGGGCAGGAGAAGTTGCCCTGTCAACCTGACTCAATACCTGGAGCTGCAAGTGTAGTCAAGAAGTTGGGGGGAAATGACTTACACATTACAACATAAACTAGAACTCAGAGTGACATATACTGGAGACACTAACCAGGGGACTTCAGAGGCACACTGTAGAGGTAATTGCAGATTGGCCCTCTGCCAGTTGATTTCCTTTGGGATCTCCTACCATGAGTCTCAGAATTCCTTAGTACAGATGATCCCTCACTGTTGGGGGGTCCTGTTCCCCCAAACCCATCTTCAATTGAAACGGTTGTAAAGTAAAAAAAATGCACTTGATGCACCTGACCACACATCTTGTCAGCATCACCACTCACAGTAGAGTGCCCATTATTTCCCCTTGTGGTTGCAGGGCCAACTGGGAGCTGCCCAGCATCATGACAGAGGACTGGACCTCATATCATTAGCCTGAGAAAAGATCCAAGTTCAGAATTTGAAGTGCAGTTTCTACTGAATGAATGTTGCTTTTGTACCACTGCAAAGTTGAAAAGTCCTAAATCGACCATTGTAAGTTGAGGACCATCAATCAGTGTAACATGCTCAGAAGCAGCATGAGCAATAGGAAGAGAGAGGAAATTTTAAGGGTGCATTTCAGCAATCCCACTCTGTGAGCACAGTGGAGGCTCCATGGTGGAGGTTGGTGGGGACAATGGGAAAGGGGTGATGACAATAGTCCAGGAGGATGGGGTGGGACTAAGAGGAGGAGGGGGAAGTTGCCATACATCATTTAGGGGCCACCTCCTCTCCAGGAATTTTTCCTGACTCTCCTGAAGGTGAACTTTTGCACATTCCTCTATACTCTCAAGTACCTGTCATCTGGATGTACAACCTGTTACAGGCGGGGCATTCTTAATCCAAAATTCCCAAATTCAATACACTCCCCCAAATTCTTAAGCTCTGCAGTTGGAAAATTCCACATCTGATCTCATGTGATGGGTCACAGTTAAAATGAAACTGGGGAAAGGCCAAATGAACCCTCCAGATTCACTTGCTTCTAGTTTTTCTTTTTTCTTTTTTGTATAACTCAGTTGGGAAAGTGCCTGCCTTGCAAGCACAAGGCCCTGGGTTCAATCCCCAGCATCCCCACCCTCCAAAAAAGATGCATTTAGTTTTTTATTTTTAAGCTGACTTTAAGAATCACTAATTCTGTAGGTCACACGATACATTATTGATCTCCCACTAGCTCTGCTATGGATGACACCTGTCACGTGAGGCTCGTGGTGATGATGATGGTTGCCTAGGTTACTTTTGAGGGTCATTTTGTAGAATCACTGCCTCTTCACTTGAGCCTGCACAGGTGTCCCATTATTGACCTTTTGATTTCAGAGGGGCAGAAACTTCACCTGTAGATCATATTAACACCACCATTTTCTGAGCATGTGTCCCGTGAAGAGACATGAAGATTGATTATACATAGTCAATCGATGACTTCAGGCTGTTTCATTATTTCATCACTATCTTTAAACCCTTCCTCAGGTCAGTGAAATTGTGATCTAGCTTTCCCACCTCTGCACTTGGCTGCCTTGCCAATAAACTCTTGTCCTTTGCAAAACTTGTTTCAGGGATTGGCATAGTTGGTGGCAGGCAAAATCAGCCTGGTTTGGTAAAAATAAAACAAAGGCACACTAAAAATATTGTATAAAATCACTGTCAGGTAATGTATATAAAGTATATGAAAGATAAATGAGTTTTATGTTTAGACTTGAGTTCCATCCCCAAGATAGCTTATTATGCAAATATTCCAAAGTCTAAAAAATGCAAAACATTCTGATGCCAAGCATTTGGAAAAGGATGCTGAATCTGTATTGCAATTTGTTCCAGAGTGTACAGGGCTAAACTTGGAGCTCTCTGAGCACACACTGTGGGCCTTATTCATCTTTAATTTTCTGTGGTGGGTCCTTGGCAAATAATTGTTGCTTGAGAGACAGAATGACTACCATCAAACGTCTGGTACTACCACTAACTGAGGAAGCAAATGCAAGAGATGGAACACATTTGGAAAGAATGGTACTAAACTCAAACACATCCCTTATCATTTTATTATTATTCCTACTTATTATTATTTGGCCCAGTAATTTCTCTTCAAAGTTCCAAAAAGTCACAGTAGTTCAGTTATGTGCATTTTAAATAACAGAATTTTGAGCCAGGAAATTCTTAAGCAATGAGGATTTATTTTTCATTGGATTACTTCTCATAAAATAGAACATACTACATTTTAAAAATAATATTTCCCCAGAACATAACAACTCGATGTGGTAGGTGTGTAATATATTATTTTAGTGTAATCTACTTGTAATGTTGTGTCTACTTACTGGTCATGTTCAATTACATTATTTTTAATCTAAAGTCAGTCCACAGGACTCAGGAAAAAGCATTATAAGCCAAGGCTTTGTCATGTTTAAAGAAGGTCTTACACTCCAGGTTCAAACAGAGTACAAGAATGTGCTAATTGCCACCTGCATAATTTTTCAGAGTTAATGTAGGCTAAGTTGTTTTGGTGGGAACATTTCTTCCCCTGCATCCTTATTTCATTGTTTGAGTCTTGGACATTGAATCCATTCAGATTTTAAAATATGAATAAGAAAAGTTGTGCTTATCAAGTTTCCAGATATTCCAAAATTACAAAGAGCGTTGTCCAAGGGCAAGCAGCATTTTGATAACAATCCTGATGGTGCAGGTGTCCCCTCTCTGAAAGTCTCTGGTTTCCTTACCTCAGCACCTTCTGAAAGCTATGCAGTGGGTGTGTGGAGTAGAAAATGCTTAGTACTTTTTACAAGGCTTTCTCAGATTTGAAAATATCTAAACAACAATTACAGAAACAGCGAATTATCTTCTTTTGATATCACTTTGCCAGGATGGCCTTTTAAAACACAATGCAATCATGTTGTATTTTCTACCCCTCCTCATTTTGTGTAGTAAATTGTAAACTATACATTTAGCATACTGACAACAATAAAAAGCTTTTATGTTAAAAGAAAAGCTTTTGCAGTCCTGTGCCTCAGCCTTTCCACCTCGCATTTGGTGCCTCACACACAAATCTGTCATGTCAAAATCACTGTGAATACAGTTTCTCGATTCATCTTCTCAAATCTACAAAAACACCCAAGAGGTGAGAAAAAGAGAGAGGGGGAGAGGAATGAAGGACACTTACTGGTGGGGTGAAGCGAGGCCCCAGGATAACAAGGGAGCCTTAGACAAGTTCCCGTGAGACCTTGGTGCAAGATGCAGAGGGCCTCAGACAGGACCCTCTGCCCTCAGGGCCTATTCCTGGCTTCATTCACAGAAGTCAGCTTCAGAGCTCTGGAGGGGAGTCTGGCTCCAGAGAATCCTAGCCTCAAGCTGCATTTAGGGAACTAAATGACTGGCTACTGGGCCACCTGGACCCCAGTGGCGAGGATTCCCTGTGCCAGAACAGAGCTCCCTTGGGGAGCAGTCTCTTTAAAGTCCCCTCTTGCTCCTGAGACCCCTTCCCATAATAATGAAAGTTGCCATATATTGTGCTCTGATGGTGTCCAGGACTAATGCCAGTTTCCCATTATTTAGGCCTGTCACTAAATGTCACTTTCAGGTGGAGGGTCATTGTAAATAGGTGGAAACGAATCCCTCTAATTCTTTGGTAAAGGAGCTGTGCAGTATTTCAGAGGAAAGGAAACACAGTGTTTGTATCCTTTGATCATATTTGAGGTTTCCATGTGGATTCTAGACACCAGCTCCAATGCACACAGACACGCTCAGGTGCACACATGTACACACACACACACACATTGTGTGTCTTGCTTCGTAAGAAAAAGGCCTTAAACTTTGCATACTTCCTGATCTAACTAGGTCAGTTCTCAGCATCACCTTAAATTGAAACACTGTGAAGCTCAAATTAAATAGCACCTTTCAGGGTTGTAATTTTATAAATGTACATTTTTTTCTAATATGTTTTCCCCAACTTTAAGTTCTACATATGCAAAAACCATCCCTTCTTTCCTCCCTCTGTTCTTCTTCCCTGCTTCACACCTTGCTTTTCCTTCTCTTCCCTCTTTGCTTGCATTCTTCCTTCCCTCCTTTCTCCTCCCTCTTTTTCTCTCTCTCTTGCTATTCTTTCCTCTCTCCTCCTTTTTTCTCTCCCTTTCTCTTCCCTCCTTTCTTTGTACATCTCCCCCACTGCAGGGTGCACCGTGCCCAGAGGTATCATGTTGACACTCTCACATGCCGAGTGGTCTCAGTATGTTAATGGAGCAATGCTGGCAGAGACAGGTCCCCGCACCACCATTGCCTTGCAGAGGGGAACTGTACACGACCTGCAGGCACTTTGGGTCTTCCCACTTTAGGGAGAGCAGCTAGGGTCTTTCTTATGACTGGGCTGTGAACACATCCCCAGCATCTCCTTGGCTTGGTATGCACCAGCTAGCAGAGAAGACTTGGAGGAGTCTAAATTATTGCTGGGTCCTAGGCATCATGCTCGCAGGTATGTATGATAAAAAGGAGGGCTTGATATGGACCCAGATGACACCTACAGGGTCTTGGAAACATGCATATCCAAGGATAACTGAACTAAAAATCACCTTCCCCTGAGTTTTATGACTGCTGTTGACTGGGTTCACCATGCTTTTGTGTTGAGCTTTCAGTTAGCAGAAGTCAGCCCTCATAAATCAAGCTGCATATGACAAGATAGTAAGGAAAGTGACAGGATTTGCATTATCTTCTGGGATGGATTATAGAAAGGAGTTTAATTAGAAATTGGGAGTGACAAGTAGAGGACACATGTTCTTTGTTATTTTATTATGATGTGCCCAATATCCTTTCATGTGTGGCAGTACAAAGACATGGTGACTTCAAATTGCACAAAGCCCTGCAATTGATGCATGTGTGGGGGCCAAGGTGGGGAAGACAAGGGCCAGAAGATCTTTTTTTCTTTTGCAAATAATTGCTGGGTGGTCTTACACATCATATTTATGGCATTGTTCCGACCTACAAACAGTGAAGAGGTCACTGAATGTCAGGTTATGACTGGGTCAGTAGGTAATGGATGTTTTTTGTTTTTAAATACAAGGCAGAACCTGGTTAAATATTGACCTCTCACCTTCCCCCCAAAAG
Organism: Glaucomys volans; assembly: GCA_020662805.1. Taxonomy (NCBI): domain Eukaryota; kingdom Metazoa; phylum Chordata; class Mammalia; order Rodentia; family Sciuridae; genus Glaucomys; species Glaucomys volans. The sequence continues at coordinate 11,842 of JAJEJO010053498.1, forward strand.
AGACAAAGATACAAGCACATTCATCCCATATAAAATGGAATTTTCTGTAATTGGATGGGAAGGAGGAATAGCAGGTTTTCATTGTAGAAATGACCTTCAAAGGCCCAGATGGTTGTAAAGATGGTTTCCCAGTTGCACCATCAAGGAGAACTCACAAGTATTTGGATGCGATGGGCTTGTGGGGAATCGTGAAGACTGGGTGAATCTATGGCTTGGGAGGGTTTGTTCTCAGGGCAGCTGTTGGGCAGTAACTCAAGCTGTTTCTGAGGAGTCAGATCAGCACACACACCAAGGAAGGTGCATAGATGTGCCCAGTCACTGGTGAAATTTCAGTAAAGACACATGCAGAAATCAGTATGACCTTGTACTTGCAATTTCAAAAAACCCGAACTCAGCAGCGAAGGACCCCCCCCAAATCTCTATTGATAATAAATCAACACATGTTGACAATCTCACTAAAACAGGTAAAGAAAACAGCACTGTTTAAGGCAAAGAAAACCTGCCCAGACCAGTCATTCTATTTTGAGACTCGTGGTTCAACTAGGGAACTGTTGGCACAGCCCAGGAGACTACAGTTATCGCGAACGTGGTCAGTCCTCCACAGTGTAGTGGCGGCTTTGAATTTCCAGGCTTCCAAAACTGATCCTTTTAAAAGCAAGGCAGGGGCTAAAAGATTCTGAGATACCAGCAGGACAAGGATGTGGTGGTGTGCCACCTTTGTTTGTTCGCTGTTTGCTGGGAGTGAAATAGGCAACCACTTGCAATTTGAGATGAAAGGTGGCTCATTCTGAGGTCCCAGTGGAAACATGTTGATGAATAGAGTGGATCTAATCCAAAGAGGCATAAACACTAACCTCAGCTCATTCAGGCCGCACTTGCCAAGCAAGGTTGGTGAGCTCCCTAATCAGTGGATGAGAACAGCTGAAATGTCCATTCTTTCTGTAGGCTGCCAAATATTTATATACACACACATTCACATATTATGTGGGTTTCTGTGTGTGTATATGCAGGCCAAGAGTAGAACCAGATGAATCAGAATCAGAAGGAGTGATGGAAACTGGAGACGGGACTCTTAAAACAACTGTGCTTGTATGTATGTTTTGTTGGGCCATGTGCAGTGAAGTAGAGTGGACTGGACTTTCCATCTCAGGAGACCCAGGTTTTAAGCTCAGCATGGTCTTTTCTAGATATGCATTCATTGGCAAGTTATATAAATGCCCCCTTTTTTTTTTTTTTTTTTTTTTTTTTTTTTTTTTGTAAATAGGATTTAAAGTGAATGCCCACTTTGCATGATTTTTAAGGGTTAAACTACACAGTTGAGTGCTTGGCCCATAAAAGATGTGTGTTCAAGTTCAGCGGCTGTCCTCAGTAATTCTGTCTGATGATAGGCAGATATTTTAATGTTCTGTCACTTTACTTCACAAAATTACTTATTACTTTTTGTTGCTGATAATCAGAGAGAAGAAATCACAGATTGCAAAAGCAGACTTATGTGATTGTAGTCCAAAAGGGTAGCGTCCTCCCCCTGAATCATTTTCCTATTTTTCCTTTAATCTCAATGATGTGGTTACTTTTTTTTCCATTTAGTTAAGAAAAGTCAACATTGTTGAAGGCTGTTTACACTGCTTCACAATTTGGGGCAAGAAACCTCCATCCCATCCTCTAGCCCTGGGCTTAACTTCATCCAACCCACACAGTTAAAGGATAAACAAAAGAGGTTTGATTCTCTTTCAGCATCTTCAAGGAGTCAGCTCTTCTAAATTGTTTCATTTTGTTTAAGTGATTTTTAAAAAATCATGGTAAAATATACCTGACATAACATTTACCATTTTAACTATTTTAAACTGAACAATTCAGGGGCCCCAAGTACTTTCACAATGTTATATGCCCATCACCTCTGACCACTTCCAGGACTTACTCACTATTCCAAACATAAGCCCTGCACTTATTAAACAAGAATTCCCCATTCTGCCCTCCCTGCCACCCCTGGAAGCCTTTATTATACTCTCTTGTCTATGAACTTGATTATTCTAGGTATCTCGTATAAGTGCAAGTTTGTCTATTTCTGACTGGCTCATTTCATATAGCATAAAGTTTCTAGGATACATCCATGTTGTTGAGGTGTTCAAATTCCATTTCATGTGGTGGCTGGGTTATATTCTGCATATATCACATTTTGTTTAGCTATTGATCGTTAATAAACATATGAGTTGTGGTTCAGTGTTTGGAATAGTGTGAGCAAGGCTGCTATGCACGTGGGAGTCCACATGCAGGTTTGTATTTCTGCATCCAATTCCCTTGGATGTATTTACCCAGAAATGGAATTGCTAGATCCTATTATAATTCAATTAAACTTTTTGAAGGATTACTTACCTGTTTTTCACGGAGTCTGTACTATGCATACTCCCACTGGCAATGCCCGAGTGGTTTAATTCTTGCACATTCTCCCAAATACTTGTTATTCTCCCAAATACTTGTTATTCTGTTTTTGATAACAGCCATTCTAATGGGTGTGAAGTGGAATCTCACAGTGGTTTTGATTTGTAGTTCCCTAGAGGCTAATGTTGCAGATCATCTTTTCATGTATTTGTTGAGCATCCATTTGTCTTTTTTGGAGAAATGCCTATTCGAGTTTGCTGCCCAAGTTAAAAATTTTCATTTGGCTTGTTTGTTGTTGTTGTTGTTATTATTGAATTATAGGAGTTCTTTATATTTTCTGGGTATTAATTCTTCATCAGATATATGTTTTGCAAATAGTTCCTCCATTCTGAGTTGTCGTTCCACTGCTTTGACAGTGTCATTTGATGCATAAATGTTTTCAATTTTGGTGAAGCCAAATTCGTCTCTTTTATCTTTCGTGGCCAGTTCTGTTTAAATAATTTATTATAAAACAGCATTTATTGTTTCTGATGTGCCCTTGATGAGACAAACCTCCTTCCTCCGTGCAAAGTTGATTTTAGAAACTCTAGAGTGCAGAGTGACCTTGCTGATCCTGCTTCTCAGAGCACTCTGCCCAACCCCAGCTGACACAAATAATGCTGCTGTTTCTTGGCATCTTCATTTGGATGCCAATCATCAAGTGGGGAGTTCAGTTGAACAACAAAGACCACTGTTTTCATGCTGGCCTTTGTGTTTTTAGCAGCCGAAACATCTTGGGAAAATTTTTGCAATGATTCAGTAATTTAATTTAATAGTATGTTTCATTTCATTCAAACAAAGTAACTTTAATTGCATAAGCAACAACATGTAGAAATATGCAGGCATGTGTTGATTACTTCAAAGCTGTTTTTTCATTTAGTCATTTTTATTTAAACCCACACAATTCTTTTTTTTAAATGCAAAATGTATTAGATATTCTACAAGGAAAAAAGATGAAATATTAGCACATGTTGGTGGCTATAGCCTTTAATGTTCATTCACTCTCCTGAGACAGGCAGCATTCACTTTCATTCACCCCAAGTGGGTCATAAGTTTCTCATGCTTTAAGTAGATGATGGGAATCCACCTATTGCTCTTCAGTTCCTTCACCTTTCCTCCCAGATCTCTCCAAAACTTAAAAGAAATTATTAGGTGCTTTAGTTGACAATGCAAACACTTTGTCAGACTATCTACCCCAGGCAGGACCAATTGAAATTTTAACATCACTAACTGAATTCCCCCATAAAGTGTGAAGTCTGAAATCCCACACTCAGTTTCTGGTTAGCTTAATTGGCACCAGTCACAAAAAAGAGGCAAGAGGAAAACAGACTCTGAGGAGGAGCTACCCTGAGTAACAAGTTCTGGTTCATCATTTTGAGTTTGAGGGGACACATGCCACAGAAGGAGGGCGCTGACACTGAGGGAGGTCACTTACCCTGCTCATGGCTTATGGTGCAGCTGGAGTGTGGGCCTAGTTCTGTCTCCAAGGCTTGGGTCTGTCATGAATGAGACTTCATCTCTGACCTCTGCCTTGGTCAGTATGTGATGGTATAACAAAGTTCCATGGACCAGCTGGCTTATAAACAGCAGAAAATTATTTTCTCCCAGTTCTGGAGGTTTAAAGTCCATGATCAGGGTATCTGATAAGGACCTGCTTTCAAGTTGTAGACAACTGTCTTTTCCTTATATCCTCATGTTATGGTTTAGAAGTGAGGTGTCCCCCAAAAGCTCACGTGTGAAACAATGCAAGTGGTTCAGAGGAGAAATAATTGGGTTGTAAGTCTTAACCCAATCAGTGAATTAATCCCTGATGGGATGGATTGAAGTGGTAGGGTGTGGCTAGAGGTGGGAATCGGGTCATGGCTATGGGGTATATATTTTGTATGTGCAGAGTGCAGTCTCTTTCTCTGCTTCCTGATCACCGTGATGTGAGTTGCTTCCCTCTGCCACCCTCTCCTGCCATGATGTTCAGTCTCACCTCAAATCAGAGGAATGGAGCAGCCTTCTATGGACTAAGACTAAGACCTCTGGAACTGTGAGCCCTCAAATAAACTTTTCCTCCTCTATAACTGTGCTGGTCAGATCCTTTTAGTCACAGCAACCAAAAAGCTGACCAATACACCTCACATGGAGCAGAGAGAGCCCCAGGAGCCTCTGGGTCTCTTTTAAAAGGGCAATTCATCCCTTTCTTGTGGACTCCACCCTCATGACCTAATCATCCTCAAATTCCTTCCACCAGTACAATCACATTGGAGGGAAAGCTTTGAACATATAAATGCCAGGGGACAAGAGCATTCTTTCTCTAATCTGCTACCAAAGGAAAAAAAAAAAGAAAAAGAAAAAAGAAATAAACATAAAAATATTTAAAGAACACAATTTAAATGCAAGACTCCTGAATTTGAATCTTTGTTTTTTTTAAATCACAAGTTAGTGAGCAGTTCTTAGGAATGTCATTTAACTTCCAGAGCCTCAGTCTGTGATTTAGAATTACACTATCTGCACTATTTCCTTCAATGATTTGTAAATGCTTCTTGCTTTAGAAAGGTGTGCCGTGGAAGAGGCAGCTCAGTGGGAAGGACCCTGGGTTCCAGTGCTTTCATCTGGAACCAAGATCTGCCAAGGTGGCCTCCGAGCAGTACCTTACCCTCTCAGAGTTTACTACTTTTACTAAATATATATGTGTATATTAAATAATAGCTGTGAAGAGCTCACATCTGCTGTTAGTAGGGCAAATTATGGATATGAAAGCAATTTTTTAAATTATGTGAAATATACAGGTTGTTATTGTCCTCATGTTAATAAATGTGAGTTATTGTTATATGGCCAAAAAAAGAAAAAAAGAAAAAAAAAGGGTCCACGATCTTTTATCCAGACCCTCCTGTGGTCAGTGACCTAGATTTGTAAGTCAGATGGTCCGAGTGGGGATATGGTCAATCTATCAGATGATTCCTTTGTGTGCGTCCATGTGTAACGCAAAGGAAGACCCACAGACTGAGCCCATAAAGGTACAGCTCTTGCTTTCTCCAAATCATGCTCTCATGGGACAAATTATAATGGACATCACATATTAGCATCACATTTATGACATTTATACCCTCACATATAAAAGGTGTACTATTTACAAAACAGGTAGATTTTTCTCAATTAAATTTTGCTGGTTTGAGGTGTTTTCATCCTGTTTGTTTTTAAAATCTGAAATATATAGACTTGAAATCTTGGCAAAGCCAATTGACGTGGAATAGTTGCTATATATGTACATGTAGGTTTATTTTAATATGTTGTTCCCGAGAACTACGTTTTGGTTTGATTCTCCTTCAATTTTCAGAAGGTTTACTGCTTGTCCATTAGCTTATTTCTTACATTTTTCTTCCCAGTCTTCTATTACATGGAGGTTTTCATCTCCTGTAAGGCATTTGGAATGAAATGTTGGAGGCCTTGCTCTGTGTCTATTGATGAGTGGGGTCTGCCTGACAATTAATCAGCACACAGGGATCCCTTTACAGCCCACAGTAGTTAGTCATTCGTGCTACAGTGTTCCCAGGAAGAGGCATTACTGCTCCCTCCGTTTGTCTCTGCATTTTCTTCCTGTGCTCTTCTGCAGAGCTTGCCTGAGCCACGTCTCAGCCTCCTGAAGATTCTGCAGAAATTTACATCTGAAATTCATTTGTTACTGTTTAAAATTGCAATAATGCCACATTAACTATCGATGACATTAGAGATTCAGTACCAGGTGATGGTTAGGACAGGTGTTGGCATCAGATACAGTCTTGTGTCTACCCCTTATTAGTTCTATGTTCTGAGCAAGTAACTTCTCTGCCTGGCAAAAAAATGGTACTTATTTGTACACATTCTAGCAGCCTAGTAAACCAAGGCTTGTAAATTTCCTTTAGGTTCAGGATATTAATATAAGTAAGTGCTGTATGATGTAACAGATAAACCCCATATCTGACTGGATTAACACAGCAGAATTTACCTCTCACTCATGAGAAGTCCAACTGCCAGCTTAGGCTGTGCTCTAAATGACCATTCAAACATCCAGGATGCCAGAAAATACGCATCTTCAACATATATCCTCCAGGGTATCAACATCCAGTCGTGGGAGGGGCAGAGCAAGGGAAGATAGAAATATTTTCATTTGGGACATCTTCATGAACAAGCTAAAAATTTTGTACTTGACTTCCACCCAGTTTTCCTTGACCACTGTCCAAGTAACAACTAGGAAGACTGCAAAGAAGAGTGGGAAATGTCATTTGGTGGTGTGTCCAAAGGGAAAGAGAAGTAGGTTTGCTGAATACCTCCTTAGGGTTTGCCATAGTGGGTGATATGAGGAAAACACATGGTGCTCAACACAACTTGTAATCTAGTGAATGAGACAAGAAAAACATAGGAAGCCATCCAAGAAAAATTGTGTGCTAAATTTTATAGTCCTGACTCAACACTAGGGGCAATGTAAGCAAAAAGATATGTGTGCTGAATTAAATAGAAAATATCTTTCTGGAGGAGATCTGGTGGACATCTGGCATCCAACTTGAGTCTGTAAGGACAGACTAGTAAGATTCAGACACAGGAGTGGAGGGGAAGAGGGTTTGGATAGACTTGCTAGGACAACATAAAAGTCACCCTGATGATTTTATTAAGTCTCATACATGCATGCCTCATACAGGTAAGGAGAGAAAGATCAGCAACACTCTGGTAGGAAGATGATTCTTCTAACCTGATCTAAGTCCTTAACTCTGTGTGCAGCCTCATGGCAAATATTGCTCTATGAGCAGAGATCAATATATCCACAAAATGCAGACACTTAGACACAACCTGTTGCATTCACGATATGGTGGGTGTGACTCCATGAGCATATCCCAAAATCTTCACTTGGATGTCTGTGCACATCACAATTTTAGCATGCTCAAAAACAGAGCATTTGACTCACCCTGACACCCAAATCTGTTCCCCATCTCAGCAAATGGTACCTCTAGGCAATCCTTTGCTCAGGTCAAAAATGCAGGACTTGCTCTGGATGCCTCTTTCTTGCTTCACAAGCAGTTTGTCATTACGCTCTGCTGCTATATCTTTAAGATATGTTCTGGATCCAATTTTATCTCACCTTCCTCTCAACTAAAACCCTAGTCTGAAGCATCATGCTTCCTGTTTCTACTCTTGTGTCCTTCAAAGCACTTTCCAGAGCAGGTAGCATGACTTAGAGGAACCTTTTTCCCAGCTCATAACTCCTCAATGATTTTCTATAATATTCAAAGTCAAATCCAAAGTTCTTTCTTGCACTGTGCTAATTTGTCAGTCTCACTCCTGATCAATTTGGTCATTACACATAGGAGCCCCTTGGGACTTTGGCATTTGTCATTCTTTTTGAATGGAACTACCTTCCATCAGAAGTTCACTTCCTACCCTCATGGCAGGCCATTCAAATGTCAGCTTTGATGTAGACCTTCCCAAATGTTACAGTTTAGATATGAGGTATTCCCCAAAAGCTCATGGGTGAGACAATGCAAGAAATTTCAGAGCTAAACTGATTGGATTATGAGAACCTTAAACTAATTAGTGCATTAATCCTCTTGAATGGATTCACTAGGTGATTACTATAGGCAGGCAGAATGTGGCTGAAGGAGGGGGGTCATTGGGGGTGTGCCTTTGCGGTATATATTTTGTTCCTGGTCTGCAGTGTCTCTTTCTGCTCCCTGGTGCAATATCCTGAGCTGCATTCCTCTGCCATACCCTTCTGCCACGATGTTCTTCCTCACCTCTGACCCAGAGCATGGAGTTGTCCATCTATGGATTGAGACCTCGGAAACCATGAGTGCCAAATAAACACTTTTCCTTCTCAAAATTTTTCTTGCAGGTCTTTTGGTCATAGTAGTGACAAAACAAAACAAAACAAAACAAACAAAAAGCAAAAACAAAAACAAAAAAATCCTGACGGAAACACTGACTCTTCCATCCAAACGAACCCACCTTGTTACCTTTATATACTGGCTATGTTGATTTTTCTTCATGGAAATGACTTCTACATGAAATAAGTACTTCTTCTTTGTATTTTTTTGTTTTCCCCAAGAATCCATGGGGACAGGGACCTCATCCATTGTGCCAGCTCTATTCCCTGAATTTATTTAGGACAGTGCCTGAACATGACAGGTGCTCAGTAAATATTCCATCAGTGAAAAAGTAAGTAAGTAGTGTATTCTGGAAGAGATACTGAGTGATTTTAGTCTTTGAAGACTACATTGAAGACTCCTCCTAAACCTGGACTAAACATGAGACACTGATGGTCTCAGAAGAGCTGAAATGCTTGCAAAGAAGTACAGTGATGTGTTTTTCCAGTACTGGGGATAGTTCCAGGGCCTCGTCCATGCAATGCAAGTGCTCTACCACTGAAGAACAGTGATTTCAGAGAGTGATAGACTATGTTCTGCTCAACTCTGGATTCTCCTTACGTGAGCTTGCCTGGAGCAGAGGCACAGGACTGGTAGGCAGAAATCCTGTGGTTTGGACCCTGCTTTGCTACCAAGTCCATCTTTTCTACTTAAGCTGTGTCTTCTTCATACTTCAAATAAGAGGGTTGACCAACACCTTCTTTGTAAGGTTCCAACCAAATCTAATGTGAAAGAAAATGCAGTCATTAAAGTTAAGACTTTCTAAAGTGGAATCTGAAGATTGCATTCATGGCTAAAAATCAAAATGCAGATTGTTCAAGTAGATTTGAATAAATAACTGAAGTTAGTATCAGTTCACTGTCCCTCAGCATCTCAGCTGTCAGTAACTTAACCGACCAACCAGTGAGAATAGGTCTGCCTGTAGCATTCCGCCCAGCCAGTGAACTGCCCCAAAACAACTTTTTGTAGAAATCTATAAAAATCCTCTCCCACTCTTTCTTGCTTTAGGGGATACTATTCACTGATGCCCTGATTTGGTGCACCCAGATGGCAATTCTTTGTTCTCCAAATAAATGCTATATTCTTTGACATCCATGTCAATCTTTTTAAAAAATTAATTTAGTTAGTTTTTTACTTAATCTAGTTAATTTTGAAAGATTGATATATATATGTATATATATATAGATTTACAAATATGTAAATGTTTTGAGATGGATATGCTTACCCTGATTTGAACGTTATACAATGCTGACATGTATTGAAACATAAATACTCCATAAATATGTTCATTATTAGGTCAGTTAAAAAATAAAAAAAATATTAAAAGGGGAAGATAGCATTCTATTCAAATATTATTTAATGAAGAGTGTATCATCAGCGTTCATTATCAGAAGGGAAACACTAGTAGGTTTATATATAAAGTGTATGAACCAGTATATACCTTATATTACCAGTATATATGTATATGCTGGTAATTTCTTTAGCTTGTCCAAGGCTACACTCCTCGAAAATAGCACCTTTGGAAACAGAAGTCAGAAATCTTGAGTACCGATCCATTTTCTCATCCCCTCAGGGATGGAGGGAGTTGTCAGCAGCTCTGCAAGCCTTTGCTTTGTAGTAGGTGCCATGCCTTGAAGCCCACAGGTCAGGAAGGCGAGGAAAAGAGCGTCGTAATGCTGAGGAGAGCACCAGCAAGCTGGAACCCCTGGAGGATGAGCTGAACTCTGTCAGGCCTTATCTCCTGATCTAGGTGGTTTGGGTCCTATGGGAGAAACTGCATCTTTGCCATGGAGCTAAGCACACACCAGGGTGAATTACGTTCTCTGGCAGACAGTCGGTTGAAGCTGGGCATTCCTTACACAATTAAGGCGATTAAGAGAAAGGGTATGTTACAAAAAAAAAAAAAATGGCTTTGAGGCAGTTCATAGCTGTTCCCTTGCTTTCTGTTCCCTGAGCCAGACACCTGTGGGTCTGCAGAACCTGGTGTTCCTGGAGGCTTGGAGAGAGATAGGGTGAGAATGTGACCTGGGGAAGAGAAGCCAGAATTACCTCTTCATGTTCTTTGTACCAGAGAAACCAAAGGTGGCCTTTGCCTGTGTCCATAGCTCCTGCCCACATTTTGCCCCCAAACCGTAATTAAAACAGGGCTGAGGGTTTGCTGGGGTCTAACTCAGACAGGAATGAAGTAGAAGCACAGTTAAATCCACTTGTAGGCTGCCTCAAGTCCAGACCCCTGGAATAAATGTGCTCCCAAGAGCTTCCATGGAAAAGTTTTCTTATTTAATTCACAAAGAAAATCTCCAGAGAGTCAGTGATGATGATTGGTTTTTCCCAGTATGAATTTATTGGTATTTACCATGATTATTGACTTGACTTTTATAACTATGGTCTTTCGTCGTTTTCTCAGTGTGTAAGAACATAAGCTAAAACATAAACTGAAATTAATAGATTGTAAAATGGTACGGGATGGGCAGAAACTATTTGACATAAGTCAAGGTTACAGACAAGGCGACCCACCCCACCCTACAACTCAAAGGTCTTTCCAGGGGAAGACAGATGGGACTCCTGATTTATTTGTGTTGGGGGTGTCACTGAGTCATACACAGAGTCACCAGGAGCTATAAGCTGGGTACATCTGCCATCTCAACTGTCATAAAGACTTATAAAAAGTGTTATTCCTAAGGGAGGCCATAAGCTGTGTGGTCAGCCAGAACTCAACACATGCGTTCGTCTTTATAAGGAAATTCTTGGACACAAATTACCCAGTTAAATAAATTAATGCAGAAATGAACACTTCTGTTTGATGAGGACAGGCTGACATACAAATTGTTCTGCACAAAGTACTTTCTGGAATATGACTGACATACAAACCTAATCAAATAACTCTTTTCACAACTTCTGTAGATACAGGTGAGATCGTGGGCATCTTTGCAAATATTTACACTCATTTATTTAGCCCCACACATATTACAGGATATGCCAGGAAAGGTATTTGTTAAGTTTCAGGCTATAATTGGGGGCTGCAGATTACATACTTCCTCTAGTAAGGAGGAAGCCCCTCTTTTAAGGGGCTTAAAAGAATACCTGTTTAAGATCTGACATGCTAAAAAGAGAACCACTGAGGGAATTGAAAACTTAGCCAAATTTGGCAGAGTGAACCTAGAACCCATCTCTATAAATGTAGTGATTTAGGGCTTGGCTGAGCAAGGAAGTGCATACATAGCACGAGGAAGGCTCCAGATGCCATCCCCAGCATCCAAAATAAATAAATAAACAAACAAACAAACAAATAAATAAATAAATAAACAAGTAAAAAGTAGGTATCTATTACTGTAGAAAGGATCCAGTTTGATTGACAGCCTCAGGAAATAAAGTAAGGCCCATTGATGAGAAGCTTCTGGAAGCCAAATGCCAGCTGGGTATGATGGATTGCTGAAAAAACAAGTTTCATGGAGGAATAAGGAGTTACCATCATAGGAAAGGCTCTCTTCCAGGTATGGTTTTTAGGTTTCAGAAACAGTCTCCAAATAATTAAAAATGTGTACATTGGTTGGAGTTCTAGTAGCCCACCAGAGTGCAGGAAAAGCTGAAAACACAGGTCTCAAGACCCCAACTTGGAGAAATGAATGGGCTGCCTTTTCAGGATGCAACCTTTGGGTGGACTCTTTCACTTAGCTCAGTTTAAGACTTTAATTATAAGCAGAGATATCTGATTGGCCTAATTTGGGTCACATACCTTCTTCTAGTGTCTGGTTCACTTCGACTCTCTCTCCCAAGGGAAGAGAGGGTAATGTGCAGTTGTGCACTGCACAGTTTTAGGGATTTCCTTTTCCATGTGCTGAAAGGTCTGTTTCTCAAAATCAAAATGAATACTGGGGTTGGAAGGGGATTTAAAATCAACACATAGAGAGAGGGAGAGTTATCTGTCAGGAAGATCGAAGAGGGCGTCCAACAAGGGGTTGTATAATTAGGTTGCCTTTCACCCTGAAAATTTCTTGCAAGTGTTATCTTCTTTGGTCTTCTGCTAGTGTTGGGCAGGACATGAGTTAATAAACCTACATTCAGGTGTTTTGTTGTTTTCAAATGTCAAAAGTGGAAGCATAAATCTTTGGGTGTGGAGACCAATTACAGTGTCCAGCACTTCTCTTATCCTACTTTGCAATACAATTATCTTTCTAAATTCTAAACTTTTATCCACTTTGATTCCTGTGGGGCTTTGCTTCTTTCCTGTTGGTTTAGGTGTGGCAGTGTTAAGTTGCACTATGAAAGGACTAACCGCCCAGGCCATACTCAATTCACACTTCTGGTGATTTTGCACCAGTCTGCACTAATTGCTATCTACTGGAAATATCTAAACTTATTCTTCTGTGCTTTAAGCTGCATTGTCGAGAGCTAATGCAGTTTCGTCATTTCCCATCATTAGACAGATGTTCTATTTTAGCACCTTGTAAATTACTGCTGAATAGGACTTGGGAGAAGTAGTGAAAGCAGCTGAAGTGGCAGAAGCTGATGGCCACCACCAGTCCCACACGGTGGCTCAGCAGTGATTCTCCCACAACTCTCCAGCACCCCGTGGTTGACTCAGTGCAGAATAAGACCCACTTTTCATTGTGAACCGCACCTCCAAATACACCATCCTACTAAAATATATTCAGATTTTCCTTTCTTCCACTTCAGTGGTATCAGCAAGAGGTTGAAAACTGCCAGATACAAAATTGTGGCATTGTATGCTGTTGAGTATAACTTGTTTTCCCTGAGAGCTTTATTGAGATGTAGTATACAGATGTAGAATTCATTGCACCATTCAATGTTCAATGACTTTTTGTGCATTCACAGTTAAGCAACCACCATTCACAATCCAAAACAAACAAGCAATCAATCCCTCCAACACAAAGGAAAACCCCAAACTCAACCAAACAAACAAATGAAAAAATCCTGTTTCTAAACTGTTGCCAATTGATTTGACTTTTGCCAATCAAACACTGGGAGTATGTTCCTTTTGCTAAATGAAAGCAGACAAATACTGAAGCATGTTAAAATACCTAAGACTCTTCTTCTATTAAATTCTGTTCTAAGTAAGAATCAACTAATTTTTTCAATATAGTAATCTGCAAAGACTTGGTTTCCAGACCACTTACAGATTAATCAGTAATTCTCTGGTCTTATATCTAATTCTTTAAGTATGTTTAATTTTATTTGTTGATTTCCCACTCCGCCTTGTTTGTCTCTGCTGGGGACATCTGTGGGGACTGGCAAACATCCTCAAACAATATTGTCTCTGAGCTGACACATGCAGAACTCATCCAGGGCTCATTTTTAAGACCTTAGTCCAGGTATGATAATAGGTGTGACAGGGAACCACAAGGTAGCCTCTCCATGCAAGGGAGGGAGGGTGGAGCTGATTTCCAGACCACTGGGGAGGGAAGGGAGCTGGTAAGGATCCCCCTAGAGCTACCCACCTCTGAGTAATAGCTACTTCCTCCTTGAAAGGGCATTGGCTTTCTAGAAAAAGAGACAAAGGAGCGAAGTATAACTGAGCAGGTACTCTTTACTGCTCATGGTGTGGCCTCCCCTGGTCTTAGGGATCATCCCAACCCTGTGATCCTCAAAGGCCTTCATCCAGATCAAACTAGTGTCTATAGAAAACAGACTGGGGGCCCATGTGGTGGCTCATGCCTGTAATCCCAGCAGCTCAGGAGGCTGAGACAGGAGGATCTAGAGTTCAAAGCCAGCCTCAGCAATTTGGCGAGTTCCAAAGCAACTCAGTGACACCCTGCCTCTAAATAAAATACAAAAAAGAGCTGGGGATGTGGCTCAATGGTTAAGTGCCCCTGGGTTCAATCCCCAGGACCAAAATTAAATAAATAAATAAATAAAACCAAAACAGACTGGGAAGGCTAAATCTTCCTTTACGGTCTGGTTGCTTGAATTGAGAAATATCTATGTTCTAATACCTAAAGAGACAAACAAGGAGAGGAGAGATAATTACAAAATTCAGAACCCTAGGTTCTGATAATTAAAAAATTCAGCTTCCCATAACCGGGAACACTCAATGAGGTGTCACAATCTTCTTAGTTCTTAAGATAAAGGGTTTTAATTATTCTTTTTATTATAATATGAATATATTATACATAATATAATATCAATTATGTTATAGGAACTGAGTGTATAACATTTATATCACATATATTAGACTATGAATATATACTATTGATAATACAGTTATACCTCAGAATCTAACTATATGATATACATGTATAATCTGTACGTATACATGCATCAACTGTTACATAAAGCATTTTACAAAATAAGTAACTCAAAATCTGCTAATATTTATCCAAGGAATGTGTGAATGGTTTAATACTAGAAACTATTTATATAAATCACTGCATTATTTATTAAAGATTTAAAAACATGATTATCTCAACTGATATCAGAGAAGTGATTAATCGAATGCTAAGTATTTCTTGTGAAATACTTACTGCCTGATAGATGAAAATTTCCTCCACAGCATAGATGGTCCATCAGGAAATGGCAAGGAGCATGGTATTAGATGTTGGAATCTAAGAGCCATTCTCAGTAGGACTAGGAAAGGGAGAAGATGCCCATGGTTGCCATTTTAATGGAAGGAACAATAAAAAAAAGAATAAACAAGGAAAAGTACACTGGAGAAAAGGAAAATTGGCATCATTTGCACACAATTTATCATCTATTTAGAGATTGTTAAAAAAAGTAGTGGAAATTTTCAACAAGATGTTTGAATTAAAAATCAATATACAAAACCAATAGCT
The DNA here is from genome assembly GCA_020662805.1 of Glaucomys volans. Taxonomy (NCBI): domain Eukaryota; kingdom Metazoa; phylum Chordata; class Mammalia; order Rodentia; family Sciuridae; genus Glaucomys; species Glaucomys volans. The sequence continues at coordinate 26,933 of JAJEJO010053498.1, forward strand.
TTCTATGCTCTGTCAGTAACCAATTTGAAATGGAATAGGAAATACATCCTTTTCACATAATAGCATGAAAACCTATATAAAAACTTCGTTGAAAGATCAAAAGAAAACAGACTAAATTTAGAGACAGGGTATATGTTCCTGAACATAGATACTCAACATTTGCTTATTCAACAAATATCTATTACATCCATACTGTGCAAAAAGCTCTTTTCCACATACTGAAGACAATGCAAGAATAAATAATTCTGTAATGGGGGGAGTGACAGACATTAAAGAATGCAAATAAATAGTACGTCACACACACTGATAAGTGTTACAGAAGGAAAATGATGTGGTGGAAACAGATTCAGAGTGCTGGATGATGGGGAAGGTTACTGTGTAAATAGATTTTCATCAAAAGTCTTCATCGGGGATTTTGCCTTTCGTAAAGGCCAGTAGCTGTTTGGAGGAAGCCTGTGCAGGTTGTTGGGGAGGGTGGCCCTGTGAGTTGTGAGCAGAGACACCATGAGCATTAGGGAGCAGGGCAGGGGAGGTGTCATGGGCCAGGTGGTGCAGAGCATGTGGCTCCTCTGAGCCCCTGACAAGTTTGCGAGGGATGGGAAGATACTCAGTGGAGGCGTGAGATGATCTCATGCCCATCTTGAGAGGACCACACTGGCAACCACATTGACGAATGACTGAATGGGGGAGACGAATCCTGGAAGCAGCAAACTGAGATAGGATATAGGTTGGGATCAAAGTTGCATGATCAGACATGATCAGATTCTAGATGTATTTTAAAGGGATAGCCAAGAGCAAAGGAAACTGCTGATGATTGGATTTGGGCAGTTCAAAAGAGGAGGATTAGTCAGGGATGTTTCTGATGAGGTTTGTTCCTAGCAAATGGAAGGTGAACTTGCCATTTACAGAGGACAAGGTCATGGTAAGAGTGGAAGTGGAGTGGGGCATGGGGAGCAAGCTCCATAATTGGTGGAGGGTGCAATCTCCCTAAAATAATCATTAAATGCAATATCAGCCTCAATTTCAACAGTCTACAGAATCAGAAAAGCTGACTCAAAAATTCATCAGAAAAACAGAACAAAACAAAAAAACAAATTAGATCATTATCTCACACACATACAATCTGGGTAAATTAAAGAGAGAGCTATCAAATAAAAAATAATCAAATATTAAAACAATTTTATGATCTTCTTCCAGGGCCAACATTATTAGGCACAAATGGAAGATTAACAGTATCTGTGAAAATGAAAATTCAGTTTGAGTTTTGAAACATATACAACAAAGTGGAAGAAATTATTTGCAATACCTATAAAAAGTAATGGATAAATATCCATCATATGCAAATCCTGCTGAGGTATCAATAGAATAATACTTCAGCCTTATATACAAATGGTCTAAGCATATAAAAAGTAATTCACCAAAGGAGGAATTCTAATAATAAAGAAATTTATGAAAAGCTAGTTTTACTTTTATTGGAATTTCACTCTTTTGGAGAAATGCAAATAAAGTAAAATACCACTTTCAATATAAACACGGTCTCAGATGCACATATTCTGATGAACATCTGTAAACGTCACAGTGATAGTAAGAGTTGCCCCTTAGAGGGGTCAGGGCCCCTGCAGGAGTTTGAACCACTTTGTCCCTTTTTATTCCACTTCCTGCTGTTTTTGTTGATAGTGATGGTGGTGATAATGGGAATATTACAATTATAATAAAAATTACTAGTGGATATGGATATACGTATGAGAATATTAATTGCTACATTAAAGTAAAACAATATCAAGTGACATTTACACCCAACAATAACCAAGCACATCATGGCATAGCCTCATTATCTACTAATAGGCAACTAATTTTGAAAAGTGACATAATGATACCTAGAAAGTTATTTGTGATGACTTATTAAGAGAAATCACAAATTGGAGAATTAAATGTATCATATGCTTTTTTAAGTTTAAAATCCATGGGGGTCATTTAAAAACCAATTTAATTATTTACATTGATTTGACTTTGTTTCTTGAAGTCTTGCTTTGTATGTTAACCTAGCAATTTGATGTTTGTTATTAATTAGATAATAACACTGTTATCTTGATAGCATTTCATCTTATTTTAAGCAAATTCTGTATTTTTGGCATATGTAGGCCCTGCCAGTCCTTCCTCCCTCAGGCAGGGGAAGAGACTGTGGACATCACGATGTTCTGCACTCTTGAACTTCCAAATGGCCCACCAGACATATATCCCTCCTGTACATGAAGGGAAGTTAATGCGGTGTTGGTCACTATTTTAGAAAAATCATACTACCGGTAGTACCTCTTGTGGCTGAAAAATGGCAAATATAAACACAGTATGCACACCTACCATAGGAAGAGGATCAGACTATTTTATATTTTCTGGCACAGTTGCCTGGAAGAATGTACATTTTAAAATACTAGTTATTCGTTGTGAAAGGCTTCAGGGCTGTGCTGTAATCCTTCCTCCAGCCTCAGGGGTGTTTAAGAAAAATGTGCTCCTTCGCCAACCTTACTGCAACGTCATGTCAACAAATACATCCACTGGAGACCAGCAAGGGTCTTGCTGGGATGCCAGTTATGAATTACTGATCTGAGAATGATCCCAAGCATGCCAAGCCTGGCTGTCAAGATTGTGTATTTTATCACCTGTAATTTGCAGTCAACTGCATTAAATAATGGGAACTGGACATTCACCCATCCAGGAGCTGCACCTCTAGCAAGTATTTAAGCTGACAAACCCGGATCTGGGAGTCACCTGTGCTGATGGATTTGCATTCGTGTCAGTACTTGTGGCTCAAGATCAATCTGCACACTGGGTTTTGGACATTGTCGGTCACGTCTGGGTGTCTGAGACCTTCCTAAGGCTTTTCCTTGCATCCTGACATTTCCCTGTTCTACCTACTGTGTCCTGTCACCTGAAATCTACTAGTGCAGTCTTCTAGGGAGTCAGATCAATCCTTTTTAAGCCACATAATATTCTCAGGATAGTCAAGTGTCTAACAAAATATTTGTCATAAAAAGGCAAATTGACTCTGGAAGATTGAGGTTGATGCTACAGGTCATTAGGTATTAATTTCTATGAAGCTTTTCTAAAAATCAATTGAATATTAAATGAAATAACTTACAGACAAAATGAATAGGTGCTTAGTCTATAAGCATAAAAATATTTAGGTCTAATTCCCAACACAAGTAGTTTGGGTGCCTGAGACTATTCTGTGACTAACAATTTGTAGAGAGAGTAAAAGATTCAAATCAATATTTATATTCTATCAGTTTGCACATATAGACCTCCGTCTAACATAATAAAATTTAAAGAGGAAAATGGGAATTTATGAAATTTATCTGGCCAGAGGAAGAATTTTATTTTAATAGAAATATTGGAAGTTGTAGGCAGGGATGTTACATGGGATTTTCTGAAAATTTTGATAAAAGGAAGAAATTCAAATAGGTGTTCTCCTTTTCTTATCTTCAACCTCCTCAAGCTGATGCTTCTTGGTGTCTGGACAGGGGATGTGATGTCTGGAGTGTTAATAAATACTTTGTTTCTTTGAGATTTGGTACAGTTTGCTGGGGTAATAGTGGATTTTTTTTTTTTTTTTAATACTGCAAGATTAAACCTAGGGTTGCTTAACCACTGAGCCACATCCCCAACTGTTTTTTATTTTTTCTTTTGAGATAGGGTCTTGCTAAGTTGCTTAGAGCAACTAAGCAAGTTGCTGAGGCTGGCTTTCAACTTGTAAACCTTCTGCTTCAGCCTCCTGAGCCATTAGGATTATAGACATGTGTCACTACACCCAGCATGACAGAGGATTTTGACATAAATGATATTTTAAGATATGGGTCTTCAGTTTCTCTGTTAAGTATGATGATTACATAGGTATTAGTATAAAATATTTGTTGATTTAAGGACTTTTTGTCCTATTCTTAAGTGATAAGATTTCTAGTTTTAAGTTACAATCTATTTATAGGGAGTTCCTATTGCTGCTAGCCCCCACCAATGTGAAACAATGAAAATACTACCCCTTTCACATTATCAAAGTTATTTATTTATATTATATTTGGCAACTAAAATCACATTTTCATTGCTTGCTGATTACAAAATTTAAAAACAATAATCCTTGAAATATTTTGATTATAGAATAAAATTCACTCCAGATCACACATTATGGTTGGGTTGTAATGTAAAGGAATGTAATATCATGTTATGTTACTAAACTCCTCCTGCTCAAATGTTGGACAATAGGAGTTAGGTAAAATTATTTTTATTTTCTACATTTTTTTCTTTTGTTTTGTTTTGTTTTTTCTTTTTGGTTCCAGGGATTGAACCTAGGGGCACTTAACCACTGAGTCACATCCCCAGCCCTTTTCATTTTAAAACATTTTTATTTTGGGACAGGATCTTGCTAACTTGCTTTGGACCTTGCCGAGTTGCTGAGCACAGTCTTGAATTTGCCATCCTCCTGAGTGACTGGGATTACGGGTGTGCACCACCATGCCTGGCTAGGTTTTTAATTACTCAATATCACTACATCTTTTATATTTCTCCAAGTTTAAAGTGCTTTTTATTTTTTATAATTGCAACATGTTTCTTTTTCCTTGATTTTCAAATGCATTTTTCATTTCTTTTTGAAGGTCATGAAGGGCTCTTAACAAACAGTAACACCTTCCACATTGAAAGTCAGTTATCTGTTCAGTGGGAGCCCATTTTTCCCCTTGGCACTAACTTCTTCATTCCCACCACAAAAATGATAAGCATGTGAAGTGATATCACAATGTATGCATACTTTAAAATATTCTGTTGAACACAATAAACATGTAATTTTATTTGTTAATTAAATAAATAATAATTTTTTTTTTTTTCTTTTTCTTTTTCCTCTCTGGCAATCCCCCTGCTTCAGTCCTCATTTAGATAGATCGCTGTCTTACCGCCGTTCAGTTGCCAGTCTGATGTGCTGGATCTCAGCCCCTGTTTCTCGGCCTCCTCGAGGCCTTCCCTTCTCCTATTACCTTTTAGTATTCATCGAATGTGTCTTGAATGAACTTCACAAGTAAAACTTGCTTATTTCTTGCATGTCTGAAATCATCTTTGTTTTGTCTTTATCATCTTGCTGACAGTGTGATTGGGTTTAGATTTCTAGGTTCACAATATTTTTTGCCGCGAACTTTGGGAACCTTTCTCCATGTTCTCCAGAACTAAGAATGGCTAAGGAAAAGATCACATTCTCACAACCACTGTCTTGTGAACAAGATTCCATGATATTTGGTGTTCACATTGTTTCTATAACACAGTATGATGATGTACTAAAATGAAACTCCATTGACATTATGTTAGAGAAGGCGTCACATGAGATTTAGAGTTGAATGAAACAAGAGGTTGTTTTAATTTTAGTAATGTCAGGGCGAAGCTATCTAATGAAATACTAAAGATCTATTTATAATATAGATCCTTAACAGGTTCAAATTTAAGTGCTATGCAATGATTATTGTAACTATAATTTATTTAATAATCATTGTATGGCACTTCTGTGTTCCAAGCATGCAAGGACTAACTCCTTTAATTCTCACAAGAGTTCTGTGAAATAGGTGATTATCTCCATTTTACAGATGAGGAAACTGAGGCCTAGAGAAATTCAGTAAATAGCCTGAGATCATATGGCCACTAATGGCAAAGCAAGAATCTGGAAACAGGCGTGTCCAGCTCTAGAGCTCGTACATTGTAGGAACACACTACTCCTCTCACTGGAAGTTGATTATGACCAGGGTAGAGGCAAATACTGCAGATACTTACTCTTCCAATCTTGCTCAGGGGGAAAGGGCTTTCAAGAATTCTCAAACCCTCTATCAAACCCTTACTGCTGTAGTGAAATGACCTGCCTTCCTTAGGCTTTTTGGATTTTACACACACACACAAATACACACACACACACACATTCTTCCATCTGTGTAAAAGCTGATTATATTAATACTTTCAAAACAGGTAACTTGCATCATAACAGAGGCCACCTAGAAATGGAAAACTAGACCATTAGCTTATTTCTCATGTTCCACTAACCCCCAAGTACAAAATAACATGGTGGACCAAGAAAAAATTATATTTATTAAAATATTATATACACAGGCAGTGGGTCTCTTTTCCCTGACTGTAAGAACTGTAATCATTTTATTCATTCTGAAATGATAATTGTATGTGTTTGGCTAAACTATGTGTGTGTATCTGTGAGTTCTTTGAACTGAATCATTCATCTAGTCTCTGGCAGAAGGTGAAATAATATGTTCACCGGACTACCAACTTCTCCCTGTGTCAGTAAGTGATGAGATACTTTACCCCAGCAGGACTGGGCAGATGCGCTTACACCTTAACTCAGTGATACGTAGCCTAGTAGAAGAAGCACTGGACAGGGGCCAACACCTCTGCACCTGAGGCCGGGGTCACTGCACATGCAGGGTGGTAAGGTCCTGCTCACTTAACATTTCTGGGACTCGGCTTGTAAATAAGTAGGTGAGCTTCGAATCAGTGGTCTTTAGCCTTTCTTGGGGGTCCTAACACCCTTGAAAATCCAGTGAACTCTCTAGATTTTCTCCCCAGAGAATGCCAGATATGTGCAGAGACACCATGAAGTGTTTCAGAAAATTATACAACCCTTGAAGCAATCCATGTCCCTCCTGCTCCAGGTGTCCTGGTGCAATGGTTTGGACATGGCCTGAGTGTGTTCCCAAGACTCAGTGTGCTGACATTTCATCCCCATTGTGAGATGATAAGAGGGTGGAAACAACCTTACTGTGACATTCAGAGGTGGGGGTTTGGAGTGTGATTAAGATTAGATAAGTTCAGCAGGGTGGGACCACCACGATCGAATCCTGGAGGCTCTACAAGAGGAGAGAGAGAAAGGCCAGGAAAGAAGCTCTAGTCAAATGCTGGGCTTTTAAATTGTGGTCCCTGGACTAGCAGCATCAGTACCACCCAGAGCCTTGCAGAAACGCAGACTCTCAGGTCTTGCTCCAAACTGAGGAACTGGAAGTGCTGGGACTGTGGCCTGAGAATCCAATTCTTGGGCTCACTGAAGATCAAGAATCCCTACCCAAGATGGTTCCCAACTGCAGGGCATGCCCCAGTGGAGATAGTTAGGCTCCCTCACTGAGGCTTCTGTGGGCTGTTTGCAGTGTGTAGTCAAGGTCATAAACACCCTGATTCCGAGTAGGTATTCCAGGTCATAAGCATTTGCTTGTGAGCTTGTGTCCACTGATGGTCTGGCCTGCATATAAAAAATGCCTGTGGAGAAGACTCATAGGCTAAATGGAAATGGCTGGGGCTGGCCAGAGGTAGCTGCCACCCCTGAATAAAGCTTGTCTACTGTTCTAACTGTGTCTCGCATCTTCTTCCACCTGCTGGATTCCCATTCTGTTTCCTGGGTCTGAGCTCCTGCATGACACCAATATCTTTGGTTTTGAGAATTTTATGATGATCATGATGTTTGTGTAAGTAAACTCCTTGGTGGGTGCAAAGAAATATATAATGTACTTCCTTCTTTTGCCTAACTTAAATTTTGAAGGGGATAATAGACCTGGAAGTTAAATAGAACCACACTGAGAGATGGCAATAACCAAGTGGATGCAGCAATTTAACTCTGAGTTTGCACTACTGTGTCTATGACCATTGGAGGAAGTGGTGGCGTTTGGAGCACTTGGAATGAGAGCCCAGTATGAGGGTGAGGATTGGTAGAGGGCACCAGTGTGGAAAAGAAAGGTGTCAGGGATGGGACAGAGGAGTGAGGAGCCCACAGGCCATATCAGGGTCAGAGCATCAACTCCCTGCAGATGGATTGTGTCCATACTTGTTATGGCTTGGGTGTGAGGAGTCCCCCAAAAGCTCAAGTGTGACATAATGCAAGAAGTTGCAGAGGAGAAATGATTGGGTTGTGAGTGTCTTAACCTAATCAGTGAATTAATCCCTGATGGGATTAACTGAGTGGCCACTGGAGCCAGTGGGGTGTGGCTGGAGGGCGTGGTTCATTGGAGACGTGGCTATGGGGTATCTATTTTGTATCTGGAGAGTGGAGTCTGTCTCTCTGTCTGCTTCCTGATGATGTAAGCTGCTTCCCTCTACCACACTCTTCCACCATGATGACCTACCTCATCTGGAGCCTGGAGGAATGGAGCCAGCCTTCTGTGGACTGTGGACCTCTGAAACTGTGAGCCCTCAAATAAACCTTTCCTTCTTTAAAATTGTTCTGGTCAGATCTTTTACAAAGCAGCAGAAAACCTGACCAAAGCCACACTGAGGAATTGTGCAAGAGACAGAACACAGACATGAGTGCTGCCCAGCCGACCCAATGGAGCTTTGATGTGAACAAAGAATATCTTTTGAGGGTCAAAAACTTTTTAGTCAATAACAAAATTGCATATCCAACTGGGGATATGGATTTTTATTTCAGTGTCTAGAATGTAAGATTCATTGAAAGAAAAAAACCATTAAAGACAGAAACATGCTAACCCTGAAGAGAGCTGCCCTGCAAGTTGGTTCCTATAGGAAGGCGGTGGCTCTGGAGGTGTCCTTTACGTACGCATTTCAAAACATGCTGAGAACCTTCAGGAATTCTTTGCCTCAGAAAATTTTCTGAGGAAAGAAATGAATTCTAGAGCTTTGAGTCCTCCTTTGCCCTATTAGCCAGAAAGGTCCCTGTTTCAACTGCATGGGGCTTTCCTTAAATATTCTGTTTGTACCGTCTTGTCCTGTGATGTCTCCCACAGAGCCTCATGTTCAGAACTACCTCACGGCATTTCCATACTCAGAATAAAAAGCCCACAACCTCTTAATGCGGCCAGAGCTCACGTGGTCCCTTCCCTATTCCCGGTTCCCCTCCCCTCTTCCTCCACCCCATCCTCCTCCACCTTTCCCTTGACTTCCTGCCCCAACCGCCCCACCGCACTGGTTCCCTGCATCTTAGAATAATAGAACCTGGCACAAAGTAAAACATTTGTGGAATAAATGATTCAAATGGGTCAAAGGATAAAGTAAGAAAATTAAAAACCACTGCTATAGGCCATGAGGGTCCTTTAAAATCTGGTGATCCTTTTTGGAGTATGAGAAATCAGCTCTCTAAATGTGCATTTGTTCTAGGTGTTAAGGATTAAAAACAAAGCAAAATTCATTTTCTATTTCTTTGGAACTCTGCTCCCATCCTGTTCTCATTTACTTTACATTTTTAAAAATTCAACTTTCATCAAATATTTTTTAAGGTGTGCAAAAGAGTTGAGGAAGCAGGAAAAAGGAGATTTAAAGATGTGGAGGGAAGTAGCTACAGAGATGGGGAGTTCTCCAGACTAGCACAGTTTGCTGCAAAAGGGGAGCATCCTGAGGAACCCAAGGGCTGAGGACAGGGTCAGGCCACCTCGGATGTGGGGACAGTGGAAGGAGCAATGCAGTCCCAGGGGCGGGGCCACTCCTTTCTCTTTAGAGAAATGCAGATGCGGCGTTATTTACAGGAAAGCCCTCCTGCTTCACTTGATGGGAATCATATTTAACACAAAGCATTTTGAAATATTTGTCATCTTTTCTTGATCCTCTGAATCTTTTCTTTCTAAATTCAACTCATCCTTTCCCCGCCCTCCTCAGCTTCCCTCTGTGGGATACAAAAGTACCTTGGAAAACAGTCTGCACCTGTCCATAATGACCTTATGTTTTTGATGCTGAAGTCTTAATATTTTCATTTTCTTTTCTTTTTTCTTGGTAAATCTTACCTTGTCATGGAAATGGTAGCAAGAGACAGATGGATGGCCTGTAATAAATAGCTCCAGGAATTCAGATGGAATAAATCCTCCACTGGTATTTTGTGCCCCTCCCCAGCAGAGCTCTGATGGAGAAGATGCACTCAGTTGCTTCCAGAGCTCCGCTTTCAAAATAAATGTTGGGATATGCACGTCACTGCTGCTGTGCAGACCATCTTAGTCACGGCACTCCTGTGAAGTCAGTCTCTGTTTCACTGCCACCTTTCTTTGCCATTCACATGCCCAGGTACGTCTGCAACCTAGGAGGACAGCAGTGCATTGAGTGTGCCCAGCGAGTCCCTGCTCACTCAGTCCTGTGCAGCAAAGGAGGGGAAAGAATTTTCTTCTTAAGCCCAACATCGATTATAAAACTACAAAACAACAACAAAAAACACGACATGGAAGTCCTGGAATGGGGAAGTTTGTCATCTTCATTATTTCTCACTGCCAAGAGGAGCTCGGCTTAACAGCATCTCACTCGCAGGCACCGACATAAAATATGTCTGCCTGAAACAGAAGAGAAGTCAGAGGCAGCACAGCTAATTGGATTTATGTCAGGTGTGGAGAACAATCAATATGCCCTTGTTTTATTATTTATGTCCAACCCACCCAATGCACACCTAGCGCTCAATATTTTTCTTGGCTGGTTTTATTGCCAGAGCTCTGGGATTCTGTGGAAGTGCGTTTGCAAAGAGGGAGGATGCGCTAAATGATTGTGCCTTAAGCAACACCCAGGCTTGGAGAGCAGCATGACTATTTCTGCAAGCTGACTTTCTTTTTCCTTCTTACCATAATTATCCTCTGTTCCTGATCCACAGTCTGGCTTTGAGTTTGAGGGTCAGGTTACCATCTTACATTTCTAGGTGATTCATTAATCTCTTCACGCGAGGCCCCCAGAGGTTTTGTGTTTGTGTTGTGACAGAGGCGATGTCTCCCAGGGGGATCTCAGTGCCCAGGGATGACTCCTCCTCCTCTGGCGGTGGCAGCTCTGTCCCATAGGCCCTCATGGGTTTCCTTGGCAATGTGGCTGGCCTCAGCGAATCCTGCCACTCACACCTCCCCATGGTGGGATTTCCCATTGGTTCTGGCATTCTCCAGGCACTGGTGTTTCTCTCTGGATTCTGGCTTCTTTGGTGGCAGCCAACAGAACTTCTGGAACCTTCTCCTATCCATGAAGCCAACCTCAGTCGGACAACTCAGCGTTGCCCTTGTAGGCCATGTTGGGGATCAAATGATGGAAAAGGCAAGGACTTTCCTCCTCCGAGTTTTGCTTTGGAGAATGGGCCAAGGGTGCTGGGAAATCCCCAGGTGGGAATGAGAGGCGGAGAATCCCAGATGTGGGGGAGAATCATTGGCTCCTGCCTACTTATTGGGCTTTGCTTTCTGCACTGGATTTTGAAGTCACTCTCAGCAAGAAGTCTGCTGTGTTCCTGGTATAACAGTAGCCCACATGGCTCAGCTTGGGGGACAGCGTCCTGTCACAGCCACAGCATGCCCTGTCCCCTCTTTCCTGGCTCAGAGAGCCCTCAGTGCTGACAGGGCTGCAGACAGGCCCTCACATCCTCTTCAAGTCACGTCCTATTCCAGGGCACTGAGTGTGAGAACTTGGTGCCTTATCAATACTCCCACCAACTTTGTGCCATTAAAACTCTGATGATGCTTTGATTTTCCACCATTTCATTTCATATTCTTCGTTCCAGGCTGTATTTATCAGTTTTAAATGCATCCCACTCTTTGCTAAGCTCAGTAACTCTTGTGAGGAATGATAGGGTTTGAGTTTTATTTTTGTAGCATAAGCAGTTATTGAAGATGACAGTAAAAGTTCTTTTTTACTTACTAAGCACTTACTAAGCCACAGCTACTCTTCTAGACATCTATTATCTCACTTAATCCTCACAACAGCACTAGGAAGAAAATACTACAGTATCAGTGGCTCTGGCTCCTAAACCACTGCAGGGAAGGAGTAAATTCAGGCTGAGAGGACATAGGATTTGGTTTTCAGGGGAGTTTCCATAGTTTAGAGATTTTTTTTTTTTCCTCTCATCAGGGACTCTGGGCACTGCGGCACATGCAGTGTGCCCCATTTGAAACCTAAGGGCATGTGACCACACAGAGAGGGACCCTGCGACATTTCTTGAGTGCCCCTTACCATTGGCTCTTTGCCTGTCACAGGAAACCAACAGCTGTTCATGGCAGTGGTCCTGTATTCTCCTTATGGACATGGGAAAATTAATCAGTGCGAGTTTTGCTTGTACAAATGGGTCGACCTCTCTGTGGACTTCTGTCCTGTGGGACTGTATTTTTACATTTAAACTAGGACTTTTTAATATGCCGATGGCATTTCTGGATACTTTACAGTTGATTCATAATTTTTCTAATTTTGTGGATCGTTTGTTTCTATTTCCCTTTGAAAAGCTGTTATGTTGGTTCACTGAAGATGTTGCAAAAAAATACTCCAACAATTTCCTGTACTATGTGCAACTTCCAAAAACCACATATGATATTAATAGTGTGATGATAAGAATCCTTGTGGTAAATACAAGTGTAGTGGTTTTGTGACATTTAAATCAAGTTTGGTATTTTGGCATCCTTTTGATTTTGGATGTAAAGTTAACATTTTAATAGATTTTTTAAAATCCAGATTTGCAACAGAATTGCCTATAAAGATTTTAATTACTTTCAATTAAGGCAGAGACTATATAATTGCAGTCTCCCTGTTACCTGTCCCACCTCTCCAACTGGTAAACAGTATGCAAAGCTGGATTTGGCTAATGTAATGCTGGAAGTTCAGCTTCCTTCCTAGCTGGTGAGAAATCCTGGTGTGTGTGTGTGTGTGTGTGTGTGTGTGTGTGTGTGTGTATGCACGGGCAGGCGCAGGCACGTGTGCAGTGTTCAGTCAAGGCACCACACGGCAAAGTAGAAGAGCCCGAGGTGGCGGATACTTCAAAATCCTCCCAGGGAGCTGATCCCCTGGCCTTGGGTGGCTGGGTAATGCTGTTATTCCCACAGAGAAGAGAAGATGCACCTCGACACCCACTGGACCTTCAGACATACTCTCTACTTTCTTACAACTCTTCCTCCCTCAGGGACCTCAGCATGCAAGGTGCTTTTCTTGCACACAGACCTTGGTCAGGAACCAGTTCATCAGGCATGTTTTAAATGACATTGAGATTGGTGACTGCTCAGCTCACGCACCAAACTATTAATAAAAAGAGACACAGAGCTATTTCTTGCCATCGGTGCTGGTTACACAGGACAGCTCACTTTGCCATAATTCATCAATCCTATCACTTATAATTTCTGTATTTTCCTCTATGAATGTTATACAGATGGTCCCCGATTTGCTATGGTTGGTCTTGTGATTTTTCTTTTTTTAAACTTTAGGATGATGCAAAAGTGATTTGCAGTCAGTAGAAATGGTACTTGAAATGGTGAATTTGGATCTTTTCCCAGGGTAGTGATGTGTGGTACAATATTCTGACATGATACTGGACCGTGGCTGTGGGCTGCAGCTCCTAGTTAGCTCCCAGTCAGTTCAGGAGGAGAGACAGTTGGGACTCTACAGTGTGCTGTGTTGCCAGTGATAATTTTGGATACAAGTATTCAATAAATTCCATGAGCTATTCAAAAATAAAATGTGCTAGATGATTTTGCCCAATGGAAGGCTAACGTGTTGCGAGCATGGTTAAGGGAGCCAGGGCTAAGCTAGGTGTTTGGTAGGTTAGGTGTGTTGAGTACATTTTCCAGGCTGGGAGTGTTGCTCAGTGGTAGAGCACGTGCTTAGCATGTGCAAGACCCTGGATTCCATCTGAAGCACTGCAAAAATACGTAAATATGTAAATAAATAAATACAGCATTTCAGCAAGGTATTTTCAGCTTAGGATAAATTAAATCAGGACGTGATCCCATCATAAGTGTAGGGCTATCTGTACTAGAATACAAGTGATTATTCTTTTTCCTTTTCACAGACTGCATTTTGATTCACTGTACACAAACGGGGTACAACTTTTCGTTTCTATGGTTGTACACAATGTAGATTCATACCATGCATGTGTGGTACGTGATACATGTCCATGTATCATACATGTACATGATGTCTGTTATTCCACCATCTTTCATATCCCCTCCCGCTCCCCCCTCTCATTTCCCTCTACATAATCTAAAGTTCCTCCATTCTTCCCTTAGCCCCCAACCCTCCACCCCCATTATTTATCATCATCCACTTATCAGGAAAAACATTCTGCCTTTGTTTTTGGGGGGATTGACTTATTTCACTTAGCACATATTCTCCAGCTCCATCCATTTACCTGCAAATGCCTTAATTTACATGAGAAAAATAGTGCCACCCAGGGTCAGCTTGCTGCAGCCAGACCACAGGTTGACTGGGGTGGGGGGATAAAAAAGGGCCAGGCTCTCCTCAGTAACAATGCTCAAGACATCTATTTACAGATCAGGTGATGAATTTTCTCCCCTTGCTATTGACCTTTGACTCTGCAATTGCTCGGCTGGCCGGCTGGCCGGAGGACCTGTCCTGCCACCTCCACATTCTGAGCATGCTCAGGATAAACTAGCCCCCAAATCCCATTCAAACATGATCCGCCCTTCAAGTTGGAACTTGAATTTGCAACCTTCCAAAGGCACTCAGAGTCCCTGTGTGAATGTACACTTTTAAAGTCATAATCCTTTTTTAGGAAGCTTGTTCCAAAATCAAAGAATAATGTCTAAACCAAACTGAGATTTCTATCACTACTTGCAAGAAAAACGGTGAAGTTAACTTAAGCTGAGCAGGTTATGCTCTTTCAAGTTTTAGCCAAGAATTGTTTCACTTTTTAATGAAAACCAATGTAAGTGGGCAGAGAGTGGCTAGATTTCTGAGCTATTATTAAAAGAGAAAGGAATAAAGACAGAAACAAGTCCAGGGAGCTGGCCTCCTTAATCTTTGATAAAAAGTAATATGAAAAAAAAAAGATATGAGACTTGGCATTCAAAGAAATAAATATTATAATCTCTATAGATCTGAGATAAGAAATAGGTATTTCTTTCTTGGCTTTGGGCAAAGTTAAGTTGCAAGGGAAAATCTGGAATGAAAATAGATTCTTTTGATCTTTTGTTTTCTTTTTGTCTTTTCTCTTTCTAGTTTCATTCTTTTTTTTTTTTTTTCTTTTTCCTTCTCCACTTTCCCTTTTCTGTCTCTTGGGGAGTGGGGAGACTATTGTAATTTAGAAACTAGTAAGTTAATAGCTTAGACAGCGTCATGAGCTGTTCACTTGCTTTCCCCTACCTGCTGGGGTCTGCTTTGCTTGGACAATAAGTTAGAGGGTATTTCCTAGAGCAGTGAAAATGAAAGATGCCTGGGAGGAGCCCCCAACCAGTTCTTTGCTGGTCCACTGCCTTTTACTTAGCTGTCCTGATTTCCGTGGAAGTTTGTAGGGATTCCTTCCTACATATGACCTCTCCTATCCTCACCCTTTCATCAAAGCAGATTATGCAAAGCCAGCTCTTTGCGTGTTGATTCTAGTTCATGTGTTTAGAATTGAGCCTGCAATTTTACTTGTTGGGAAGATTTTCTACTTGAGTGGAAAAGTGGAGTGGAGACCAGGGCAATCTTCACAGTGTCAGAAGGACACCACTTGTCTTCTTACTATTCTTCCTCGAAGGACTCAGATCACAATGGCTAGGAGCTGTGACAATGGGGGTTGGCCACCCTGAGACCTTGGGATGCTGGATAAGCACTCCAAGGCCCTGCCAGCCCAGCTGTACAAACAGGGACAACGATGAGTCTTTCTTTCGCAGGATTGTGCGGTTCGTGGAGTACGTACTGGACTGGCCACATTGTATGAGCCAATAAAAGTTTATTATGATCAGGAGGCCAGACCTCATGACCTTGACCTTAGATCACAAATCCCTTTAAACCTAAGGAAAGCACAGCAGTCCTGTTAGTCATGCTACTACATATTTCTAGCTTCTAAATATCAATATATTCTATTCGTATATATACTTTGCTATGCGTGTGTCTCATCTCCTTCAACTCTGCTCAAACATCACCTTCATAGTGGGGCCTTCACTGACTGTCTTATTTAAAATTCTGAGTCCTACTCCTTCATTTAACCCTATTCCAGTTCTTCTCTAGCCCCACATCCTGCTTTATTTTCCTGATGGTATTTACCATTTTTAAAGGACACCTTGTAACTACTGATTGTCTCTGAGATGACAACATGAGCTCTAGGAAAACTAGGCATGTTTGTCTGTTTCTGCTTTTGTTTTAGCTGCCCAGTCCCCTCAGTGCCCTGAAAGAGTAGCTGACATGTGACAAGAATTCAATAACCATTTATGGACAGAATAAAAGAAAGAATATCTGTCTCTATGATAGTCTTATCGGGTAGTGAATCTAAAACACTTAGGAATGATGGAGACACTTTAGCCATCTTTTACTTCCTCTGGACAGAATGTGGGTTTTAGAGAAAATCTGAGTTCAAATCCTGTTTCCTCTACCAACAGTGTGACTCAACCTCCCTGAGCTTCTCTGTTCATCTGTATAATTGATACAATTGCATACCGGTGACGAGTTCTGCTTCCTCCGGTGTTAAAGTATAACGCCAGAGAAGCACACCTAGGCAAGCATGTTAAGCAGGTTTTATTTAAAAGTAGTAACACAAACTTCTCCCGGGTGGGAGAAGGGGGGCCATGGCTGATGTTCTAGAATCCCCCAGAAGTGAGCGCACCCTCCATCTTTTATAGGTTAGGGTCTTCGTTGTTCTGCCCCTTCCTTTGACCTTTATCTCTCCTTCCTGCCCAGATGGCAGTGGTGACACAGCAAAAAAAGGTGAGGTGGGAATGGCAGGGGGGAAGGGCCACCTGGTGATTCAGGTGGGGGACCAGGAGGCACTAATTAGCAACTCCCTGCCTGCAGCTTGTGGGGAGGGGCAGTTCAGCAGGTAACCTTGGTGATCAGAGGGCTCTGGAGGCACTGACATTCCAGTCTCCCAGGGGCGTCTCCAGCTTCCCAGACTCCATTCCTCAGTTTGACCAGATTCCCTGATTTCTACACTAAGTGCCTGTTAATTCTGGCTTCATAATGAGGGCAATAGTACCTGCCTCCATGGGTGCCAGACTAAATGAGAAAATTGATTTGAAAGTGCTTAGCACAGGAGAACCACCAGAAAATGTCAGATTCTTGTCAGAATCTTATTCTTTGCCCTTAAGAGGTCAACGAATCCCAAACCAGATGCCAAAAATGTCTCATGAAAACACACACACCGGAACAGCCACATGCCAAGTTACCTCATGAAAACTGTAAGCTGCCCCGTTAATCAGATCTTTGGGGGATCAGAGGAAATAAAAGCCATAGTGGTGTCCCAAAGATGTCTTTGCCCAAATCTCTGGAAGCTGTGAATGTGTTACTAATACATGATTAGATTTTGCAGAAGAAATGAAACTTAAAACTTAGGAAGATTATCCAGGGCTGTCCACATGGGCTCAGGGATCTGACATGAGCTTTTAAAAGCTGTGAACTTTCTTTGGCTGGAAGGGAACGTTGGAAAATTCAAAGTGCAGGAAGTAATAGATCCACTAGCGATGAGGGGGCCACAAGAAGAGCGAGAGAAGGACCTAGGATCACCTCAGAGTGTGAAGACCAGTCCCTGATCACCACTGGTAAGGAGGCAGAGACCTCAGGCCTACAAACAGGAGGAACTGAATCTGGCCAAACACCTGCATGATCTTTGAAGGAACTTTTGCCCAGAACCTCCAGAATATAATGCAGCCCTGCTGATGCCCCGATTTCTGCCTGAGGATAGCAGAGAAGACAGCTGAAGTGAGCCAGACTTTTGATCTATGGAGACTGTCAGATAATAAATCTGTGTTGTTTTAAGCGGGTAAGTTTATGGGCATTTGTTATGGCAGCAATAGCACTTTAATCCAAAAACCAATGCAGTGCACTTAAAACGAATGCATTTTATGGTATGTAAATTATTCCTCTATAAAGCTGTTTTTTTTTTTTTAAAGTACAACTAAAATGTAAGCTGTTAGTAAATTACAGTAGGTAGATAAGAATACCATGATGGTGAAAGTGAAGGTGAATAGTTACACCCAGGAAAGTGTTCTATAGTTACTAGGATGGGCTGAGCTGGGGTATTTTCATCCTAGTACCTCTCTTGGAGTTTCATGTGTAAGCACACATATACTGTGTCCTGGGCAGAGGGTGTGCTCATTTATACACAGGGAAATACACAGAAAGAAGAAACACAAAATTCATTCTGGAATAGCATTGTCCTTAAGTTATAAGCCAATGTTTAAAAACTTAAGGCTGCAGGGCTGGGTGTGGTGGTGTAGACCTGTAATTCCTATTATTCTGGCAACTTGAAAGGCCTCTAGAGGCAGGAAGATTTTGAGTTCAAAGGCAGCCTTAGCAACTTAGTCAGGCCGTGAGCAATTCAAGTGAGACCCTGTCTCAAAATAAAAAATAAAAAGGATTGGATATGTGACTCAGTGGTTAAGCACCTCTGGGTTTAATCCCTGGTACCCTCACCCCCCCAAAAAAAAGGAAAAAAAGAAAAAAAAACTTAAGGCTATAGAACATCAAAAAAAAGATTCAGAAAAATATGACTGATTTTAGTAAGGAAATAGTAGATGCAAGTTCACAATCACCACACTGGCAGTGGCATGGGAAGCACGGATCTGAGTGCTCAGAGCTGGAGGCTGTGAGGGCCAGTTTCCCACCACCACAGTCAGCAGCAGGGTCTTCCTGGCGCTGGTTCCCAGGACCCCCTGCCTTGTGCTATTTAGAATAAAGACCAAGCTAAATGCATGCTTGGATCCGAAAATACGGGCTTGTTCAGAGAGGAACAAAGGTCCTGCAGCTTGTGGCGAAGAGGGAAAGCTGCTCCTTCAGAGCCTTTAACCTTCAGATTTTCATGCTCCTTATTTCAGAAGTGGCCAGCAACGCAATTTGACTTTTGGTGTAATTTTTGTAGTAAAGCTCAAGAGTCATTTTTGTTTCAGCACAGTCTGTACTGATTTTTCTCCCAGAGAATGATTAAAAGTGTGACATGAAGATTTTGTGTGTGTGTGTGTGTGTGTGTGTGTGTGTGTTGTGTGTGTGTTTGAAGGTTTGTTTTGATTCCTAGTATAACTTCTTTCCTTCCTTCCTTTTTGCAGTACAGAGGATTGAAATCCCAGGGTCTCTATCACTGAGATATTACCCCAGTCCTTTTTTTCCTTTTTTTAAATTTTGAGACAGGGTCTTGCTAAATTGCCCAGGCTGAAGTTGAATTTGGCTCTCCTCCTGCCTCAGGTCCCTAGATGCTGGGATTACCAGGCTGGACCACTGTACCAGAACTTCTTTCCTTTAATTCCCTCCCTCCCCGCCACTCCCCTCCCCCTCTACTCCTCCTTCTCTCCTCTCCTTTCTTTTATTATTATTATTTTTTAAAGAGGTATGACATCTCACTGTTTGCTGAGGCTGGCCCCCAACTCCTGGCCTCAATCTTCTTTGGACATTAAGGCCATTTCTACATCCTCAGGAAAATACCTGTCTTTTGGGCTCACTTGTAACCAATATTGACATTATCTAGTTGTTGAAAACTGGGAAATCTACACCAGGGAATTTTCTACCCAACTTTCCATCACCCCTTTGTCCACGCTTGAACTGAGGTAGCTCTGATTTTTACATTCCTCCATCTGAAAACACTGTCTTAATTTTATGAATGTATGAAAATCCTTTTGCATTGAATTCTGTTTGGAAAAAGGCAGCTATCAGCTGGTTTTTGGAATATGCTTCTAAATACCTATTTTTTAAAAATAAAAAATATCAGTAGTTCTTACAAATCTGGTTTTTATTCAAGCATGTCCATTAAAACTAAACAACCCACAAACAAACCTTACCTTAAGCCATTTCTATCCTGTCTGTGTTCTACCAAATGGAATACAAGGACA